>CM039512.1:28319170-28627962 GCA_022432975.1 Begonia masoniana | reverse complement strand
AGACGAGACAGAGAGGAAGTCGACAAGCTGGAGACTTTGAAAAATCGAAGAGGGAGGAAGGTCCGATTTCGAGTTGGGACTTGGAAAATGGAAAAATTGGAGGGGGGGGGGAGGGGGAAGCTAGCGATTCGGATTTGTTTTTTTTTTTTTTTTTTTTTTATTGAATCTTCCGACCTTGTCGTCTAGCGAACGTAGGATATCTTCATTTTTCTCATCCGTCTTTGTCGTTTAGTGAGCGGTGGAGTTCTTCATTTAACTCTGTTAAAAAAACTATGCAGCTCTGTACACTTAATCACATGCATTAGATAATTAAAATACCCTTTCCAAGGGCATTTCCAATAGATTAAACTCAAATGCATAATTCATTATTCTCATTTAATAAACATAATCAAATTATATTACAAGCATATAGACACATCATCAAAAACATATTTAGACTTAAACCCTAATTAAGTCAACAATCTCCCCCTTTTTGATGATGACAACCTATAAATTTGATTAAGTATAACTCCCCCATAGCAAATGCATATATTCCAAAAACAAGCACAGAGCATACCAGAGTTTCAAAAACAGTCAAAAATATGCATATATCCAGATTTTCAGATTTCAAAAATATGCATACACAAGTCATAGTTACTAATTCCACATGCATAAATCACCGATCAAATATATTCTCTCTCATTGACATTATCAAAAACAAACAAAGAGACAGCAGAAGCAATGCATTCACCACAAGGGATAGAAACATCATAGAAATGTCATTAGAATATCAATAAACGTGTTTACAAACAAAATCCTCTACTTAAAGAAAGCTAAAAAATGAGTCCAGAAAGCTTGGCTAATCCAAGCGGGCACTTCAAGATCTGAAAGAAAATAAGCATCCACAAGTGCGCGAAGTGAAGCAATAGCGGGAGGAAGTGGTGCTTGATAGATCACTATATCCTGGCATGGAGAAGGCTCTGGCTGAGGAGCAGTAGATGGAGAGGGTCCTTGATAGATCACCAAATCCAAGCAGGGAGCAGAAATGGCAGAGATTTCTGGAAACATGATCATGTCCATACAAGAAGGATACTCTACAGATGGAAAAGCAGTAAGAGATGCAGCCATAGGATTTGAGGACTCGAAAGAGGGCTCTCGGACAGAAATAGCAGCAGAAGGAGAGAATGTCAGCGTAGCTTCCTGAAGATCTAAGGGCAGTAGCCGAGCATCTTCACCTGCCTCTAGACGGATGATCGGAGAGAGGAAGTCTTCATAACAAGCCTCTGTGACACAGACTAAATTGGAATCGGGATTCAGATTGTCAACAGAGGATCTGAGAGACTCAAGTTCCTTGGCAACAATGCGTCGGTGACCATCCATTTTCGTTGCCAGCAGCTCAAGACCAGTATCCACAGCAATGCTCATGTTCTTTTGGGTCTTGTCAAGCTTGGCGTCTAGAGATTTATCAAGCTGACAGAGGGCTGACCCTAGACTGTCAATAGAGGCCTTTAAATCATTGTACTGAGCCTCACTCAACGAAAATCTCCGCTGATAAGTCAAAGGAGTGGCAGGAGTAATGGATGGAATTGGTGAGGAGACGTGGACAAGTGGAGCTGTTAGGACTAGTGAAGCAGGTTGGACAGGAGGAGGTGTTAGTAGTGGAGGAGGTGGTTGGACTGGTGGAGAAAGTGGGACTGGAGGAGGTATTTGGACTGGAGGAGGAAGTGGGACTGGAGGAGGCAGAGAAGGTACCAAAAGAGTAGGTGGAGGAGATGGCTGAGGAACTGAGATGGCCTCAAAAAGATGGGCTAGAGAGGATGGAGCAGAGGGTCTTGGCACTGGTGGAGGAAGGTGGGGGCGTGAGACCAGAGAATGAGGATGGAAAATATCAAATGCAGGGATCTCTGAGTCACCACCTCCTTCTTGCATTGATGACTCTTCATCTAAAATCAGTTTCCTTTTTCCTTTTCTGACGGCTGCGACCTTAGCAGCCCTTTGCTTGGACTGATCCAAAACAAAATTCCCTTGACGGGTTCTCTTAATTCCCATCCTTGACAAAGTGGATTTAGAGTAGTAACTGGATGATTTGAGACAGGAAGGATCCTCATCCTCGGGAAATTCAACCTCGGACATCTGAAAAATCTTCATGAGAAGGAGGTTATAGGGAAAAGATGTAGGCCCTGAAGAAACACACTGAATCATCCTTCTCATAATAATGTATCCTACATCAACCGGGGTCTTTTGAAAGATGGCAAAAAGAACAACCAATTCCATGCTGCTAATATCATCATAATGACCACCCTTAGGAATAACATTATAACTGATAATCTGATAGAGAAGTCGAGCTCTAATTGTTAAATGTTTGCTCTTTAAGGAATTGGGAATGTTGTGCGGGTCTAGGGCAATTTCTTTCAAAAATTGTTTTCCATCGGGAGTTCCAAGAAATGGGGGTTCTAGCACTGTTGAATAGATTTTGGGATGTTGATCTAGATGAGGACTCCCCAGAAGCTCATTTAGGGATTGGGAGGTAAGATGTAACACCCGACAACTTCAACCAGGTGACTCCCTAACTGAATTAACGGCCATGATTATTCAATCTTCACGGTTTAGAATTTTATGCCAAGCTTAATTAATTACATGTGGTTTTAAACTAGGTTGAATGGCAAAGTTATAATAATGGAGGTTTGAGACCGGTATTTAAAGAAAATGGAAAGGGTTCAAACCTCATTTAAACCACTGTAGCCGACACCTTCTACTCTCGGCGATTTCTTCTCTCCCGAGCTCTCGCTCTCTGTCAGCTGGAAATCCCTCTTTCGACGACCGGTTTCCTTGCTGCTTCTCGGCTACTTTGTGCTTGAGGTACGAGTTTGGCAATGTAGCTATCTTTTAGTCGTTAAGCTCTATTTTCTGCTATGTGTTGAAGCCCTGGGTTCTTCAATGGCCGTGTATTAGTAAGGGTATTTTAAAATCTGAAAGTGGTAATGTCATTCCGAATCGATTTTGGACATTAAACAACCAACCCTGAACTATCGCTAATCGAATCTGTCTGTTTTGGGTTTTGGATTTCAAACTGCACAGAGAAACTATACTAAGGATTCGGGAGTGACTATAGCTAGTAGATCCTAGGATGACTTGTGATTAGAACTAATAGGATTTTGTTTTAACTACTGCAATGTAAATGTTTTAGGTGAAGAAGTTTGAAGAGAAAGGTGTAACACCCGACATTTCGGCCAGGTGATTTTCTGACCATTTTCATTGTCACCCTCTTATTTAACCGTTATGATTTAAATTTAATGTTAAGACAAATTTATTACAAGTTGAGTAAAACTAGGTTGGGTGGCAGTTTAGTAATTAGAATTGATGGATTAGGTATAAATAGGAAATGGAAACCTTAAACCTCATTTTATTACCACTGTAGCCGACATTCCCTCTCGGCGATTTCTTCTCTCCCAAGTTCTTGCTCTCGGCTACCAGAACTTCCCTTTACCGACGGCTGGTTTCGAGCTTGCTCTTCTCTGCAAATCCACACCCGAGGTATGAAATGGACAATGTAGTCATTCATTAGTAAATAGAGCTCTGTTTTCAGCTCGGCACTGAGTTCGGATTTTTAGCAGTGGCCAAGTAGTTTTTGACTTTTAAAATCTGGGAGTAGAAATGTCGTCCTGAATCGATTCTGAACATTTTAAGTAACCAACTCGGATTTAACCAATGGTAAAACCTGTCCACCTAGTTTCAGATTTCAGACTGCAGTGTGTCAAACAGAGGAATCGGAATGACTTTAGCTATTAGATCCTAGGATGGTTTATGATTAGGACTATTAGGACTTTGTTTTAACTACTGTAATGTACATGTTTTAGGTGAAGAAGTTTAAAGGAAAGAAGCTCGGATTGCTAAGGAATCCAGGTAAGTGAATGTATTAAGATTTCCGGCCACTAGGGCCCTACACCGCAAGGGTATTAGGAAATCACTGAGATGTTAGCTTATTGACTATGATTTGTTATTTCCACGATATGAAGAAGTTGTGTAAGTAAATGTAAAGTTACAGGATGTTTTACTTGTCCTCATGATATGACTTCTCTCTATGAACTTTATGTCTATGCACTGTGTCCCTGTTATGATTAAGTTGAGAATATGAAAAGCAAATGTAACCAAGATTAAGTGCAGGGCGGGGAAAGACTATGTTATGCATGACTCGCGAATTCTCCCACTGGTGGAGGCCGAGTTAATAATATGTATGACTCGCGAAATCTCCCACTGGTGGAGGCTGAGTTAATGATATGTACGACTCGCGAAATCTCCCACTGGTGGAGGCCGAGTTAATGATATGTATGGCTCGCGAATTCTCCCACTGGGGAGGCCGAGTGATGTATCATGATTGCCGCGATAGGCAAATGATTATGTACGACTGCCGCGATAGGCAAATGACTATGTACCCCTGTCTTCCTCCCTCGTTCCCTGCCTTAATACATGTTATGTAAATGATAAAGATGAACATGAATGAAGAATGGTTTATGAATTATGTCTCTTTAAATTGTGTACTCATGTATATCTGTCAGCATGCATTCCTTACTAAGCATTAGGCTTATAGTTAAACCTTATGGTGTAGGTGAAGAAGGTTCAGGTGATGATGTTATGTTCAAAGAGGATGCTTAAGGCTGGTTGCTGGAGGATGCCCAAGGTGACAGTGCGGGACTGGAGAGGCGATTTGTGACCCCTGGTTAAGACTCTTATGTTACAGTATGTTAAAGGATATGGTAGCTTAAGTAGGATGAGATTATTTTAAAACGTTGAGCTTTGAAACTGTCTAGTGGATCACTGAGTTAGGGAATGATTATATAGATTTATAAATGATCTGTTGCTTAAGTCTTCCGCTATGTGCATTTTGAATGAGTTGTGTTTTCTTTCTGTTGGGAGGAGTTATTTGATGATTTAGTGTTCTCTACCGTAAGACGGAAGCTGGATGAGGCAATCTTCCGGTTGACGTCATCGGCAGATGCCGAGAGTTAATTGTTTGATGGTTTAGTCTTCCGGCTGACGTCATCGGCAGATGCCGAAGGGTAGTTGTTTGTTGGTTTAGTCTTCCGGCTGACGTCATCGGCAGATGCCGAAGGATAGTTGTATGATGGTTTAGTCTTCCGGATGACGTCACCGGAAGATGTAAAATGTGTTTTGTCGTTTAGCGACCGGAAGATGTAAAATGTGTTTTGTCGTTTAGCGACCGGAAGATGTAAAATGTGTTTTGTCGTTTAGCGACCGGAAGATGTAAAATGTGTTTTGTCATTTAGTGACCGGATGATGTTTTAATTTAGCACGCGAGGCCCACGTGCCCACCGGAAGATGTCTCCTTTTAGGTGATGTTAAGCGAGTCACGCGTAATACACGTGATGACCGGACGACTAAATTACTGAGGGTTGTCAACGCATGCAACCCATGCAAACCCGAGTGGTATTAAGTTAAGAGAATTGAGGGCACCTCCTCTTTTCCCGAAATTGTCAAGAAGCCAATGACCGAGTCTAGTCGCTCGACTCTGTGAAGGTTGAGCCGACGAGGCGTGGGAAGTCGGGCACGAGAGGGTTCGTCTTCCTTAATGGTTCTGCGTCTCTATTACCAGTTTAGAAAAAAAAAAAAAAAGTATATGTAAAATGTGAAAGTCTGTTGAGAGATAGTAAGTGAATGTAATATTAGTAAAAGTCAAGCAAACGATTAATGAAAGAATATGAACACGTGACGGCTCCTTGCCGGGGTCGTTACAATTGTGGTATCAAAACAAAACCAGGTTCTAAAACCAATTCTGCAGACTGCCTCCCAGCACTGACTGTCACTTGAGCACACCTCAGCAACTGTAAGTGTTTATGATTTCATGTATGTCATTAAGTTAAGTTATGCCTGTAATGATTTGTCTAGGAATCCCAAGATGGTTAGAGGTCAACAGAGAGAGGCCAATGAGGATAGCAATGCTATTGCTCAGTTGACTGAGTTGGTCATGCGCCAATCTCACCAGATAGAACGACTGATGACAGCTAGAGAAGAACAAGGCAACTCCAGTACTAACGCAACTCATGATCATGGGGGTGAGCGCTTCCACTGGCTCCAACCCCCGGTGTTTAATGGGTATGTCTCAGATCCTATTCATGCTGAGGAGTGGATTCGAAAGATAGAAGACATGTTTAAGTATGCAAAGGTTGACGAAGGGGATAAGGTCACCTATGCTGTCTTTCATTTGGAGTTAAGTGCAAGGCATTGGTGGGACTCGATCCAGAGCACCACTAATGCCGAAGCTATGACCTGGGGGATGTTCAAGACTGCCTTCTTTGACAAGTACTTTAATAGGACTGTTCGGGCCAACAAGAAGAAGGAGTTCATGAATCTACGACAAACTGGCTCTGTGACGGATTATATATGTGAATTTGATGCTTTATCACGGTTTGCTCCCCGTATGACTGAGGATGAGGAAGATAAGATTTACCAGTTTGTTCAAGGACTGAAGCCAAATCTGTACATGAAAGTGAAGACTGCCGGGATACATAATGTACCTTATGGTGAAGTGACGGCTAAGGCCTTGGAGCTAGAAGAGGCAGAAATGACAGCATATGCACAGCGCGAACAGCCAAAGAAACTCATGAAGGACACTCAGCCGCCACCACGTCAGAACAAAGGTTGGCAGCCACGACAGAACAGGGGACCACAGCAACAACAGCATGGAATGAAGAGGCCCCTCAACCAGAATGATGACAAGGGAAAAGGAAAGAGACCTCTGGCGCCTCTATGCCCTACATGTCAGAGGAACCACCCTGGTGAGTGCAAGCTGCTTTCTGGCCGGTGTTTCAGGTGTGATAAGACCGGACACATGGTCAGAGATTGTCCCATGCCACCAGACCCGAACCGTGCAAGGGTTGTACCCAGAGTGTATGCGTTGATGGAAGATGAGGGAGCTGATCAACACACAGTCATATCAGGTACCATCATGATCTGTGGTTTTGCTGCTTATACACTCATAGATACAGGGGCCACACACTCGTTTATATCAACCTTGTTTGTATGCAAACATAGCATAGGACCCTTACCAGCTGAAAGGTCATATAGTGTTGTGTTGCCATCAGGGAAGTCCCTACATTCAGAACAGATTGTTAAGGGTGACGTCGTGTCCTTAGGGGATAAGAATCTCTATGCGGAATTAATTGTCATTGACATAAAAGGGTATGAAGTGATATTAGGGATGGATTGGTTATTTAGACATCATGCCACGATAAGTTGTAGATCTGGAATAGTTGATTTTAGACCCCCAAATGATAACCATTATTCCTTCCAAGCTATTCCTAAAATAAGTAAGATACCAATTAAATCCTCACTAGAAATATACCGAATGCTGAGAGGTGGTTTTGAGAGCTACCTGGCTAGTGTAATAGATGACCGGGTGAAGAATAAAATTGAGCTACAGGATATTCCTATAGTCCGAGAGTTTCCCGAGGCATTCTTAGATGACTTACCGGGTATACCACCTGATAGGGAAATAGAATTTGTGATTGATACATACCCCGAGGCATCACCTGTATCCAAGAATCCTTACCGTATGGCACCTGTTGAGTTGAAAGAATTAAAGGTGCAACTGCAGGAATTGGTTGACAAGGGATTTATTCGCCCCAGTAGTTCTCCTTGGGGTGCACCAGTCTTATTTGTAAGGAAGAAGGATGGTTCTCTTAGAATGTGCATAGACTACAGGGAACTAAATAAGTTGACAATCAAGAATAGGTACCCCTTACCCAGGATTGATGATTTGTTTGACCAATTGCAAGGAGCTAAGGTGTTTTCAAAGATAGATTTACGTTCGGGTTATTACCAACTGAAGGTTAAAGAAGGAGATATACCAAAGACAGCCTTCAGAACCCGTTATGGACATTATGAATTCTTAGTCATGTCGTTTGGATTGACAAACGCCCCTGCCGCTTTTATGGATCTAATGAACCGTGTGTTTCGTGAGTATTTGGATAAGTTTGTGATTGTGTTCATAGATGATATCTTGATATACTCTCGAACTGTGGCTGACCATGAAGAACATTTAAAAGTAGTTTTGACGACATTGAAGGAGCATCAACTTTACGCCAAGCTGTCTAAGTGTGAGTTTTGGTTAGATAAGGTTAATTTCCTTGGCCAGGTAGTTTCTACTAATGGCATATCTGTGGACCCGACCAAAATTCAGGCAGTAAAGGATTGGCCTCAACCTAAGAATGCCAGCGAAGTCCGCAGCTTCCTTGGACTGGCAGGCTATTACAGGAAGTTCATCAAGGGATTTTCCATGATAGCTAAACCCCTGACAGGTTTAACAAAGAAGGACATTAAGTATTCTTGGACTGAAGCCTGTGAAGATAGCTTCCAGACGTTAAAACTGAAGTTAACAACAGCCCCTGTATTGACCCTCCCAACCGAAGAAGGAAAATTTAGTGTTTACTGTGATGCGTCTAAAGTTGGTTTAGGTTGTGTTTTGATGCAAAAGGGTAAAGTTATAGCGTATGCTTCTAGGCAGCTAAAAAGTTACGAGCAAAATTACCCCACTCATGATCTAGAATTAGCTGCTGTTGTTTTTGCCTTGAAGATTTGGAGGCACTATTTATATGGACATCAATGTGAGGTGTTTTCTGACCATAAAAATCTAAAGTACCTCTTCACACAGAAGGAATTGAACATGAGACAGAGACGTTGGTTGGAATTTGTCAAGGACTACGATTTTGAGATCAAGTATCACCCCGGGAAGGCTAACTCTGTAGCTGATGCGTTGAGTAGGATGTCAACAACAATGCAGCCCGTGGTTTCAACCATGTCTATACCCTTAAGAACAGAAGTTCAGAAATTTGACTTGGAGATAGTTCCAGAATTATCAATCTTGCTCGCTGAGTTAACTATTCAACCAACAATTTTGGAAAAGATCAAGGATGCACAACAGAAGGATTCAGTGGAAAATATCAGCATGATGGATAAGTTGAAGGACACCACCTCCGAGTTCAGTCTCTCCAAGGATGGGATCCTGAGGTTTAGAAATCGGTGGTGCATTCCTAATGATGTGGAATTGCGTAAGTTGATCTTGGCTGAGGCGCACTCCTCTTCCTTTTCTGTACATCCTGGCTGCACCAAGATGTACCGAGACCTGAAGTTACAGTACTGGTGGCCTAACCTAAAAAGGGATGTTGCTAAGTATGTTGAGTCCTGTTTAGTATGCCAACAAGTCAAAGCCGAGCACCAACGTCCAGGAGGTACTCTTCAGCCGTTGCCTATTCCCGAATGGAAGTGGGAACATATAGCTATGGATTTTGTTGTAGGACTACCTAAGACGACAAAAGGACATGATTGTATTTGGGTTGTGGTGGATAGACTGACGAAATCAGCCCATTTCTTACCTGTAAGGACCACCTATACGATGGACCAATTTGCTAATCTTTATGTTCAGGAAATTATTAGGTTGCATGGGATCCCTGTATCCATTGTCTCTGACCGTGACCCCAGGTTCACCTCTCGATTCTGGAAAAGTTTGCAAGGTACATTAGGTACAAAGTTATCTTTCAGCACAGCTTTTCACCCACAGACCGATGGCCAATCAGAAAGGACGATTCAAATACTCGAAGATATGTTGAGAGCATGTGTACTTGACTTTCAGACAACTTGGAGCAGACATTTACCACTAGTTGAGTTTTCCTACAATAACAGTTATCAGTCCACCATTGGTATGGCACCTTTTGAAGCACTGTATGGTAGGAAATGTAGGTCACCTCTTTATTGGGACGAGGTTGGTGAAGCAAAACTTCTTGGGCCTGATATTCTGCAGCAAATGTCAGATAAGATTACCACTATTCGGAAAAGAATGATGACTGCACAAAGCCGGCAGAAGTGTTATGCAGATCAAAGGAGAAGGGAACTCGAGTTTTCAGTAGGAGATGAAGTATTCTTAAAGGTGTCACCATTTAAAGGAGTCTTAAGATTTGGCAAGAAGGGAAAACTTAATCCTAGATTTATTGGACCCTTCCCTGTCTTGGCAAAAATCGGGAGTACAGCTTACAGATTGCAACTGCCTCCATCATTGGATAAAGTTCATAATGTCTTCCATGTGTCAATGTTAAGAAAGTGCATGCGTGATCCGATGCAGGTCATCCAGCCATCGGATATTGGTTTAGAGCCGACACTGGAGTATGAGGAGAAACCGATACAGATATTGGAATATGCAGTCAAGACTCTGAGAAACAAAGAGATCCCATTGGTGAAAGTTTTATGGACAAATCACGACATTGAAGAAGCCACATGGGAAAGGCAGCTGGAGATGTTGGACAAATATCCTAAGTTATTTGCTTGAGCAATTTTCGAGGACGAAAATTTTGTTTAAGGAGGGGTGGATGTAACACCCGACATTTCGGCCAGGTGATTTTCTGACCATTTTCATTGTCACCCTCTTATTTAACCGTTATGATTTAAATTTAATGTTAAGACAAATTTATTACAAGTTGAGTAAAACTAGGTTGGGTGGCAGTTTAGTAATTAGAATTGATGGATTAGGTATAAATAGGAAATGGAAACCTTAAACCTCATTTTATTACCACTGTAGCCGACATTCCCTCTCGGCGATTTCTTCTCTCCCAAGTTCTTGCTCTCGGCTACCAGAACTTCCCTTTACCGACGGCTGGTTTCGAGCTTGCTCTTCTCTGCAAATCCACACCCGAGGTATGAAATGGACAATGTAGTCATTCATTAGTAAATAGAGCTCTGTTTTCAGCTCGGCACTGAGTTCGGATTTTTAGCAGTGGCCGAGTAGTTTTTGACTTTTAAAATCTGGGAGTAGAAATGTCGTCCTGAATCGATTCTGAACATTTTAAGTAACCAACTCGGATTTAACCAATGGTAAAACCTGTCCACCTAGTTTCGGATTTCAGACTGCAGTGTGTCAAACAAAGGAATCGGAATGACTTTAGCTATTAGATCCTAGGATGGTTTATGATTAGGACTATTAGGACTTTGTTTTAACTACTGTAATGTACATGTTTTAGGTGAAGAAGTTTAAAGGAAAGAAGCTCGGATTGCTAAGGAATCCAGGTAAGTGAATGTATTAAGATTTCCGGCCACTAGGGCCCTACACCGCAAGGGTATTAGGAAATCACTGAGATGTTAGCTTATTGACTATGATTTGTTATTTCCACGATATGAAGAAGTTGTGTAAGTAAATGTAAAGTTACAGGATGTTTTACTTGTCCTCATGATATGACTTCTCTCTATGAACTTTATGTCTATGCACTGTGTCCCTGTTATGATTAAGTTGAGAATATGAAAAGCAAATGTAACCAAGATTAAGTGCAGGGCGGGAAAGACTATGTTATGCATGACTCGCGAATTCTCCCACTGGTGGAGGCCGAGTTATAATATGTATGACTCGCGAAATCTCCCACTGGTGGAGGCCGAGTTAATGATATGTACGACTCGCGAAATCTCCCACTGGTGGAGGCCGAGTTAATGATATGAATGGCTCGCGAATTCTCCCACTGGGAGGCCGAGTGATGTATCATGATTGCCGCGATAGGCAAATGATTATGTACGACTGCCGCGATAGGCAAATGACTATGTACACCCCTGTCTTCCTCCCTCGTTCCCTGCCTTAGTACATGTTATGTAAATGATAAAGATGAACATGAATGAAGAATGGTTATGAATTATGTCTCTTTAAATTGTGTACTCATGTATATCTGTCAGCATGCATTCCTTACTAAGCATTAGGCTTATAGTTAAACCTTATGGTGTAGGTGAGAAGGTTCAGGTGAGGATGTTAGGTTCAAGGATGCTTAAGGCTAGGTTGCTGGAGGATACCCAAGGTGAAAGTGCGGGACTGGAGAGGCGATTTGTGACCCCTGGTTAAGACTCTTATGTTACAGTATGTTAAAGGATATGGTAGCTTAAGTAGGATGAGATTATTTTAAAACGTTGAGCTTTGAAACTGTCTAGTGGATCACTGAGTTAGGGAATGATTATATAGATTTATAAATGATCTGTTGCTTAAGTCTTCCGCTATGTGCATTTTGAATGAGTTGTGTTTTCTTTCTGTTGGGAGGAGTTATTTGATGATTTAGTGGTCTCTACCGTAAGACGGAAGCTGGATGAGGCAATCTTCCGGTTTCATAGATGCTTTCCTTACTCCGCCTTAGGCTTTATAGTTAAACCTATGCCGTGTAGGTGAAGAAGGTTCAGGTGAGGATGTTATGTTCAAAGCGGATGCTTAAGGCTGGTTGCTGGAGGATACCCAAGGTGAAAGTGCGGGACTGAGAGGCGATCTGTGCCCCTGTTCAAGACTCTTATGTTACAGTATGTTAAGGATAGTGGTAGCTTAAGTAGGATGAGATTATTTTAAACGTTGAGCTTTGAACCTGTCTAGTGGCATCACTGAGTTAGGGAATGATTATATAGATTTATAAATGTATCTGTTGCTTAAGTCTTCCGCTATGTGCATTTTGAATGAGTTGTGTTTTCTTTCTGTTGGAGGAGTTATTTGATGATTTCGTGCTTCTCTAACGTACGACGGACAGCTGGATGAGGCAATCTTCCGGTTGACGTCATCGGCAGATGCCGAGAGTTAATTGTTTGATGGTTTAGTCTTCCGGCTGACGTCATCGGCAGATGCCGAAGGGTAGTTGTTTGTTGGTTTAGTCTTCCGGCTGACGTCATCGGCAGATGCCGAAGGATAGTTGTATGATGGTTTAGTCTTCCGGATGACGTCACCGGAAGATGTAAAATGTGTTTTGTCGTTTAGCGACCGGAAGATGTAAAATGTGTTTTGTCGTTTAGCGACCGGAAGATGTAAAATGTGTTTTGTCGTTTAGCGACCGGAAGATGTAAAATGTGTTTTGTCATTTAGTGACCGGATGATGTTTTAATTTAGCACGCGAGGCCCACGTGCCCACCGGAAGATGTCTCCTTTTAGGTGATGTTAAGCGAGTCACGCGTAATACACGTGATGACCGGACGACTAAATTACTGAGGGTTGTCAACGCATGCAACCCATGCAAACCCGAGTGGTATTAAGTTAAGAGAATTGAGGGCACCTCCTCTTTTCCCGAAATTGTCAAGAAGCCAATGACCGAGTCTAGTCGCTCGACTCTGTGAAGGTTGAGCCGACGAGGCGTGGGAAGTCGGGCACAAGAGGGTTCGTCTTCCTTAATGGTTCTGCGTCTCTATTACCAGTTTAGAAAAAAAAAAGTATATGTAAAATGTGAAAGTCTGTTGAGAGATAGTAAGTGAATGTAATATTAGTAAAAGTCAAGCAAACGATTAATGAAAGAATATGAACACGTGACGGCTCCTGGCCGGGGTCGTTACAAAAGGAGCTCAAACTGCTAAGGAGACCAGGTAAGTGAATGTACAGGTTTCTCGGTCATTAGGACCCTACATCAAAGGATGTTAGGTAGAAACTCATACGATGATTAGTAGTTCCCTTATGTTACTGTCTAGTATTTATGTTGATGATTAGTTCAATGTTAAGGTTTTATGTTGGATGGTGCTCTGTCTGTAGCTCGATGATTTAGGAATTTCCATGTACATGCATCATGACTATTTTATGCACATGAAAATATTTTAAGAGCATGTTTTCCTCATAAATAAAGTAAGAAGATAAAACTGATGCAACGTGGACTAAGTGAGGGTTGGGGGCGGTTCGGCGTATGTCACAGTCCAAAAGAGGGACATATGAACACGACCCGCAGTAGGGATCAAGATCAAACTCATTGCCGAACCTCCTTTACCGGCACAAATCCTCTCTTAATCCACACAACTTAAATAAAGAGTATGATCAATGACTATGAATGATGAATATGATCAATGACTATGAATGATGAATATGATCCATGACTATGAATGATGAATATGATCAATGACTATGAATGATGAATATGATCCATGACTATGAATGATGAATATGATCCATGACTATGAATGATGATTACGAGCAAAGATATGTACAAGAAAAGACTTATGAGCATGTGATTTCCCGAATTATACATTCATGCATCCATGTTAGAGTTGCATTTCTTACTAAGCATTAGGCTTATAGTTAAACCTTATGATGTAGGTGAAGAGCTAACAGGTGAGGATTTCCAGTCCAGAGATGATGTTTAAAGCTTGTTGCTGGAGGATGCTCAGTATGACAGTGCAAGGCTGGGCAGGCGACTAAGACCCCTAGTTATGCTCATAGTATGTCAGTGAAGTTTATGATAAATAGATGTCTAAGAAAAATATAATTTCTTATAACCATGAGATTTAGATTTGAATGATTTGACTTAAGAGTCTGATGATGATTTTAAAGATTATTGAATGGTTTGTTTTTGCTTAAGCCTTCCGCTATGCGTATTTGGGATGAGTTTATGATTCTTACTCATTGAGGTTTATAGTTACTAAGTTAAGATTCAGGTGAGTTGTGGTATTTTCTACTGGATGAAGTTGTTTGATGATTATAGTGTTTTTCCTGCCGTATGATGGAAGCTGGATAAGGCCATCATCCGGCTGACGTCATCGGCAGAGCAGATGTAGAATGTTTAAGCCATCGGATGATGAAAGTGCTATTTTGTCGTCTAGCGATCGGCATATGTAGAATGTTTAAGCCATCGGATGATGAAAGTGCTATTTTGTCGTCTAGCGATCGGCAGATGTAGAATGTTTAAGCCATCGGATGATGAAAGTGCTATTTTGTCGTCTAGCGATCGGCAGATGTAGAATGTTTAAGCCATCGGATGATGATAGTGCTATTTTGTCGTCTAGCGATCGGCAGATGTAGAATGTTTAAGCCATCGGATGATGATAGTGCTATTTTGTCGTCTAGCGATCGGCAGATGTAGAATGTTTAAGCCATCGGATGATGATAGTGCTATTTTGTCGTCTAGCGATCGGCAGATGTAGAATGTTTAAGCCATCGGATGATGATAGTGCTATTTTGTCGTCTAGCGATCGGCAGATGTAGAATGTTTAAGCCATCGGATGATGATAGTGCTATTTTGTCGTCTAGCGATCGGCAGATGTAGAATGTTTAAGCCATCGGATGATGATAGTGCTATTTTGTCGTCTAGCGATCGGCAGATGTAGAATGTTTAAGCCATCGGATGATGAAAGTGCTATTTTGTCATCTAGCGATCGGCAGATGTAGAATGTTTAAGCCATCGGATGATGATAGTGCTATTTTGTCGTCTAGCGATCGGCAGATGTAGAATGTTTAAGCCATCGGATGATGAAAGTGCTATTTTGTCGTCTAGCGATCGGCAGATGTAGAATGTTTAAGCCATCGGATGATGATAGTGCTATTTTGTCGTCTAGCGATCGGCAGATGTAGAATGTTTAAGCCATCGGATGATGAAAGTGCTATTTTGTCGTCTAGCGATCGGCAGATGTAGAATGTTTAAGCCATCGGATGATGATAGTGCTATTTTGTCGTCTAGCGATCGGCAGATGTAGAATGTTTAAGCCATCGGATGATGATAGTGCTATTTTGTCGTCTAGCGATCGGCAGATGTAGAATGTTTAAGCCATCGGATGGTGTAAACATGGTTTTGTCGTCTAGTGACTGGTAGATGTGGTTTATTCCTCTATCGGTAGATGCAGTCTAAAGGTTTAAGTTTCCCTTCACCAGCCGATACACATTGCACTGCCCGCCGGCAGATGTGTAATGTTTTCCTATGCCGAATGAGGCCTAGTGAATTGCGTATGACATCTTGAGTTAAATTATGTTTTAAAAAAAAATAATAAAATACATTACTAATAATGAATAATGTGTGAGTAATAAGAATCAAATGATTAAGAAAGATATGGATTATGTGGCGATCTCTCTGGGGTGGTTACAATTATGGTATCAGAGCAAAACCGGGGTCTAAAACCGATTCTGCAGACTGCCTTCCAGCACTGACTGTCGCATGAGCACACTCCGGCAACTGTAAGTATTTATGATTTCAGTAAATGTCATTAAGTTAAGATGTATCTATAATTATCTGTCTAGCAATCCCAAAATGGTTAGAGGTCAGCAGAGAGAGACCAATGAGGATAGCAATGCCATTGCTCAGTTGACAGAATTGGTCATGCGCCAATCTCGCCAGATCGAACAGCTGATGACTGCTACAGAGGAACAAGGCAACTCCAGTACTAATGCAACTCATGATCACGGAGGCGAGCGTTTCCACCGGCTTCGACCCCCGGTATTTAATGGACACGTTTCAGATCCTATTTATGCTGAGGAATGGGTTCAAAAGATAGAGGACATGTTTAAGTATGCAAAGGTTGACGAAGAAGATAGCGGATGATGAAAGTGCTATTTTTTTTTTTTTTTTTTTTTTTTTTTTTTTTTTTTTTTTTTTTTTTTTTTTTTTTTTTTTTTTTTTTTTTTTTTTTTTTTTTTTTTTTTTTTTTTTTTTTTTTTTTTTTTTTTTTTTTTTTTTTTTTTTTTTTTTTTTTTTTTTTTTTTTTTTTTTTTTTTTTTTTTTTTTTTTTTTTTTTTTTTTTTTTTTTTTTTTTTTTTTTTTTTTTTTTTTTTTTTTTTTTTTTTTTTTTTTTTTTTTTTTTTTTTTTTTTTTTTTTTTTTTTTTTTTTTTTTTTTTTTTTTTTTTTTTTTTTTTTTTTTTTTTTTTTTTTTTTTTTTTTTTTTTTTTTTTTTTTTTTTTTTTTTTTTTTTTTTTTTTTTTTTTTTTTTTTTTTTTTTTTTTTTTTTTTTTTTTTTTTTTTTTTTTTTTTTTTTTTTTTTTTTTTTTTTTTTTTTTTTTTTTTTTTTTTTTTTTTTTTTTTTTTTTTTTTTTTTTTTTTTTTTTTTTTTTTTTTTTTTTTTTTTTTTTTTTTTTTTTTTTTTTTTTTTTTTTTTTTTTTTTTTTTTTTTTTTTTTTTTTTTTTTTTTTTTTTTTTTTTTTTTTTTTTTTTTTTTTTTTTTTTTTTTTTTTTTTTTTTTTTTTTTTTTTTTTTTTTTTTTTTTTTTTTTTTTTTTTTTTTTTTTTTTTTTTTTTTTTTTTTTTTTTTTTTTTTTTTTTTTTTTTTTTTTTTTTTTTTTTTTTTCCTTCCCGTTTAATGGACACGTTTCAGATCCTATTTATGCTGAGGAATGGGTTCAAAAGATAGAGGACATGTTTAAGTATGCAAAGGTTGACGAAGAAGATAAGGTCACATATGTTGTCTTTCATTTCGAATTGGGAGCAAGGCATTGGTGGGATTCAATCCAGAACACCGCTAATGCAGGAGCTATGACCTGGGAAATGTTTAAGACTGCCTTCTTTGACAAGTACTTCAATAGGACTGTTCGGGCCAACAAGAAGAAAGAGTTCATGAGGCTGCGACAAACTGGCTTTGTGACGGATTACATATGCAAATTTGATACTTTATCACAGTTTGCTCCCCGAATGATTGAGGATGATGAGGACAGGATTTACCAATTTGTTCAAGGACTGAAGCCGAGTTTGTACATGAAAGTAAAGACTGCTGGGATACACAATGTACCTTATGGTGAAGTGACGGCTAAGGCCTTGGAGCTGGAAGAGGCTGAAATGACGGCATATGCACAGCGTGAGCAGCCAAGAAAATTCACGAAGGAAACTCAGCCGCCACCACGTCAGAACAAAGGATGGCAGCCGCAGCAGAACAGGGGACCACAACAAGGTATAAAGAGACCCTTCAATCCAAATGAAGATCAGGGAAAAGGGAAGCGACCAATGGCCCCTCTATGCCCCACCTGTCAGAAGAACCATCCCGGCGAATGCAAGTTGCGTTCTGGCCGCTGTTTCAGATGTGATAAGGTTGGACATATAGTCAGAGACTGCCCCATGCCGCCAGATCCGAACCGTCCAAGGATAGCACCTAGAGTTTATGCTATGATGGAGGATGAGGACACAGTGCCGCATACAGTTATAACAGGTACCATTATGATCTGTGGTTTTACTGCTTATACACTTATAGATACGGGAGCCACGGACTCGTTTATATCAACCTTGTTTGTATGCAATCACAACTTAGAACTTTTACCAGCCGAAAGACCATATAATGTTATGTTACCATCAGGGAAGTCCCTACATTCAGAACAGGTTGTTAAAGGTGATGTTGTGTCCTTAGGAGGTAAGAAACTATATGTAGAACTGATTGTAATTGACATGAAAGGGTATGAGGTGAAAATAGGAATGGATTGGTTATTCAAGCATTATGCCACAATAAGCTGTAGATCTGGGTTGGTTGATTTTCGACCCTCAAATGGTGATCATTATTCCTTCCAAGCTATCCCTAAGATAAGTAAAATGCCGATTATATCCTCCTTAGAGATCCATCGATTATTGAAAAATGGATGTGAGAGTTACCTGGCTAGTGTAATGGATGTTCAGATGAAGGATAGAATGGAATTTTAGGATATTCCCATAGTCTGAGAGTTCCTTGAGGCATTTTTGGATGATTTGCCTGGTTTACCACCTGATAGAGAAATAGAGTTTGTAATAGATACGTACCCTGAGGCCTTACCGGTGTCTAAGAACCCATATTGCATGGCTCCTATTGAGTTGAAGGAGTTAAAAATCCAACTGCAGGAATTAGTAGACAAAGGATTTATCCGCCCTAGCAGCTCTCCTTGGGGTGCACCTGTCTTATTCGTTAAAAAGAAAGATGGTTCTCTCAGAATGTGCATAGACTATAGAGAGCTAAATAAGTTAACCATTAAGAATAAATACCCCTTGCCCCGTATTGATGACTTGTTTGACCAATTGCAAGGAGCTAAAGTGTTTTCAAAGATTGATTTGCGTTCGGGGTACTATCAACTGAAAGTTAAGGAGAGTGATATACCTAAGACTGCCTTCAGGACCCGTTATGGACATTATGAATTCCTTGTAATGTCGTTTGGGCTGACAAATGCACCTGCAGCCTTTATGGACTTAATGAATCGAGTGTTTCGTGAGTATTTGGACAAGTTTGTAATTGTTTTCATAGATGATATCTTGATATACTCACAAACTGAAGCTGACCATGCAGAGCATTTAAGTGTAGTTTTGACGACATTAAAGAAGCACCAACTTTATGCTAAGTTGTCCAAGTGTGAGTTTTGGTTGAACAAGGTTAATTTTCTTGGCCATATAGTTGCTGTTAATGGCATATCTGTAGACCCGACCAAAATTCAGGCAGTAAAGGATTGGCCACAACCGAAGAACGTCAGTGAAGTCCGCAGTTTCCTTGGATTGGCAGGCTATTACAGGAAGTTCATCAAAGAATTTTCCTTAATAGCTAAGCCTTTGACGAATCTGACAAAGAAGGACAATAAGTATTCTTGGACCAAAGCTTGTGAGGATAGCTTCCAAACATTGAAATTGAAGTTGACAACAGCCCCTGTTCTGACTCTTCCAACCGAAGGAGGAAAGTTTAGCGTATACTATGATGCCTCTAAAGTTGGTTTGGGCTGTGTTTTGATGCAAGAGGGTAAAGTTGTAGCGTATGCCTCTAGGCAGCTAAAGAGTTATGAACAGAACTATCCCACCCATGATTTAGAATTAGCTGCTGTTGTTTTTGCCTTGAAGGTGTGGAGACACTATTTGTATGGACAACAGTGTGAGGTATTTTCTGACCATAAAAGTCTGAAGTACCTCTTTACACAAAAGGAATTGAACATGAGACAGAAACGTTGGTTGGAATTCGTTAAGGATTATGACTTTGAGATCAGGTACCACCCGGGTAAGGCTAACTCTGTGGCTGACGCTTTGAGCAGGATGTCAACAACAATGCAACCCGTAATGTCAACCATGTCTATACCACTGAGGACAGAAGTACAGAGATTTGAATTGGATATAGTACCAAAGTTATCAGCCTTACTTGCCGAATTGACCATCCAACCAACGGTTTTGGAAAGGATCAAAGAGGCACAATAAAGGAATTCAGAGGAGAATATCAGTATAATGAGCAGATTGAAGGACACCACCTCCGAGTTTAGTCTTCCCAAAGATGGAATTCTGAGGTTTAGGAATCGGTGGTACGTCCCTAATGATGAGGGATTACGTAAGTTAATCTTGGCCGAGGCACATTTGTCTCCGTTTTCTGTACATCCTGGCAGCACCAAGATGTATCGAGACCTGAGGTTACTCTACTGGTGGCCAAACTTAAAAAGGGATGTTGCTATGTATGTGGAGTCTTGCCTAATATGCCAGCAAGTTAAAGCCGAGCACCAGCGTCCAGGAGGTACCCTTCAGCCTTTACCTATTCCAGAATGGAAGTGGGAACACATAGCTATGGATTTCGTTGTAGGATTACCTAAGACAACTAAGGGACATGATAGTATTTGGGTTGTGATTGATAGATTGACGAAATCAGCCCATTTCTTACCTATAAGAACAACCTACACGATGAACCAGCTTGTTGACCTTTATGTACAAGAAATTATTAGACTGCATGGAATTCCTGTATCTATTGTCTCTGATCGTGACCCTAGGTTCACCTCACGGTTTTGGAAAGGTCTACAAGGCACACTTGGTACGAGGTTATCCTTCAGCACTGCCTTTCACCCGCAGACAAATGGTCAATCTGAGAGGACTATTCAGATACTTGAAGATATGCTGAGGGCGTGTGTACTAGATTTCCAGTCATCTTGGAGCCAATATTTACCTTTGGTTGAGTTCTCCAACAATAACAGTTATCAGTCCACCATTGGTATGGCACCTTATGAAGCACTGTATGGCAGGAAATGTAGGTCACCTCTATATTGGGATGAGGTTGGTGAAGCAAAACTCCTAGGTCCCGAGCTTTTGCAACAGATGTCGGACAAGATTGCCACTATTAGGAAAAGAATGATAACTGCACAGAGTCGACAGAAGAGTTACGCAGACCAGAGAAGAAGAAACCTTGAGTTTTCTGTTGGTGATGAAGTTTTCCTGAGGATTTCACCATTTAAGGGAGTTTTAAGATTTGGTAAAAAGGGAAAGCTAAACCCACGGTTTATTGGACCATTCCCCATCTTAGAAAGGATTGGCAGTACGGCTTATAGATTGCAATTGCCTCCATCATTGGAAAGGATTCATAATGTCTTCCATGTGTCGATATTAAAAAAATGCATACGGGACCCTACTCAAGTTGTTAAACCAGTGGATTTTGAGATTGAGCCGACACTAACGTATGAAGAGAAGCCAGTACGAATCTTGGAATCTGCAGTGAAAATTCTGAGGAATAAGGAAATCCCCCTTGTAAAAGTTTTATAGATGAATCATGATATTGAGGAAGCCACATGGGAAAGACGGCAGGACATGATGGACAAATATCCAGAACTCTTCGCTTGATCAATTTTCGGGGACGAAAATTTTGTTTAAGGAGGGGTGGATGTAACACCCAACAACTTCAACCAGGTGACTCCTTAACTGAATTAACGGCCATGATTATTCAATCTTCACGGTTTAGAATTTTATGCCAAGCTTAATTAATTACATGTGGTTTTAAACTAGGTTGAGTGGCAAAGTTGTAATAATGGAGGTTTGAGACCGGTATTTAAAGAAAATGGAAAGGGTTCAAACCTCATTTAAACCACTGTAGCCGACACCTTCTACTCTCGGCGATTTCTTCTCTCTCGAGCTCTCGCTCTCTGTCAGTTGGAAATCCCTCTTTCAACGACCGGTTTCCTTGCTGCTTCTCGGCTACTTTGTGCTCGAGTTACGAGTTTGGCAATGTAGCTATCTTTTAGTCGTTAAGCTCTATTTTCTGCTATGTGTTGAAGCCCTGGGTTCTTCAATGGCCGTGTATTAGTAAGGGTATTTTAAAATCTGAAAGTGGTAATGTCATTCCGAATCGATTTTGGACATTAAACAACCAACCCTGAACTATCGCTAATCGAATCTGTCTGTTTTGGGTTTTGGATTTCAAATTGCACAGAGAAACTATACTAAGGATTCGGGAGTGACTATAGCTAGTAGATCCTATGATGACTTGTGATTAGAACTAATAGGATTTTGTTTTAACTACTGCAATGTAAATGTTTTAGGTGAAGAAGTTTGAAGAGAAAGGAGCTCAAACTGCTAAGGAGACCAGGTAAGTGAATGTACAGGTTTCTCGGTCATTAGGACCCTACATCAAAGGATGTTAGGTAGAAACTCATACGATGATTAGTAGTTCCCTTATGTTACTGTCTAGTATTTATGTTGATGATTAGTTCAATGTTAAGGTTTTATATTGGATAGTGCTCTGTCTGTAGCTCAATGGTTTAGGAATTTCCATGTACATGCATCATGACTATTTTATGCACATGAAAATGTTTTAAGAGCATGTTTTCCTCATGAATAAAGTAAGAAGATAAAACTGATGCAACGTGGACTAAGTGAGGGTTGGGGGCGGTTCGGCGTATGTCACAGTCCAAAAGAGGGACATATGAACATGACCCGCAGTAGGGACCAAGATCAAACTCACTGTCGAACCTATGAACATGACCCGCAGTAGGGACCAAGATCAAACTCACTGTCGAACCCCCTTTACCGGCACAAATCCTCTCTTAATCCACACAACTTAAATGAAGAGTATGATCAATGACTATGAATGATGAATATGATCCATGACTATGAATGATGAATATGATCAATGACTATGAATGATGAATATGATCCATGACTATGAATGATGAATATGAGCCATGACTATGAATGATGATTACGAGCAAAGATATGTACAAGAAAAGACTTATGAGCATGTGATTTCCCGAATTATACATTCATGCATCCATGTTAGAGTTGCATTCCTTACTAAACATTAGGCTTATAGTTAAACCTTATGATGTAGGTGAAGAGCTAACAGGTGAGGATATCCAGTCCAGAGATGATGTTTAAAGCTGGTTGCTGAGGATGCTCATTTTGTCGTCTAGCGATCGGCAGATGTAGAATGTTTAAGCCATCGGATGATGAAAGTGCTATTTTGTCGTCTAGCGATCGGCAGATGTAGAATGTTTAAGCCATCGGATGATGAAAGTGCTATTTTGTCGTCTAGCGATCGGCAGATGTAGAATGTTTAAGCCATCGGATGATGAAAGTGCTATTTTGTCGTCTAGCGATCGGCAGATGTAGAATGTTTAAGCCATCGGATGATGAAAGTGCTATTTTGTCGTCTAGCGATCGGCAGATGTAGAATGTTTAAGCCATCGGATGATGAAAGTGCTATTTTGTCGTCTAGCGATCGGCAGATGTAGAATGTTTAAGCCATCGGATGATGAAAGTGCTATTTTGTCGTCTAGCGATCGGCAGATGTAGAATGTTTAAGCCATCGGATGATGAAAGTGCTATTTTGTCGTCTAGCGATCGGCAGATGTAGAATGTTTAAGCCATCGGATGATGAAAGTGCTATTTTGTCGTCTAGCGATCGGCAGATGTAGAATGTTTAAGCCATCGGATGATGAAAGTGCTATTTTGTCGTCTAGCGATCGGCAGATGTAGAATGTTTAAGCCATCGGATGATGAAAGTGCTATTTTGTCGTCTAGCGATCGGCAGATGTAGAATGTTTAAGCCATCGGATGATGAAAGTGCTATTTTGTCGTCTAGCGATCGGCAGATGTAGAATGTTTAAGCCATCGGATGATGAAAGTGCTATTTTGTCGTCTAGCGATCGGCAGATGTAGAATGTTTAAGCCATCGGATGATGAAAGTGCTATTTTGTCGTCTAGCGATCGGCAGATGTAGAATGTTTAAGCCATCGGATGATGAAAGTGCTATTTTGTCGTCTAGCGATCGGCAGATGTAGAATGTTTAAGCCATCGGATGATGAAAGTGCTATTTTGTCGTCTAGCGATCGGCAGATGTAGAATGTTTAAGCCATCGGATGATGAAAGTGCTATTTTGTCGTCTAGCGATCGGCAGATGTAGAATGTTTAAGCCATCGGATGATGAAAGTGCTATTTTGTCGTCTAGCGATCGGCAGATGTAGAATGTTTAAGCCATCGGATGATGAAAGTGCTATTTTGTCGTCTAGCGATCGGCAGATGTAGAATGTTTAAGCCATCGGATGATGAAAGTGCTATTTTGTCGTCTAGCGATCGGCAGATGTAGAATGTTTAAGCCATCGGATGATGAAAGTGCTATTTTGTCGTCTAGCGATCGGCAGATGTAGAATGTTTAAGCCATCGGATGATGAAAGTGCTATTTTGTCGTCTAGCGATCGGCAGATGTAGAATGTTTAAGCCATCGGATGATGAAAGTGCTATTTTGTCGTCTAGCGATCGGCAGATGTAGAATGTTTAAGCCATCGGATGATGAAAGTGCTATTTTGTCGTCTAGCGATCGGCAGATGTAGAATGTTTAAGCCATCGGATGATGAAAGTGCTATTTTGTCGTCTAGCGATCGGCAGATGTAGAATGTTTAAGCCATCGGATGATGAAAGTGCTATTTTGTCGTCTAGCGATCGGCAGATGTAGAATGTTTAAGCCATCGGATGATGAAAGTGCTATTTTGTCGTCTAGCGATCGGCAGATGTAGAATGTTTAAGCCATCGGATGATGAAAGTGCTATTTTGTCGTCTAGCGATCGGCAGATGTAGAATGTTTAAGCCATCGGATGATGAAAGTGCTATTTTGTCGTCTAGCGATCGGCAGATGTAGAATGTTTAAGCCATCGGATGATGAAAGTGCTATTTTGTCGTCTAGCGATCGGCAGATGTAGAATGTTTAAGCCATCGGATGATGAAAGTGCTATTTTGTCGTCTAGCGATCGGCAGATGTAGAATGTTTAAGCCATCGGATGATGAAAGTGCTATTTTGTCGTCTAGCGATCGGCAGATGTAGAATGTTTAAGCCATCGGATGATGAAAGTGCTATTTTGTCGTCTAGCGATCGGCAGATGTAGAATGTTTAAGCCATCGGATGATGAAAGTGCTATTTTGTCGTCTAGCGATCGGCAGATGTAGAATGTTTAAGCCATCGGATGATGAAAGTGCTATTTTGTCGTCTAGCGATCGGCAGATGTAGAATGTTTAAGCCATCGGATGATGAAAGTGCTATTTTGTCGTCTAGCGATCGGCAGATGTAGAATGTTTAAGCCATCGGATGATGAAAGTGCTATTTTGTCGTCTAGCGATCGGCAGATGTAGAATGTTTAAGCCATCGGATGATGAAAGTGCTATTTTGTCGTCTAGCGATCGGCAGATGTAGAATGTTTAAGCCATCGGATGATGAAAGTGCTATTTTGTCGTCTAGCGATCGGCAGATGTAGAATGTTTAAGCCATCGGATGATGAAAGTGCTATTTTGTCGTCTAACGATCGACAGATGTAGAATGTTTAAGCCATCGGATGATGATAGTGCTATTTTGTCGTCTAGCGATCGGCAGATGTAGAATGTTTAAGCCATCGGATGATGAAAGTGCTATTTTGTCATCTAGGGATCGGCAGATGTAGAATGTTTAAGCCATCAGATGATGATAGTGCTATTTCGTCGTCTAGCGATCGGTAGATGTAGAGTGTTTAAGCTATCGGAAGATGTAAGTATAGTTAGTCGTCTAGTTACCGGATGATGTCCCCCCTTATTTCATCGGATGATGTAGAGAGTTTCTTCACCGGATGTTGTAAACATGGTTTTGTCGTCTAGTGACCGGTAGATGTGGTTTATTCCTCTATCGGTAGATGCAGTCTAAATGTTTAAGTTTTCCTTCACCAGCCGATACACATTGCACTGCCCGCAGGCAGATGTGTAATGTTTTCCTTTGCCGAATGAGGCCAAGTGAATTGCGTATGACATCTTGAGTTAAATTATGTTTTAAAAAAAATAATAAAATACATTACTAATAATGAATAATGTGTGAGTAATAAGAATCAAATGATTAAGAAAGATATGGATTATGTGGCAATCTCTATGGGGTCGTTACATAAAAACTATGTGTTTTCTATACACATAGCTTGAAATGGTAGATTGGTCAGAAGGATAACTAAGATTGGCATAGAACATTCTAATGGCAGTGGGGTAAAAGAAAGATTCAACTTCAAACAACCCTATTAAACCAATGTCTGTCAAGGGTGCTACTAAATTTAAATCTACTAACTCGTCTGGAATAATACCACGACTTGGAATCAACTTCTTATCTTTAAAGTCGTCGTGATACCTGGCTTCAGCAGTCTGATAGAAATAGAACGACGGCCAACTATTTGCACGAGGAATCACAGGAGTTGGACGAGCAGAGACTTTGGCCTTTTTCTTGGCCGATTCGGAAACTGTACGAGATGATGAAACCAGATGATCCATTGGAAAGATAAGATCGAGAGAGAGGATTGGTAGGGCAGGGGTTTTCAGAAAGAGTGCGAAAGATGAAGCGTCTCGGTGAAGAAATAAGAGTTTAAAAGAAATAAAGCACCGCCCGACGTGATGAAGTCACACATGTAACACCAATATCGTCCGATAGATGACACGTATCAGCAGATTAGAAAATACATCATCCGATGCATAGACATCATCCGGTCAGTGGAGGATACATATCATCCGGTTATCTATATCCACCGATGCCATCAATAAAACAGATCACTCTTTCACAGGAAGACATTCCAACATAAGAGACTTAGCAATTCTCAAACCGAATGAGACCTTATTCTTATATTATTGAAGGTCTTTTCATCCAACGGTTTTGTAAAGATGTCGGCCAATTGATCTACAGAATTAACAAATTCTAAGGATATATCACCTATTTGAACATGATCACGGATGAAGTGATATCTTACATTGATATGCTTGTTTCTAGAATGCTGAATAGGATTATAATTTTCCAAAGTCTGTTTCATCCAAAGCATTTGTGCACAACAACTTCCTGCAGCAATATATTCACTCTCAGCAGTTGACAATGCAACAGAATTCTGTTTCTTAGAATACCAGGAGACTAGAGATTCACCAAGGAACTGACATGTTCCACTGGTGTTTTTCCTATCAACTAGACTACCAGCATAGTCAGAATCTAAGTATCCAATCAGATCAAAAGAATTTTCTTTAGGATACCATAAACCAAGATCATAAGTTCCACTCAAATATTTAAATATTCTCTTGACTACATTTAAGTGGGATTGTTTAGGAGAAGCTTGGAACCTAGCACATAAACAGACGCTAAAGAGTATATCTGGCCTACTAGCAGTCAGATATAGTAATGATCCAATCATACCACGATATTTTTTAATATCACCACTTATTCCTTTTTCATCTTTATCCAATTTAGTTGTGGTACTCATAGGAGTTTTGGAAGACTTAGAAGATTCTAATCAAAATTTCTTAAGGAGTTCCTTAATATACTTTTCTTGATAGAAGAAAATTCCATCAGGAGATTGACTGATCTGAAATCCTAAGAAGAATTTTAACTCCCTCATCATACTCATCTCAAATTCACTTTGCATGAGAGAAGAAAATTCATTACACATGTTGACATTAGTTGATCCAAAAATAATGTCATCGACATAAATTTGAACTAACAGAATGTCATTCTCCTTTTGCATGGTAAATAGAGTTGAATCTGTATTTCCCTTTCTGAAATTTCTTTCCTCAAGGAAATTCTTCAATCTATCATACCAAGCTCTAGGAGCCTGCTTAAAACCATAAAGAGCTTTCCTTAATTTGTAGACATGGTCGGGTTTATCAAAATCTTCAAAACCTAAGGGTTGCTCAACAAAAACTTCTTCATTGATGTAACCATTTAAGAATGCACTCTTTACATCCATTTGAAAGAGTGTGAAGTTCTTGTAGCAGGCAAAGGCTAGTAATATCTTAATTGACTCTAATATAGCTACAGGGGCAAAGGATTCCTCAAAATCAATACCCTCTTCTTGAGAGTATCCCTTAGCAACTAGTCTAGCCTTGTTTCTAACCACAATCCCATTTTCATCCAACTTATTCTTGAAAACTCATTTAGTTCCAATGATGGGATGATCCTTAGGCCGTGGAACAAGTTCTCATACCTTGCTCTTTTCAAATTGATTTAGCTCCTCTTGCATAGCTAAAATCCAATTTTCATCACACTCGGTCTCTTCAAACTTCTTAGGCTCTACTTGAGAGATAAATGCTACATTGGCACAGAGATTCCTAAGAAAGGATCTAGTCTTAACTCCTAAAGAAGGATCACCTACAATTTCATCTATTGGATGGTCTTTGACATACTTCCAATCTTTAGGAAGAGCAGGATTTTCATCCTTGACAGGAATAATATCAAGAGAAGTAGAAGAAGGTTCTAAAGATTTTTCTACTTGAAAGGGATCACTAGGCTTTTCTAAAGAAAGAGAGTCCAGTTGTCTATCCAAAGAATCATCCTCATCCACATTGATTGCGGGTTGAAGGGACTCATCAAAGTTGACATGAACTGATTCTTCTACAACTAGAGTTCTCCTATTGAATACTCTATATGCTTTACTTGAAAAAGAATAACCAAGAAAAATTCCAAGATCAGATTTGGAATCGAATTTTCCTAAGTTATCCTTAGTGTTGAGAATAAAGCATTTACTACCAAAGGCTCTAAAGTATTTAACAGAAGGAGTTTTTCTACTCCATAGCTCATATGGAGTTTTCTCAAGAATAGGTCTTATGGAAACCCGATTGAGCACATAACATGTTGTAGAGACAGCTTCAGCCCAAAAGTATTTAGGAAGAGAATTCTCATTGAGCATAGTCCGAGCTAGCTCTTGGAGAGACCTATTTTTCCTCTCAATAACACCATTTTGCTGAGGGGTTCTAGGGGAGGAAAAATTGTGCTCAATTCCATGCTTGAGACACAAGAGTTCAAATCTCTCATTCTCAAACTCTCCACCATGATCACTACGAATAGCAACAATGGTGAGCTCCTTTTCATTTTGAACTCTTTTCCTAAAGCTAGAGAAAGTATCAAAGGTTTCATCCTTTGACTTCAGAAAGAATACCCAAGTGAATCTAGAGAAGTCATCGACAATGACATAAGCATAGAATTTTTCACCTAAGCTGGCTATATTTGAAAGACTGAAAAGGTCCATGTGAAGGAGTTGAAGAGGCTTAGAAGATGAGATTGCATTCTTTGATGCAAAGGAACTTTTGATCTGCTTACCCATTTGGCAGGCATCACAGACCTTATCCTTCTCAAAGGATATCTTAGGGATTCCTCTAACTAAAATCTCCTTAGTAATCTTAGTTAAGGTATCCATCCCTACGTGTCCTAATCTCCTATGCCAAATCCAAGAGTCATGGGAAGAATTAACAGCAAAGCATTTCTCATTAACATGCTCAAAATCATTCAGATCAATAATATAGACATTTTCCTTTCTAAATCCTTTAAACAGAACAATGTTATCTGAAACGTCTTTGATCACACAAGCATTTGATTTGAATGTTACTTTATAACTTTTGTCACACAACTGACTTATGCTTAGCAAATTATGTTTTAATCCTTCTACTAATAAAACATTTTCAATGATTGGTTTAGAAGGATTACCTATATTACCGATGCCAACAATTTTGCCCTTTTGGTTTCCACCAAAGGTAACACTACCTTTCTTCTTGTTGACAACTGCAAACTTGGTTGAGTCTCCTGTCATATGCCTTGAACATCCACTGTCGAGGTACCATTGATTTCTTTCAGGAGAACAGTCAACCTGCAAAACAGAAGATCAAGTTGTCTTCTTTGGTACCCAAACCTTTTAGGTCCTAAAGTTAGGTCTGGTTCCCTTAGGAACCCATTGAAGTTTACTACCAGATGCGATATTGTTTGATTTTAAAGGACACTCAAAAGATTTATGTCCTACTTCATTACATGCATGACAAGTGGAAGGTTTGACAAAGAAATTCTTAAAAGCTTTCCTTTTATTGAACTTATCATAGCCTATACCTGCTTTATCATGAATAGCTCTATGGTTTTGAAGGATTACCTATATTGCCGATGCCAACAATTTTGCCCTTTTGGTTTCCACCAAAGGTAACACTACCTTTCTTCTTGTTGACAACTGCAAACTTGGTTGAGTCTCCTGTCATATGCCTCGAACATCCACTGTCGAGGTACCATTGATTTCTTTCAGGAGAACAGTCAACCTGCAAAACAGAAGATCAAGTTGTCTTCTTTGGTACCCAAACCTTTTGGGTCCTAAAGTTAGGTCTGGTTCCCTTAGGAACCCATTGAAGTTTACTACCGGATGCGATATTGTTTGATTTTAAAGGACACTCAAAAGATTTATGTCCTACTTCATTACATGCATGACAAGTGGAAGGTTTGACAAAGAAATTCTTAAAAGCTTTCATTTATTGAACTTATCATAGCCTATACCTGCTTTATCATGAGTAGCTCTATGATTTTCTATAAGCAATGTTAAGTTCTTGCTACCATTTGAGAACTACAGAACAAGATTATTCAGTTTTTCATTTCTACCCTTAAGGTCCATTATTTCCTTTTCATGCCGATTACATCCATTGGCATGCTTTTCAACCAGAATGGCATATTTCCTTTTTAATGTATTGTATTTAGTTTTTAGCATGACATATTGTTTCACTAAATCATTGAAGGCATCTATTAAATCTCCCTCATCATTATCACTCTCAGTAGAAGAAAGACTTACCTCATCCTCATGTGCCATGAAACACAGATTGGCAACCTCTTCATCTTCCGAGGAGGTATCACTTTCACTATCGTCCCAGGTGGCCTTCATTGCCCTTTTCTTGAATTTCTTGGGACCCTTAGCTTGTGGACAGTCAGCCTTCATGTGGCCTGGCTTTCCACATCCAAAGCAGGTAACCTCCTTATCTTTGGGTTGCCTTTCATTCTTGGGAAAACTTCTCCCTTGCAGCTTCTTCCTTCGAAGAAACTTGCTGAATCTCCTAGTGATAAGTGCAATGTCCTCATCATCTTCTTCTTCTTCATCCTCAGAGACTTCACGTTTACTTGAGGAGGCTTTCATAGCAATATCTTTTCTTTTTGTAGTCTCTTTTTCCTTGAGGTCTTCCTTCTCGTTTGACCTCATTGTGATCTCATGTGTCATGAGAGATCCAATGAGCTCTTCAAGCTTTAGAGCTTTGAGATCCTTTGCTTCCTGAATTGCAGTCACCTTTGGCTGCCAACTTCTTGGAAGACATCTGAGGATCTTCCTGACCTGTTCTTCACTAGAATAAGATTTACCAAGAGCTTTCAAACTATTAGTTATGTTAGTAAATCTTGTAAACATGGAAGAGACAGACTCATCCTTAGGCATAGAAAATAATTCATACTCGTGTATAAGCATATTCAGTTTTCTCTCCTTCACCTGATTTGTGCCCTCGTGTGTGACCTCTAATAGGTGCCAAATCTCTTGGGCACTCTCACACCCTTGAACTCTATTGAACTCGTCTCTATTCAAAGCACAGTACAGGGTGTTTATAGCCTTGGCATTTAGACTCAAGTTCTTTTTGTCTGTATCATTTAGTTCGTGTGAAGCTTTGGGGATCTTAACACCATTCTCTGTTTTAACAACAACGTATGGACAATTTTCTATGTTATTCCATAATTCATAGTCCACAGCTTGAACGTATATTCTCATTCTAGACTTCCAGTATACATAATCATTACCATCAAAGAACGGAGGTCTAGTGGTAGACTGGTCTTCTACTTGTGTAGAGTTTGTGTTAAATGCCATGGTAAATGTCTCACCAAGTATTCAAATACAACTTAGACAATGATTAACCTTGCTTTGATACCAATTGTAGGATCGAGATTGTCTAAGAGGAGGGGTGAATTAGACCTTTTTAAAATTATTAATCTAACAGCAAACCAACACAACAATAAAAATAACAGATAGAGAGAAAAACCAACACAAGAGTTTTTACGTGGTTCGGCCAAAACCTGCCTACATCCACGCTTCAAGGTTCCCCCTTGAAGATCCTTAACCTTCTCCTCACGAGAATAAACAGATCGAAATTCTGGGCTCCGATCAACTGCCTTTTACAGATCTGGATTGTTCTTCACGGGCGACAATCCACTGCCTTATACAAATTTTTTTTTTGAGTTTGTAAATTGCAAGCTCAGACTACACTCTCACAATGATTAAATCTCAAGTTAAAATCGAGAGGTGTAGAAGAAATACAGAGTATGATAAATTTCGCAGATTATGGCTCAAGAGTAAAATTCGTAAAAGTTATTCCTTCGTGCTCTAACCTCGGCTTAAATACTCTGCCTCATTTCTGCTTCACAGACTTGAATGCTTATTTCTTCAAATGGAATAATATTACCGTTGGAAAGCATCCGTACTTAAGCAGATATCTATTGCATCTGAAATTGTTGTTCGTCGTCGTCATTAATGTTCTGGAGTTAAAGCTGAAAACGACATCACTGTAGCTTCGCGCTAACTTTGAATTCTGGCGGAAGACAATGTTGTTTTAGTCTTGAACCGCCATCGGAGGATGCAACTTCAAAATGTTGAACCGGCATAGGATGATGAATCTTTAAACGCAGAACCGGTGTCAGATGATGCAACTTTAAAATGTTGAACCGGCATCGGATGAGAAAATGCTATCCTGCTTAAACCGGTATCGGATGATGAAGTTTTAGACGTCTTTCGCCTTTGTCGTTTAGTGAGCGTAGGATGTCTTATTGAAGTCTTCCGCTCTTGTCGTCTAGCGAACGTAGGATATCTTCATTTTTCTCATCCGCCTTTGTCGTTTAGTGAGCGGCAGAGTTCTTCATTTAACTTTGTTAAAAAAAACTATGCAGCCCTGTACACTTAATCACATGCATTAGATAACTAAAATACTCTTTCCAAGGGCATTTCCAATAGATTAAACTTAAATGCATAATTCATTATTCTCATTTAATAAACATAATCAAATTATATTACAAGCATATAGACACATCATCAAAAACATATTTAGAATTGAACACTAATTAAGTCAACAGTTATAAATGGTATCAGAGCCTTTACCCAACCGAAAATGTGGCCAACGACATTCAGCCCCCGAGGAGGGGTGATTGTGATGACCCAAATGTGTACGTATGAGCACGACTGCAGGAAAAACCTTGAGTTGCGGGGCAAATCTTGGGACCTAAGCTGAGTGTAGGCAAATCCCAGACTCGAGTATAGGCAAATCCCAAGTCATAAAAAAGGGGTCGTCACAATCCCATATCGCTTGGGAAGGTATATGGAAATGAAACATATGTAAGGAAACCCTCTCAAGATAGTAAGACGCGTTTTGGAGCATAATTGACAACGGATCCCATAAGAACTCCAAAGTTAAAAGTTCTCCGGCGAGAGCAGTACCATGTTAGGTGACTTACTGGGAAGTCATCACCAAACAAATCCGTGAGGGGAAGATATTGGGCTACGGCCTAATCTCCAGAGCAGACAATATCTTACTGGGAAAATAGGTCGTTATAGCCAGTGTTGTGACTGATGCCCTAAGTTGTTACTCTCGATGATTCCTTTCTTGCCTTTTGTTGGATGATTAGAATAGGTATTTAACTATTGAAGATTTTGAGCTACAGTATCAAAATGATGGTCAGACGGTTCAAGTATTTAATTATCAATAGCAAAATCTATGTTCCTGTAGCATGTAAAGACTTGCAAAAAATAAATGGTGATTCAAAAGAAAGACTTGAAAATATTCGAGATGGCAAATAGTTTGATGGTTGGGAGTCAACTCTGATGGGTTTCTATTTTTCAAAAGTAGAATTGTGGTCTCTAATCATTTGGAATTAAGGTAGGCAGCCTTGGCAGAACGTCAGAAGTCCAGATTTTCTATTCACCCTGTAACACTAAAATGTATCATGACCTGAAGTGCCAGTATTGGTGGGTTGGGACGAAGCATGATGTGGCAAAGTATGCATCTAAGTGTATGACTTGTCAGCAGTTTAAGGCTGAGCATCAGAGACCAATTGGATTGTTACAACTTTTGTCTATACCTAAGTGGAAATGGGATAAAATCATTATGAATTTTGTAACTGGATTGCTGAGGCCTGTGTAGAAGTTTGATGTTTTATGTGTAATTGTTGATATATTGACAAAGTTTGCACATTTTTTCCCAATCATAATGAATTTCTCTTTAACAAAGCTGAGTTAGTTGTATATCGAAAATATCGTTCGTCCTCATGGTATTTCTTTGAGTATAGTGTCAAATAGAGATCCAATGTTTACTTCTAAAGTCTGAAAAGCCCTTCAAAGAACTTTGGAGAACGAGCTTAATTTGAGTACAACATATCACCGTCAAACAGATGGTCAAACTGAGCATACTATTTAGATTCTCAATGATATGTTGAGATCTTGCATTTATGATTTTTGAGATAGTTGGATAAATTATTTGCCTTTAGTGGAGTTTGTTTACAACGACAGCTATCATACGAGTATTGGGGTTTCGCCAGATGAAGTATGAAAATTCGTGCAAATCACCTCTATGTTAGGCTGAAAACAAGGAGCGTGTCACCCTCGAGTCTGACTTGATTCAAGAGACAACTTAAAAGGTTCAAATGATTAAAGAAAGATTGAAAATAGTTCAGAGTCGGAAAAAAAGTTTTGCAGACCTTTCGAAGACAAGAGGTTGAATTTTAAGCCAATAATTATGTATTTTTAAAAGTGCGACCACAAAATAGTATAAATCGATTCAGTGTAAAAGAAAGTTAGCACCAAGGTATATAGGTCCCTTTTAAATTATCGAGCGAGTTGGGTTAGTAACTATCGATTGGATTTACTGCCACAACTGAGCTATGTTCACAATGTATTTTATGTTTCTATGTTAAGAAAATATATCTCAAACCTATCACATTTTATTTCTTGAACTGATGTGCCCATTTAAGAGGATGTCTCTTATGAGGAGGTGCTCGAGAGAATTTTGGTATGTGAGATTAGAGTAAGGCGGCGTCGCAGCATACTCGATGGTGGCTAAATACTCTCTTATTTGGTGGAACCTTAGAAACGAAATTTCCTAAGTCAGGGAGAATGTTGTTACTGCGGATTTAACAAAAAGAAAATTAAGGAAAGGAAATATTTTGTTAAGCGTTTCCTTACCTTGCGGAAACACATAGGCCAGGGCATGAAAGAATTTCCTTCTCCGCCTTTAAGCCAGTCGTTTACTCTCTGCCTCTCGATCATCTCTTCCGCATCTCTCTCGGTGATTTCAGCTTGGCAATTTTGAATTTCAAATTGAACCTTTGACAGAAGAAGAAATCGACAACTGAGTAAGCAATTTCTTCCTCTTCTATGATTTTTCTTTTTGTCGACAAATTGAGAATTTTAAGAAAGATTCTTCGCTATGCTTTGAAGGATTTTTGGACAATTGATATTCTATTTTGGAAGAGGGATAACACTAAGGTTGTTGTGTCGTAATTTAGGGAGATACGTGTAAAAATCCAAAATTAACCCCTTCAAAACTCTGTTAGAAAATGCATTAATCCAGTTTGGAATTGAATTGTTTTCCTAGTAGCTCTATGAAGAAAGCCACAAACTTCCATATTGTAATCGTGGTCTAGGTGGTCGGAAGTAGCTTCTGGCCAAAGGTAAAATTCTGAGTTTGAACTATCTGTTTTGCATTGGATTGTCTAAAAAAATTGGATTTGGTTCAGGCTTCAATGCTCGTTTTCATCTTGGAATCGCCGGAATCGAGGACGGTGTCCGACGACTATGTGCTGTCATAGATGGAATGGAGGGACATCGAGATTCTGCCTCACTATTGCATCTACAAGGCAGCGAGACGAAGTCTCGTTTATAGGCCAGTCGCGGTCCAGCTTCATTTGGGCTTCGATTTTGGATATGTTTTGGCCCAAAACTATATTTTTGGACTAAATGAATTATGGGTTATCTTAAAGTTTGAAAAATTTCAAGGACTGACTCGTTGCAGATGAAAAGTTACAGATGGAGGAAGGCTTGCTGGTCGATAAGGTGATAAACAACACTTTCTCAGGTATTTGGTCTCTTTTTTGGGGAAGACACTCCAACGAGCAATGGAAAAGAGTTTATACTCTTTTGCTATGGTTTCTACTCTCCAAGAAGGCAGAGAAAAGAGTAATAATAAGAATTTCTAAGAATACTCACAAACTTGAAAGACAATAGATACCAAAGTGCTCGGCTATTACTCACCGGCGACAATGGCTTTTAAGGCTCTAAGGAGGCTCAATTTTTGGAATAAACTTCAGTTTTTCATTCAGCAAAAGATGCTTAACCAGCAGCCAACCAGCAACCAAGAGGGAGAATTTAATACCTCAGCCCTTCTTGCAAGTTAGGGTTACAAAAACAGCATAAAAGGAAGACAACCCAAAAGGGTGTGTTCGGCCACTTCACCTAGCTGAGTACACCTAGTGTTTTGCCAATTTTGGAAACCACCTTTCTCTCACCAAATGTTCCTTTCAATGTGGTCATACTTCCCCCAAATGCAACTTACTCTCCCTCCAAAAGTATTCAGTCATGCATGCAATTCAAATATAAAATAAACCAAGTGTTTCTTGAAAGAAAAAGTAAACTAGGGTCGATTACACCATTTGTCAAAAGGAAGACAAATTCCTCCTTTAACAATTGGTGTAGCGGAGAGTTTGCTCTCAAGTTAGCACATGGAGAGGTTTCTCCAAGTCAAGTGTTCAAAATAGTCGTCTCCTACAAAAATAACAAACTTGTTAGAAAGAGGATCGATCGAGGTAATGGCCTAGGCTCGGGATCGTGTCATCTCATAACATTGGATAAGGATCAAAATTTACCCATTTTTTGAACTTAAAAAAGCATACGAACAAATATTTCCTAAATCTACCTTAATTCTTAAGCCTAGCTGCACCGAATACTAGATGTTATATTCTTCCTGTTGCTTTTATAGACCTTCTCTCTTGCATCAGCAAACCATAACGTATTAATACAACACCAACATTATTTGATTCCAAATTGGTACCAACACTAATAAAACTAAATAGCAAAATTCATGATCTATCATACTATCAAGGATTAATCAGTATTAAATTTATGTTTAATTTGACATAATATTTAATTCAGAGTATTCGAGCATTTAGGTGTTATATTGTTTAATAGTTTACGTCACTAATTATTTTGAATTGTGAGGTAGAATTAAATAGGTTTAAACATAATAAATGTGTCAAATGACTTTTATATATTTAATTAAAATGTAGAATTTATTGATTTTACTTAAATAGTTTTCATCATAATAAATGTAGTTGGTATTTTATAGGTTTAAAATCCGTATAAATTCTTATCGAGGATTTGAAAAGTCGGTAATTAGAGATTAAATTACAGAAAAGAATATTGGGGTTTGAAATTCAAGGAAAATAAATGAGGAGAGTCGTTACACCTGATGAGTTGAAACTTCATGCTAAAAAATGACAAACTCTACTCTGATCATGGGGCCTAAGATCTGCTTACAAACATAAGAATGTTTGGGATTCCATCGATGTTGAACCATGACAAATGATTTCTATGTAAACTTGTTGCCTCTGTTTTGCCAAATGAACTTCCAATCTTCTATTGCAGCATGAGATTATCGTATAAGAATAAAAAAATCAATCTCATATCTTTCAAAAAATTTTATACCAAATCTAAACATACTTAAGCATTTAGATCAACTACAGAACAAATCGAAATACATCTGGCCGTTGATGTCTGAATCAAGGACTGTTGTTTTCTTTCTAAGTAGTCTCTTCTAAATCTTAACAATCTTAATACGATGATGTATTTTCTAAAGGAGACACATGGCTTAGGGTGTGATGACCCGAATGTGCAAGTATGTGTACGATGGCTGCACGAACTGGAACCCAGATGGCGGTACGTCCGCGCGGGCGAATCGGAAGTTGACGGGTCGTCACAATCCCACATCGCTTGGGGAAGTATGTGGAAATGAAACATATGTAAAAAGACCCTCCCAACATAGCAAGACGCGTTTTAGAGCACGATTGGCAACGGATCCCATAAGAACTCCGAAGTTAAAAGTGTTTCGGCGAGAGCAATTTCAGGGTGGGTGACCTTCCGGGAAGTTCTTGTCAAACAAAGCCGTGAGGGGAGGATATTGGGCTACGGCCCAATCCCCAGAGCGGACAATATCTTGCTAGGAAAATGGGTCGTTACAAATGGTATCAGAGCCTGTACCCAACCGGAAATGTGGCCAACGAGGACGTTGCCCCGAGGGGGGGGGATTGTGATGACCCGAATGTGCAAGTATGTGTACGATGGTTGCACGAATCGGAACCCGGATGGCGGTACGTCCGCGCGGGCGAACCGGAAGGTGACGGGTCGTAAAAAGGGGGTCGTCACAATCCCACATCGCTTGGGGAAGTATGTGGAAATGAAACATATGTAAAGAGACCCTCCCAACATAGCAAGACGCATTTTGGAGCACGATTGGCAACGGATCCCATAAGAACTCCGAAGTTAAAAGTGCTTCGGCGAAAGCAATTTCAGGTTGGATGACCTTCCGGGAAGTTCTCGCCAAACAAAGCCTTGAGGGGAGGATATTGGGCTACGGTCCAATCCCCAGAGCGGACAATATCTTGCTAGGAAAAGGGGTCGTTACATAGGGGACCTCTCTCTCTAAATTTCTTTTATACATATCATCTTATTCCATCAAGAAGATAAATAAAGAATTGAGAGGGCATAAGTGGGTGGTTTCTTGACTGAAACTATCAAAAAACTAGATCATAAATGAGAAATTAAACCACCAATGAGAAAAACCATATCATATGATAGTTGTAATTCATACTGCCAACATTCTTCCATTTGGTCTGAGTTTTATATAATTTTTGTAGTAAATAAACACAATACATGAATCATGGCAATAAATTCTGTTAATAAAATTGAGAATTTTCTTCCATGTATCACAGCGCATTATGTTTCTTTATTTATTTCCATAAACTTTATGTTTATTCTAGGTCCAAAACTTAAGTATATTTCTCAAAATATCAATATGAGAAATATCACAAGAAGAGTTAATCTACATTCGTTCTTATAACAAAAAATTACATAAAGGAATCAAGTCTCATTCTCTCTACATGATTTTTAAATTTTAAAATTGACATGCTTTTAGTCAAAAGATCGACAATCAACAATTCAGTGATAATGTGTTTGATGACCACTGAAACATCCTTAACACGTGCCCTTATGATTAAATACATAATGTCGATGTGTTTACTTCAAGTACCACTTTTGTTACTTTTAGCCAAAAAAATTACAACTCAATTGTCAAAATATATCTTCAATATCCTAGAAATAGAATCGACAATCCTAATATCTGAAATAAAACTTTTCATTCATACATCACGTGAAGAAGCCTTAAAACATGATATGAATTCAGCCTCCATAGTGGATGTAGCAATTAAGTGCTTTTTTGCTATTCTCCAAGATACAACTACACCAGTAAACATAAAAATATATCCGGATATTGATTTCCATGAATCGACACAACCAGCAAAGTTTGCATCAAAATAGTCAATCACATCCAAGCTCTTCGTTCTTCTATACATAAGCATGTAGTTTTTATTCCTTGAAGGTACAACAACACTTTCTTTACAACAATCTAGTGGTCTTTACCTAGATTATAATGATATCTTCCTAACATCCCAATGACAACAGCAAAGTCTGAATCAGAATAGTCAATCACATCCAAGCTCTTCGTTCTTCTATCCATAAGGATGTAGTTTTGATTCCTTGAAGGTACAACAACACTGTTTTTGCAACAATCTAGTTGTTTTTACTTGGATTAATATGATATCTTCTTAACATCCCAATGACAAATGAAATGTCAGACCTCGTGTCTGAGCATACATTAGGCTTCCAACAACAGAAGCATATGAAATGTCAATCATTTTCTCCATCTTGAGATCATTCTTAGGCACTAGTTCTCATATAACCTATGACCCTTCACAATTGGAGCTTTACTAGGTGAACAATATTTCATTTGAAAAATCTATAAAACTTTGTTTTTACAAGTGTTTTCAGACAAACCCAAGATACCTTGGAATATGATGCATCATCCATGTTCTTCATATCAAATTTTTTATAGAGAAATTGTTTCACTTCATGCAATAAAAACTTTTATCATTTATTGCAAGGAAAATATCATCTACATATAGAACTAAGAAACATATTTTACTCACTAGCCTTTAGGTTTGTACATTGATCCATGATATTTTTTACAAAACAGAACAAATAGAGAAAATCATGAAACTTCAAATACTATTACAAGAGGCTTGTTTCAATCAGCATATGGATTTCTTAAACTTGCATAATAAATGCTCACCATCACTAGAAGAGAATCTTTTAAATAGTTTCATGTAAACTTCTTACTCTAGCGCTCCATAGAGAAAAGACATTTTCACATCCTTTGTTTCAACTCAAAATTATAATATGCAATCAATGTCATAATAATGTGAAAAGAATCTTTTCTAGATATAGGAGAAAAAATCTCTTTGTAATCGATACCTTCAATTTGAGTGAATTCATTAACAACAAGTCTTGCTTTATATCTTTCGATGTTGGCCAATGAGTCATTCTTATTTTTAAAGAATCATTTACATCCAATAGCTTTTATACGATCAGACAACTCAAAAGATCCTAGACTCTGTTAGAATTCACATAATTCATTTGATCTTCCATAGCATTATACCATAAATTTGACTCACTATAATTTATAGCTTGTGAAAACGTGCCAGGATTATTTTCGGCTCTAACATTATAATCTGATTCTTATATATATGTTACATAGTTACTAGGAATAATTAATTTTCTTTCTGTAGTAGATCTCCCTAGTGTTGTTCCAACATTGTCTTGAGAAATTTGTTGTTCAACTGGATTATCATCAACAACTTATGGAATATTATTTATTGATTGTTAAATTTGGATTCGAAGAGTGTTATGAACAACAATCAATCTTTCACTTGAATTAGAATATCGAACATTAATGTGATATGTTTCAGAAACAATATCTTGACATCTATCACTCTCATTAATCAAGTGATTCTCAAGAAATTTTACATTTCTTATTTCGACAACTCTAATGCTGTGAGATGGACAATAGAATCTATATTTCTTAAACCTTTTAGCATATCTAATAAAATAGTCACTAAATGACCTTGAGTCTAGTTTCTTTTCTTATAGGTAATAAATTTTGACTTCAGACAGGCATCTCTAAATGCGTAAATATCACAAACTCGGTTTCCAACCTTTCTATAACTCAAATGGTGGCTTTTCAAGAGCTTTTGTTGCAACTCGATTTAATATATATACACTCATCTTCAAAGCATCATGCCACAAGAAATTAGGAAGTTTAAATGTGCTCCGTATACTCCTCACCATGTTCAATAATATTTAATTTCTTCTTTCTATCATATCATTCTGATCCGGAGAAGCAGACATGGTGGACTGAGCAACAATTTTGTGCTCTTGAAGATATCTATCAAACAGACCAGAGACTTGTCCATTCTTAGTGTATCTACATAATACTCTTCATCTCTATTAGTCATCGGGATCTTGATTTGTTTACCACATTATTTTTCTACTTCTGCCTTGAAAACCTACAAGGCATATAATGGTTAATTTTTATTCTAAAACAAGTAGAGATACATGTATTGTCAGTAATCATCAATAAAATGAGATGAAATAATTTGAGTCATTTGTTTCAACAACCGGACTACAAATATTTTATGTATGATCTCTAATATTTCTAAATTACTCTTTGCACTTTTCTTAGACTTGTTGGTCTACTTTCCCTTATTGTAGTCCGAACAAGTATCAAGATCAGAAAAATCTAAAATACTACATAATTTATGATTTACTAATATCTTAAGTTTCTGTAGGGAGATATGCCCCAATTTTCAGTGTCACAAGATAGAGGAATGTTCATTTCTAACAATATGCATAGCATTGTGAGTGGTATCATTTGAAAATCAATAGAAAAAAGACGATCAAACAATATATCATTTTCAATAAGATGATATTTAAAAAATAAACTGAAATTTTGTTTCTAAAAACTAGGAAAAATGCAAAGGTACAAGTTTGAAATTGAAATTAAGTTCCTAGAGAAACTAGGAATGTACAAAGTCTTTTCTAAAGTTAAAATAAAGTCATTGCTAAGAACTAAACTCGATATTCGAACAACTTCTACAGGGAAACACATCTTGCTTCCTGAATAGATGCATTGTTTAATTCCCACTAGTTTATGAAGTTTTCGCGTACTCTACAATGTATTCAAAATATGGATTGTAAAACAAAAATTAATCTACCGCGTGTGATAAATAATATCAAGCATATTAGATTCATAACAAACAAATGATATTAGTGTACCCTTCTTTTCAAGCCATAATTTAAAATTTAGTTGGAATTTTTCTTTGTCTCTCTTCTTATCACAAAAGAAACATTTAGGTTCTTTATTGATTTCACCACATTAGATTAGATTTTGATCTTTCACTTTTTCATTCTTTTTGGCTTGATTCTTCTTCTTTCCATGAGTCATCATATCATGAATACACTATCACTCATCTCCATTATCAGTCTTTCTTCCTCTTGAACACATATGGCCAATAATTCATTAATAGACAATTTAACCATATGTGTGTTATAAGAAATCAGTTCATATGGTCGTAGAAGAGTGTTCAAAATATAATGCACAAGGAACGAATCAAATATATCAACCTTAAATGTCTTAAGTTTAGCTGCAATGTCTCTTATGAGCTTTAAGAATTAAAATTTTATAATGAAGTTACTGGCAAGTGCTTTATCTGAAGTCTCATATTGCTTATTAATAGCTTTCAGTAATGCTACAACATCATTATGTTGATCGACCTAACCACGAATATCAACAACAATCTTAGTCTTTAGGACCATTATGCTAAAGTGATTTGAACGTTTTCAATGTTCATAAAGAGCTTTACAACCACAAATACCAACATATCATTTTGACCTATTTTGACCCGAACAGATACCCGAATAGAAATCCAACAATTTCTCTTTGTTTTGGACATTGACTTTGATGATTTTAATTGTAGAATACTCACATTAGGATTACGAGTGATTTGTAACATTAACATGCTTTAAAAGCAACAAAATCTGAATATTGAAAATTTTAAAATTTTCAAACTCTGACGTCAAAACACCAAGACAGAGGCTTTAATGGCTTTGATATCAAATGTTAAAAAACTTTGTACGCGATCTAAACATATTTTACAATCAAAATTAAAGCATTTAGATCAATTTTGGAAAAATTGGAATACCTCTTGTCATTGATGTCTAAACGAGGGATGAGTACAATTTTTTCTAAACCTTAATAATTTAACATGATGGTGTACTTTCTGAAAGAGACTCTTGGCTTTGGTCTCTCTAAATTTCTTTTATGCATATCATCTTCTTCCATGAAGAAGATAAATAAAGAAGTGAGTGGGCAAGAGTGGGCGGATTCTTTCACATAAACTATCAAAAAACTAGATTGAAAATTAAAAACCAAACCATAAGCGAGAAAAACCAGACCATATGACAGTTGTAATTTAAACTGCTAATAGCACATCCTTAATGTCATCCTTCTTGTCAAATGGACAATTGCTACTGCTTTTCCAACACAATGTTAAGTTTCTCTTCTATCCCGCTAACTTTTGCAATGCACCTCTGATCGATTGAAATTCACAGCGGATTACTCTTTGAATAAACCCTAACTTTTCCTCCATAGGTTGCACACAATCTTCAATTCTATTTCCAGCCATCAAAATGCTTTCATACCACTTATAGGATTCTCTATATATTTTTAAAGAAACAACATAATGAAAATCGCTAAATAATAATGGATTTTTAAATAGATTTGTGACTCTCCCTTACACCACAATTCTTAATGTTTAAATGTCCTTAACATGCTACTAACTTCTCTTTAAATAATTATCATCTATAGAATCTAAAAGAACCTACTATAATAACACCAATTATTTCTAAACTTTTTGCTTTCCAAATTACATTTGCTATAATGACTAATAATTTTCAGATTATTCTCCTTATCCATTACTGCATACGTTCTCTACTTCTCTATTTCTTTCTTTTAGAATAAATGAATCTCACCTGAGTTTGGTAAAAATGAGTTAGCAAGTTAATTTCAATTACTTTTATGCATGTAAATGTCAAAACCAGCCATTACATAAAACTTGGAATGTTTATTGACGATTCTACCATACACTACTGAGTTTCAAAAACATCGATATTCTTTGTGAAAAAAAAGACTTGGGAAATATTCAAAATGGAGAGAGGTTGAGGAGAAGATGAGAGATGGAGCATTGTGATTGGTAGTGTGAAAATGGTTGAAAGGCATGTTCTGTGATTGATGATGTATTTAAGGAATGACAAGGAGAAGGCACACGGGATGTTCTTTTTTTTTTTGCTTTGGGTTTATTTTAGGGAACATTTCTATTTTCACAAGTAAAAGATATGGATCTCTCTTTCTATCTGGGTATTCTTGAGATATGTAGGAGTATTTAATTGTTGTACAAATTGTGGTTGCTAAAATTTCCTAAAATGTCACACCAATTTTGGTAGCTCACAAGGAAATAGGAAAGGTTAATAATTTTGAGAAGAGACAAGATAATAATTTAGGTGAAGTGTAAGATAGCCTCTGACATGGGACACAACAAATAACACAATTATTTTTTTTTACCAAATTGATCCTCCAACATTGCTCTGTGAGCAAAACAGTCATATCATGTCATGATAAATATGTTATTTGTTTTACATAAATTGCATGTGATGTTTCCGGCGCTTCAGTGTCACTTTTAAATTGGTTTAATAATTAACAAAAATTATAAATATTTAAAATGATATTTTATTTATATTAATTAACGAGTGTTATGTAAAAAAAATTAAAATTATAGTGTAAAATAAAAAATAAATCTAGCACCGCTAATAAAATAAATAGTATAGCAAAGTAAATTTGATTTGAATAAATTCTAAGATTTAATATATCACAGCTTGCAAGCCTGCATGAGATTTTTTTGAGAAAAGTTTAATTTAGCCCCCAGCGTATGGGTCAATGATCAATTAGCCCCTAACATTTATTTTTGACCCAATCAACTCCTATCGTTCACACCGTTTGCAATTCAACCCCTCTTGTCAATTTTTCTGTTAAATTTAATACTTCTCCTTTAAATTTTCAAACTACCATTTTTCCATAATTCCCTCTTCTCTCTCTCTCTCCCCTCTTCTGTATGAAACATCCATCCCTTCTCCACACCGTCGTCTTCTCCATCGATATGAGAATCGCCATTAGTGCCTTAACTTCGATGTTACCTTGGTGAATGCTCAGCAAAGAGACGTCTAGAGTTCCTCCACCCAAATCAAAGACCAGAACAGTTTTCCGACTCGAGAAAGAGAGAGAGAGACGTTGCTCTCCTCTGTTTCAGAGAGCCGACCTGCCGAGTGGGGCGCGACAGCCCGTAGACGCGAGAGAGAGAGCAACGCGTTGCTCTCTCTTGTTTCAGAAGGCCGAGGGGCAGAGGGGGCGGTCATGTTAGATTATTTTAATAATCTATTTGTGGCTCATGTAAATTATAGTTACATTGATCTTATATTAAAGTACTCAATGTGATGATTGTTGAGTGTAAAAGAAATAAGATTAATTGGGTTTTAATTTCCTCTCCTTAACCATATTAAAGTAATATACATTATAGTTGAAGAGGTATGATTGAACGGGTATGAATGAAGAGACATAAGTGAAAGGGTAAGTATGGAGGATTGCCTTTTGAATGGTTGTCTTCTTCTTCATCCTAATTAGAGAATCAAAGTCTAATCTCTCTAACGATCACTTTAATCAAACTATCTCACTCAATCTCTAAATCATCGAAGAGACATTAAAGAGAAAGGATTAAGGAGACGAAAGTATTCCGCAACACCGAAGAGAAATCAAAGTTAAGCAATGGAGAAAGGTTAGTAAAAAATTAAATAATAGTCTTTTGCTTATTCAAGAGAATGGTTGAATTAACAATGTTATAATGAGATTAAAGTATTGAAATAGCAAATTAAAGTTTTATATATTGCTTACAATTGGTATCAGAGCGAGGTTCTATAACGTGTTTTTTCACCATTTGTGTTGATTGAATTATATGAAAGTTTGACCGATTATGGTATCCGGTCGTAGTTCGATTATTGCATGAAAGTTTTGACCGATTATAGTTTCCGGTCGTCGATCGATTATTGTTTCTGGTCGTCGGTGGTCATTAAAGTTTCTGGTCGTTTTCTTTTATGATCGGCAGTTGTATGTTAATATTTTGTTAATGAAAAGATATTTTTTGTTAACAGTTGTACGGCAGCTATATGTTACAATTGTATGTTAGCAGTTGTATATGATTGTGAATATTTTAATATTTTAATTGAATATCATTTAATTATTTTCTCATGAATGATAATTATGGAACGTTACATTTAATTGAATATTTGATATAAAAGAAACTTGTTAGTCACCAAAGTGACCTAGTTTGAAAGGATCAATATTCGATTGTGTAAACATCATTCGTTTTGTATTAAAGGATGCTAATGATTGATTGAATAAAACGTTTGACATTATTTGATTACAACATTATAATGTCATCCAAAGATGGACCAATGTTTGTAATTGATAATATGAAAGAAACATGTATGCATATTAGATTGATATGATTATATATCCAAAGATGTTGAGCATGTTGATTTGAATATGTTTATGTGTTTATTAAAGTATATCTTGATAGCATTATTGATAGCTGAAATTATTTCTTAGATTTTGCCCAAAGGTGATTTAAGAAATGAATTATTGTTTGTTTGAATCTATTATTGTTTACTCAAAGTATTAAACTATGAGCATGTATGTTTTGCAGCATTTATGAATGTGTTATCTTCTGGCAACAACTTGGTCAAGTTCAACGGCTTAAATTATGCTGATTGGTCTGAACAAATCCAATTTCAATTGGGTGTAATGTGTTTAGACGTAGCATTAATTTGTGACAAGCCGGCAGCCATTAATGAGACCAGTACGGAAGCTAACAAGTCCATTATGGAGACTTGGGAGCGGTCTAACCGGCTGTGTTTGAGCTTGATGAAGTTGACGATAGCTGAAAATGTTAAGCCATCAATGCCAAAGACTGATAACGCTAAGGAGTTCATGTTGAGCATTAAGGAATACTCCCAATCGGACATTATAGATAAGTCCGTTGTTGGAAATCTTATGAGTGAGTTGACGACCAAGAAGTTTGACTGGTCGCAATCCATTCATGATCATGTGACATGTATGGCGAATCTAGCTGCCAAGCTGAAGTCATTAGGAATGGATGTGAATGAATCATTCTTGGTTCAATTCATCATCAACTCTCTTCCTCTTGAATTTGGTCAGTTCCAGGTGAATTACAACACCATAAAATAGAAATGGAACTATTCAAGAAGAAAGGAGGTTGAAGAAAATAAAAGATCACTCCATTAATTTGACATTTCAGCATGAAGGAACTGGTAGCAAGAAAGGACCAAGTAAGAAGAACCGGAAGAAGGGAAAAGCTCCATTAAATGTGAATGAGGGGCATATCCGAAAGGAGCTTAGATGCTACTTCTGTAATAAGACTGGGCACTTAAAGAAAGAATGCCCGAAAAGAAAAATCTGGTTCGAAAAGAAAGGTACATTGTTTGTTTCAGTATGTTTTGAATCAAATATTATGGAAGTACCTAATAATACTTGGTGGTTAGATTCTGGTGCTACTACTCATGTGTCTCATATTGTGCAGGGATTTCTTTCGATCCAACCCATAAACGAAACTGAAAAGTTCTTATATATGGGAAACAGAATGAAGGCTCGCATTGAAGGGATTGGGACGTATAGATTGATCCTGGATACTGGTTGTCATTTGGATCTTGAAAAGTGTCTCTATGTTCCTGAATGTGCTAGGAATTTAGTTTCTGTTTCTAAGTTGGATTGTAATGGTTTTAATTTTGAGATTGAGAACGGTTTATTTGTTTTGTACAAACATAAATACTATTATGGTTCTGGTATTTTAATGGATGGTTTGTATCGATTCAATCTCAATGTTAAATTTATAGAATCTTTGTTTCATGTTGACAATAATGTTGGTATTAAACGTAGTGCACTTAATGAGAGTTCAGCCTTCTTGTGGCATCAAAGACTAGGTCATATATCTAAAGAAAGGATAATGAGGTTAATGAAATGTGATATTTTACCTTAATTAGATTTTAATGACTGGGATGTGTGTATAGATTGTATCAAAGGTAAACAAACTACACACATATCTAAATTTAAAGGCACAAGAAGTGATGGACTGTTAGAATTGATACACACTGATATATGTGGTCCATTCGATGCTCCGTCTTGGAACGGTGAAAGGTATTTCATCACATTTATTGATGATTACTCACGTTATGGTTATTTGTATCTACTGCATGAAAAGTCTCAATCTGTGAATGTTTTAGAAACGTTCATAAATGAGGTGGAAAGACAGTTAGATAGAAAAGTAAAGATTGTGAGGTCTGATAGAGGTGGTGAATATTACGGAAAATTCAATGAAAGTGGACAATGTAAAGGTCTATTTGCAAAGTTTCTTGAAAGTCGAGGCATTTGTGCACAGTATACAATGCCTGGTACGCCACAACAAAATGGTGTAGCTGAAAGGCGGAATCGTACTCTAATGGAAATGGTTAGGAGTATGGTGAATAAAAGTATTGTACCTTTATCGTTGTGGATGCACAGTTTAAATACTGCTGCGTATCTGTTGAATAGGGTTCCTAGTAAGGCAGTTTCTAAGACCCCTTATGAACTGTGGACGGGAAGGAAACCTAGTTTAAGACATCTCCATGTTTGGGGTTAGATTGTGAGGTCTGATAGAGGTGGTGAATATTACGGAAAATTCAATGAAAGTGGACAATGTAAAGGTCTATTTGCAAAGTTTCTTGAAAGTCGAGGCATTTGTGCACAGTATACAATGCCTGGTACGCCACAACAAAATGGTGTAGCTGAAAGGCGGAATCGTACTCTAATGGAAATGGTTAGGAGTATGGTGAATAAAAGTATTGTACCTTTATCGTTGTGGATGCACAGTTTAAATACTGCTGCGTATCTGTTGAATAGGGTTCCTAGTAAGGCAGTTTCTAAGACCCCTTATGAACTGTGGACGGGAAGGAAACCTAGTTTAAGACATCTCCATGTTTGGGGTTGTTCAGCAGAAGGGTACATCTTTTATTGTCCAAACCATAGTACGAGGATAGTTGAGTCTGGAAATGCTCGATTCATTGAGAATGGCCAGATCAGTGGGAGTGTTGAATCACGAAAAGTGAATATTCAAGAGAATCGGGTGGAGGAGACTACACCTGAAGATTCTCATCAAGTCATTGTTCTTCTTGTTGTATCACAGTCTAACAACATACCGGAACAACGAGTGAATATTCAAACCACAGAAAATTATCAAGTGAACAATCACAAGAATTGCGAAGGTCAGTAAGGACAAAAAGATCTGCAATTCCTAATGATTATGTGATTTATTCACTTGAAGATGAATGTGACTTGAGTAATGATAAGGATCCAGACACATTCATGAAAGCCATGGAATGTTCAAATTCTGAAAAGTGGTTGGATGCCATGAAAGAGGAGTTGAAATCGATGGATGACAATAAAGTCTGGGAACTTGTCGAGTTACCTGAAGGTTTTAAACGAATCGGGTGTAAATGGGTTTACAAAACCAAACACGATTCAAAATGTAACATCGAAAGGTATAAGGCTAGACTTGTCGCCAAAGGTTACACTCAGAAAGATGGTATTGACTATAAAGAAACCTTCTCTCCAGTTTTTAAGAAGGATTCCTTAAGAATTGTTATGGCTTTGGTAGCTCATTATGACTTAGAGCTTCACCAAATGGATGTTAAAACCGCCTTTCTAAATGGAGACTTAGAGGAAGAAGTGTATATGGATCAACCTGAAGGATTTTCTCTTACAGGGAATGAAAGGTTAGTGTGTAAATTGAAGAAGTCAATATATGGACTAAAACAAGCTTCTAAACAATGGTATATTAAGTTTAACGATACCATTACGTCATACGGGTTTATAGAGAACACTGTTGATCGGTGTATCTATATGAAGGTCAGTGGGAGCAAGTTTAGTATCTTAGTCCTATATGTTGATGATATTCTTCTAGTTTCTAACAATAAAGGAATGTTACATGATGTAAAGAAGTTTCTCTCTAGAAAGTTTGAAATGAAAGATATGGGTGAGGCATCCTATGTAATTGGAATAGAAATATTCCGTGATAGACAGCAAGGATTACTAGGATTGTCTCAGAAAGGATATATCGATAAAATTCTAGAAAGATTCAGAATGGAGAAATGTTCTGCTGGTGTAGTTCCAATTCAGAAATGGGACAAATTCAATCAAATGCAATGTCCGAAAAGTGATTTGGAAATAAAGGAAATTGAATCTATTCCATATGCATCAGCTGTAGGGAGCTTAATGTATGCTCAAACATGTACTCGGCCCGACATAAGTTTTGCAGTAGGGATGTTAGGCCGATATCAAAGTAATCCAGGATTGGATCACTGGAAAGCTGCAAAGAAAGTGCTTAGGTACTTGCAAGGAACAAAGAACTACATGCTCATGTATAGAAAGTCCAATAAACTTGAGGTTATTGGATACTCGGATTCAGACTATACCGGATGTGTAGACTCGAGAAAATCTACATTTGGTTACGTGTTCCTATTAGCTGGAGGAGCCGTATCATGGAAAAGTGGAAAGCAATCTTTGATCGCTACTTCTACTATGGAGGCAGAATTTGTGGCATGCTTTGAGGCCACCGTTCATGCATTGTGGTTGCGGAACTTAACCTTGGGTCTAAGTATAGTCGAAAGTATAGATAGACCGCTAAGGATTTATTGTGACAATTCCGCAGCTGTATTCTTCTCAAAGAATGACAAATACTCGAAAGGAGCAAAACATATGGAATTGAAGTATTTGGCAGTCAAAGAAGAAATACAAAAACAAAAGGTGTGCATTAAACACATAAATACAAGTTTAATGATAGCGGATCCATTAACTAAAGGATTGCCACCCAAGACCTTTAAAGAACATGTTGAAAGGATGGGTTTAGGTGACAAGTCCTTACTAATGTGATTATGATAGTGTAACTTGTATTATGTGAACACTTTTGAATTCATTATGGACATGTTTTTGTATGTTTGATGTTATTTGTATTACGGTGTATACAGTTATTGTTGTTTTCAAATAACATGTGATACTTTTTGAAATGTAAAGTGAAAGGTTATAGTGTTTCCTCAATTAAAGTTATAATGATTGAGAAATATGTGATACATGGAAAGAATCATATTGCAAAATGACTTGTGCCTGCCATGATTCAATTTCTCAATTCGTTATGGAAAGTGACTTGGTTAATTCACATTATGGTACACTATTTATTAGTGAATTACAAGTTGTAATGAATTTAATCCGGTGGATTAAATGAAAGAAGCTGAGATCTCGTAACATGAGCCAAGTGGGAGATTGTTAGATTATTTTAATAATCTATTTGTGGCTCATGTAAATTATAGTTACATTGATCTTATATTAAAGTACTCAATGTGATGATTGTTGAGTGTAAAAGAAATAAGATTAATTGGGTTTTAATTCCCTCTCCTTAACCTTATTAAAGTAATATACATTATAGTTGAAGAGGTATGATTGAACGGGTATGAATGAAGAGACATAAGTGAAAGGGTAAGTATGGAGGATTGCCTTTTGAATGGTTGTCTTCTTCTTCATCCTAATTAGAGAATCAAAGTCTAATCTCTCTAACGATCACTCTAATCAAACTATCTCACTCAATCTCTGAATCATCGAAGAGACATTAAAGAGAAAGGATTAAGGAGACGAAAAGTATTCCGCAACACCGAAGAGAAATCAAAGTTAAGCAATGGAGAAAGGTTAGTAAAAAATTAAATAATAGTCTTTTGCTTATTCAAGAGAATGGTTGAATTAACAATGTTATAATGAGATTAAAGTATTGAAATAGCAAATTAAAGTTTTATATATTGCTTACAGGTCAGCGGCCCGACAGACACAGACGAGAAAGAGAGAGAGCAACGGCGTTGCGTCGTTGCGTCGTTGCTCTCCTCTGGCTCTGTTTCAGAGGGCCAAGGGGGGCACGGGGGCGGATACTGGTAGTCAGCGGGGTAGCCGACAGACGAGAGAGAGAAATGACATTGCGTCGTTGCTCTCCTCAGGCTCTGTTTCAAAGGCGGCATCAGGTCGAGATCAAGAGAGAGAGTGTGTGTGGAAAGAAACTTCCTTAGAAAACCCAGAAGAGAAAGAGTATGAAGGAAGAGGTTAGGAAGAAGAAGCTCTGTGTAGCCAATTGGAAACCCCCATTGCTCTGGTCCAACCCAACAATACAACCAAGAGAGAGAAAGAGAGAAGGAAAAAAAAAGGATAATTAAGAAAATTTTAAAGGAACGTGCAGACCACGCGTTAAATTTAATTGAAAAATTAACGAGAATAGTTGAATTACAATTGACTATTGACCCCATACGTTGGAGGTTAAATTGAACTTTTTTCATTTTTTTTTAGGTGACTCATTAGGATTATGATTGATTCGTTTAACATGTTAGGGTTGGTAATGTTAGATTTTTCAAGTTGGTTAGGCTTATTAGCCTTGTTTGACACTTCTATATAAGCTTAGTGACTAGACCATGTACTGAATATACGTTTTTTATCAAAGAATCTCAATAAATATGTATATTTATAAATAAACACCGACGAATAGTCGTGATATTTAGTGAATAGTTAATAAATTATATTGAATACTTTATCGAGTAAAACTGCTATCATCAGAGTATTGATTACTTAATAAAGTGATCATATGTTATTCTAATTATATTCCAAATTTAACGACCTAGAAGTGGGTCAAATGAGAAAAAAGTGGATCGAAGAAAAGAACATGGTTGTGCATCCCAAGGCCAGTGATCCATGGTTTGCAACTGCAAATTTTAAATTAAATTATAGTCACAGTTCACACGAGGCTAAATAAATTAAACCGAATAAAGTATAATGCAGGACAAGTCCTCACCAAAGGAAAATACAACACTCCAAAAGAAAGCGAACGAAGGGAAAAAATGAGGAGAAGAACTCCATGAACTCGGCTACTCCTTAACTTGGCCAGTATGATTCTTTTTCGAGAAAAATAGGTAGTTTTTTTGGGTTATTGCTTAACTCAGTAGTGATCGTAATATTTTACTTAATATATGAAAAAGTTGATTTTATTATTTATCAATTGAAAACTTAAGCTAGTGAAAAATACATATATTAATTTATATTCAAAATTTTTTTATTATTTTAAATATGGATTCATAAGTCATTGGTGAGTATAAAAAATAATGCTACATAAAATAATGTAGATTTACAAAAATAGTGTTACCATCCTAATAATATTTCTAGTGAAAATAAGGTCATTGAGTGAGTGATCTTTGCACAATAGTGCTCAAAGACACGTAACAAAGATAAGTGAATATCTAGAGACCAGTGGAAACGTAAATGATCATCTTGGCCAGATTTAAGAATTTTCATCTAAGGACACGACATTGAAAACTGTCTTCATACATTGCGTAGAATAGACAAACGTCTTCTCGATCAAAAACTGTCTTCATGCAACCCGGAAGTTATAGTCGAAATATCAAATGAAGTACATTGCATGTTAAAAGTTGACATGTAAAGCATAGTACATGTAATATAAAAATAGACATACAATGAAACATGATAGGTCTTGTTTTTTATGTTATATATATATCACAAAATAAGAATTTTGAAAATCATGATACAAAATAGCGAGGTAATTTTTACTTCTTATCGAATTTGACTCTTTGAATGAAATCACATAGGTTTATCCAATGATGAGTTACGAAATTTTGAGTCAGCCATGAAAAAAAAAAGATCTTTCAGGAATTTATTTATTTATGAAAATTGGCAGATTTTACATCAAATTCTTAATTTTCTTTCCCAGGTCAATTAACGTTTTAGTTCATTTAATTGGTAATCAAATAATAAAAAGCATCAAATACATAATAGAATAAAGAAATCTAATAAGATTATTGGTAAAGTCCATTTTTAAGTTTCAATTATTCGATTTCCTATAACTCGAACGCTAAACTAATTTTAAGAACAATCTGAGACCCGAACTATTAGCCCGTCAACAAATGACTCCCCTCCATTAAATGACCCATGCATATGTCAACCGAGTTGCTCTCCATCGAAGAGAAACAGTGTTATTAGGGGTGAGCAAAAACCGGATTGGACCGAAGAACCGGACTGGAACCGAAAATTTGGTCTAGTTCTGGTCGGTTTTGTAAATTAAATAATCAAAATTCGGTTTTTTTTAAGTAGAACCGAAAAATGCGGTTCGGTTTTCGGGATTAATGATGCAAAACCGAATTTTCTACCCAGAACCGGATTTTCTACCCTAAGCCCTAACCTGAAGCTCTGCTCGACTGCTCTGCTCAATCCTCTCACAGTCTCGCTTCGATCCTTTAGTTCGCTCTTCGCTCCTCAACTCTTTCGAAATCAGATCGTTCGACTGTCTGTCTCCGCGCAGTCGCAGTTCGCCGTCACCGACGCCCAACCAGGCAACCACTCAGTCTCTGTCTCTCTCTGCTCACACTCGCAGTTCGCACTCGCAGTCGCCTGACGCCAAACCACAGAGCAATTTTGGCTCGCTCCTTCAGTTCGCTACGCCAGTTCGCACTCCGACTTCGCTCCTTCAGTTCGCTCCTTCAGTTCGCACTCCGACTTCGACGAAGGTAAGCATCATTACTCGTTTTATAATATCAGAGCAATTTTTATAGCTAGTCACCGACTATTGAGTTTAGCTCAATTGGGGGTTAAGTTCTTTGGAGTTTCTTTCATCGTTCTATGGCTGCAACCTGAAAGTGTCGCACCATGGGTCGCTCTGAATTTGCAAGCCCAAGGATGATCCGATGGGCCGCAAACTAGATCTAGACAATTATCTATTTGATGCAAGCATGCACCCTCAATGTCCTAGACGAGGATCTCCTCCATTCTCTCCTCCTCCCCCATTTGTTCCACCACCTCCAATTTCTACACCAGGTGAACTGGTTTCTAGTTCTTTAATGTAATTAATTATAAGTCCAGACACCTCTTGAGCTTTTGGCATCATAGATAGCAATTTGAGAAGTTTATTTGACTAGCTGTTTATCAACAAATTGGAGAAGAAACATGGAACTTTCGTTTTCATTTTTCTAATATCTTTTTTCGCACATTTTTCTTTCAGGCCTTCTCTTTACCTGATGAACTCATTTTTCTTTTAGGCAATGTCATCCAACACTAGCTACTCTTTAGGATTATATGCTGTTTCCTTGTTTCTTTTAGGCCTTTTCTTTACCTGATGAACTCATTTTTCCACTAGAAAATTTCCGAGTTTGTAACCATTTTTAGTAAAAATTGTTCTTCAACTCTGTTTGTATATTGAAATAGAACTTGTTCAAATCTTGCAATCTCTGCAACTTTTCCATTGATAGACAGCTATAATCAATCTTACAGACAGTTGAGGTCTAAAAAATCTGTCTAGAAAAATACAGAGTTGTGGTGCATTTAGAAAGATGGTGAAAATATCATTCTTATTTCCTGTTGAGACCTCATTGCAAGCAGATATTATCTACCATATTCTACTTTTATGGTTTATTACGACATACAGCTTGTGTGAAAGCATTGCAAGTCAATTGAGGCCAACTACAGTGGATAACAGTATAAATGCTAATTGTAGAAGCAGAACAAGTCTTTTAGAACAAAAGTGGAGCAAATTGGCTCCCTGCTTTCTCTCGCTCCCACCACTTGAAAAGCACTCCTCGGCTGTTTTTTTATGAACAATGTGTGTGATTCCTCTAATCCAGGTAAAAGAGTGTTACAATCTTCTTTAGATTCTTTGATATGTCAGTCCAATTTAACATGGTTCATTTTTCAGATTTAAAAACATAAAAGAATAAGCATTTTTTTTTTATAAAAAAGTAGGAAAACCGGAACCGGATTAGAACCGGAACCGAAATTCGGGTCCGGTTCTAGTCCGGTCCTTAAAAAAATAAAAACAGTCCCAGTCCTAACAATTAAAAACCGAATTTTATTATTTCGGTTCTAATTTTCCTTAAAACCGGACCGGACCGGTTTTTGCTCACCCCTAAGTGTTATCAATTTTTCTCTTCTGACATTATTCAAACGTCTGGCAGACGGGCATGATATAGAAGACAATTCCATTAATTTCTGGTAAATTCATTAATCTACTAATATAATGGATTTTCATAATGTATCAAAAATGATGAACAAACTCGAATCCAACAGTTGCAATTTCACTGGGTCGGCGTCGGAAGTGGCATGAAGGAAGGTGAATCTGACGGCGAAAACCATGACGGAAGGGGGATTCCAGTCTCTTTTTTGGCAAACATTCGGCCCCGATCCAAACGAGAAGCTGAAGAAACATTCGGCCGTTGATTAACTTTTAAAGTTTATGATCCAGTGCCATGATCCATATAGTTCAAGAGTAAACACATATCACTGAGGATTCTTAGTATTTCATTTGATTGGCTGAAGACCCATTTCTTATTTCATCTTCTAATTCCTAGTATTTCGATCATGGTTGTTCTGTTCTTGATAATGTTCGTGAGGTTGGATGAGGTATTTATTCTGCCATTGAAGATAACTCTTGAACACTAAATTCCATAATCCTATTATGTTCAGTTTTGTTGTTTATACTGAGTACGTATAAGAAAGATGAAGTATGAGCATAACTCTGATGTGTTGATTTGAACAGGTGGTGATATCATTGGGAGACATGAAGACTATGAATTCGGCAGTCATGAAAAAAAACTTGCCGAAGAAATACATTGAGAGAGGGATGCGGTGACACTTGCAGACACGTTCACATCCCATGGTTCATTTAACGGGGAAATTCATTAACGGCTCATAGTTTAGAGTCTAGTTTGTTCATAAAATTAGTTTAAAGTTTAGACTTGTAAGTTCTCATAGTTGAGGTTATTATAAAATGGAGTTCATCCTAAGAATATCATAAAATAAAGAAGAAATTCAATTTAAATTGTGTTTGACTTCATTGAGTCCTGAAAATAATATTGAATTAACAAATGTTCAACATTTAGATGAACGAGAAACAATGAAAGGAGAGTTAAAGAAACTCCAATAGTTGAAGTGTGTAGCATGGCGTTCAATTCTCATAGAGCATCAATCCTCGTCTGTCCAAAACTAGAGTTTCTCTAATTTCACACGAGTTTCTCACACTAATAGCTGCATCTTGACCCTCCAGTTTGCTTCACTTCTTCTCTCAATATGTTTGTGGCTCCTCTTTGAAAGTCATAGAAAAATATATGAAAAAGGGATATCAAGACTAACTTGCTTGTTGTCACGACCTCAAGGCAGGCAAGCTAAAACAATAACACCGAGTTGAACGATCTAACTCTTGAAGTTCACTTGATCACATAATCCAAGATGTGATCTACGATTTGTAGCAGAAAACTTAAAATCAAAATTTACAAACCATAACACAAAATGAGAAGGGACAAGATTCATACAGTGATCACGAGAATATAAGATAACGTGAATAGAAATAAGTATTGTGTAAGAAATAAAGTTCATGCTCATATAAATTATGAAGACCCTAAATAAATTAAGGAAAATAAAACCAATCCTCATCAAAGAAACAAAACACTTTGAAAGGAATACAAGAAAGAAACTCTATGAACATGAAAGAAACTCTACTAACTCACTATCTCCTTATCGTGATCCTCTAGGTGCTTTCCTATGAAAAATAAAATTAATACAAAACGAGTCTAAAACAAATTTTATTTTATTATCATGATTAGGAGACATGGATGTTTTGAAAGGAACACAAAACACTTGATGCTATACCCAATGAATTAAAATGAGTTTTTTATCGGTTAAAACCATGAGATTTATATTGAACATATTATCATTTTATAAACTAGTTTATGAACTACAGTGACATAAGTATCGAGAATAGTGCTACCAAATAAAGAAATATTTATGTAAACAACAGTTAGAGTGAAAAAATTAAGTAAACTAATGAACCATCCACATCGGTGCATGACGTCATACAATAGAAAGTGATTGTCTAAGGACAAGTTGAGAAGTAATCAAAAAATACTTGGATCAGGTTCATAGATTTAAAAACCACTCTAGCACAGTAACGTAGAAAAGCAATGATTCCGAAGATCTAGTAGCACTTCATGAGCCAAGGAAAAAGTGTAAGTAATGGCGAGACAAAGATCTAGCAACGTTACCCAAGTGGCTGGCGAGCAAGCTCAGCGACGACACCACCCGTAAATCGAAATACATAAACAGACTCTGATCGGGTTTAAGAATCCGAAGCTCAAGGAATGCGTCATCACCATCTTACTACCCATTTTTGTAGTCTAAACAACATATCTTCAACTAGCAGAAAATGTGTAGGGATAGCCTCGTGATGCTTTGATACCAAAACTATTTAAAACATCAAAATGATTCATCCTCCAATATATAATACCAAACACAAATGAAATATCATATGTCAATATTAAACATCTAAGATATACATACAAATACGTAAAAAAAAAAAACCAGATGTTCTAGTCAAAATAGGTGATAACTAACCAAAATAAGAGTTTTATAAAACAATACAATGCAAGGCAAAAAGTGTAAAAGTCCTATTTCAATGACGATCGCTCATCTTACGCACAGAAGCGACAACCTCGAGTATCAACTCATAGTCCACAAACTCATCAGAACGTAAAACAAAATCAATATCATGAAAATCTCACTCAACACTAAGGGCAACATGGATGAGTCATATAACAAGACTATGAACTCAATCTGAAACACTATAAATAGTCACGGCATCCAGACCCTGCAAGGTTCGACCATTAGAGTAGGGGTCAACCCTTGTTCAACGTTGTTTAAACAAGAGTCGACTGCCTAGTCGACACTGATAGGCAGTTGTCGACCACATCGGTTGAAACTTATAGACATGGGTCAACACCTTCAAGCAAGGATCGACCCTTAGTCCTCTCGAGTTTCACCATGTGTCGACTAATAGAATTTTGGAAAGGGCAACACTTTCACCAAAGTGTCGACCCTTGAAGGTGTTGACCGACATCCCCAAATGTTCGACACTTGTTAGGCTATGTTTCCAACAGCAGGTGTTGTTGACCAGCCTTCCACAACAGTCGACACTTTCGCGATTTTTAGCAACAAAAAGTAATGAAAATCGCCTCTCTTCGTTGTTTCTCATCTCCAGTCGAATAACCAACTACATAAAACTTAAATATACTAAAATAGACCATAAATAACCCGAGGATTTAAGTTCCCAATCTCGAATATGAATCTACCTAAACATTCAACCTAAAAACGGAGTGAAGAAATCAACTTACCCTCGAAGTCTCTTCACAAAAGCTTGAAACAATGGAGGCACACTCCACTCAACTAAGATCCGCCGAGGCACTAGACCGATTACTCCTTTGGTCTTTAAGAAAAATGAGCCAATTCTATTTATATTCAAAAAATGAGTACAAAGTTTTGAAAATGATGATTAAATATGACTTAGGGTGGTGTAGGGTTTCGGCTTGAAAATACAAGGTAATTTGATGATGGATGATCTCGGCCGTGAGAGCGCACGCTCCTCCAATCTTCAGCTGTGAGATGATGTCCTTGTAAGGCAACTTTTCTTGAGTCCATGTGGGGACGATGAGTTGTGGAAATTCAAATTTGCAAGGTGTATAGACGCGCTCATCTTCAATTGTGGACCAGACCTTCAAATTGCCACTTCTGTATGGATTGTGTGCGCGCCATCTCTTCTTGATGTGATCCGGGCCTTCTCTTATGCTCCTTAAGTGATTGATGTTTGGTCCATCCAATTTAGAGGTCTTGCAAGTGCATGGCTCTTTTACTTGATGCGGATTGGGCATTCCTTTGTACGCCCCTTCCATGAATGTGGTTAGGTTAGGTTGTCAAGTCGCGCGTGCCTCCATGACTTTGAGTGCCTTAGGCCTTAACCACCCAAACTAACCTAAATGCCTATTATGCATGCATGTAATTAAAAGGCTAATGTTTTGCGAAAAATAACAAGAGAGCCAATGTTTTCCAAAAATAATAAAAATAAATTAGTTACATCAATTTGTCTCCGGAAAGACAAATTCCCCCTTGAGAAGGTCTGGCACTTGAGTCCCAAGTAAGCACATGCGTGGGTTTGTTCATGTCCTAAGAATCTGAATTCCACTCTAAGCCATTGAAGAGCTCATCACCTGCAATAATAGCAAATTTGTCAGTAAAAAGGTTAGATGGTGAATGAGCTTTGGTTTGAGACCGTGTTAATGATCTTTGAGGCACATCATCCTCTCCAGGTGAGAGAGGATTTGACCTCAAATCTAGTGATTCGTCTCCTTCCATATCTTCTTCTTCACCAATATAAGGTGAAAGATCATGCACGTTAAAGGTAGCAGATACCACATAGTCTCCTATTAATTCAAATATGTAAGTGTTATTATTTATGTGTTCCATGATTTTGAAGCGGTCATCAACCCTTGGAAGTAGTTAGGATCGCCTTTGTTTGGGAAAATGATATTTTCTTAAATGGAATCATACTAGATCGCCCTCTTTGAATATTACTTCCTTACGCCCCTTGTTAGCTTGCCTTACAAATATCTTTTTTTTTCTTCTCGATATTTTTCCTAACTAGTTCATGCATTTGTTTAACTTGAGCCGCTTTGTTAGCTCATTTCGGATATACAAGGTCTATCTTAGGAAGTGATATGAGATCCAATGGTGTGAGGGAGTTGAAACCATAGACCCCTTCAAAATGAGTTTTTCGAGTGGTGGAGTTGACACTCCTATTACACGCAAATTCCAAATATGGAAGTTGGACATCCAAATCTGTCAACTTTTTGCTTACGATAACTCTTAAAAGGTTCCCTAGGGTACGGTTGGCTACTTCTATCTGACCATCAGTTCTTGGATGGAACGATGTGCTGTATAGTAATTTGGTTCCAATCTTTTTCCATAGGGTTCTCCAAAATGCACTTGGAATCTTGTGTCTCTGTTAGACACAATGGACTGTAGAATTCCGTGTAACCTGACTATTTCTCTAAAAAAAAGGTCAGCAGTAATGACTGCATCATCAGTCTTGGTACAGACAACGAAGTGTGCTATTTTGGAAAATCTGTCCACAACAACCATAATAGAATTTTTAGCTCGGGGCGTTCATGAAAGACCTAGGATGAAATCCAAACTAATTTCCACCCAAGGGTGTGTAGGTACCATGAGTGGTAAATATAGTCCTTGAGGCAGGACTCTACTCTTTACCCTTGTACAAACAATACGTTGTTCAATGACTCTATGTACATTAAGCGAGAGATTGAGACAGTATAAATGTTCTCTTAGCAGATTCTGGGTTCTCTTCTCCCCAAAATGATTGGATAAACTACCACTGTGGGCTTACTTGATGGGGCATTTCCTTAAGCTCCCACTGGGAATACACAATTTGCCACTTTTGAACAAATATTCATCCATGATATAATATCCTCCATCTGCCTTATCTTTACACTTAAGATAATAAAATCCAAAATCAGCATCTGACTCGTAGCTGTCCATGATCCATTCGAATCCAAAAAAAATTTGTTCCAAGCTCAATCAATAGGATACATCTTCTTGATAGTGCATCTGCTACATCATTGGTTTTTGGTATCTCTCTAGAAATTCTACCTATTTGGCGTGTCGTTTGTTCAATTTACCTTGGCTCTTTGTGTAACACCCGAAAATTTTATCATATCTTTAAAATATTTATGTGCATAACTTGCTAAATTTGATTATCCTTTTGGTGATATTAAGAGGTTGTGATTTTAGGATAAAAAAATGGTACAAATTAAAAGGGGATGTGAAATGTATGTTTATAATTTATAAATTGGATTTGAATTAGGTGGGTTAAAATAGATTAAGTTTTGGATTAAAACCCAATACCTTCTCCTACACACTTTCATTTTCTCTCTCTCTCTCTCTCTCTCTCTCTCTCACCCGATTGCTTAAGCCCTCATTTCTCCTCCTCCCCGCGAAAAGTTTTCCACCATTTTTCTTCCTCTCACGGTTGAAGCTTGAAGGTAAGGAATAGTTTAAAGTTTCATAAAATTTTAGAGTTTAATGTGATCAAATATGGGTTTTCGTGGGGTTGTTGCCAGCGGGTTTGTGAACCAAGAGTCTGATGCACGAAATTGTGTTTCTTTCTTCTCTTCTTTGAATTTTTGGGATATAATCTAGTTGAGAACGCATGTTTGTGGGTTTAAATAGAAAGAGGTTACAAATTTATGCATTGTATAGGAAATGGTGAATTGGGTTTAACAGGCCAGTTTTAGTTTTTGATTTTTTGCCATTTATGGTGTTTGGTTTTTTATAAATGGCTTTCACCATGTTAAAATAAACTCTTTAAGTGAAATTTTGGTTTTGGAATTATTGGATTTTGACAAGTATATTCTAAGTTATGATTTTTTCAAAGCCAAGGCAAAAATCAGCAATGTGTTTCATAGGGCAGTTTTGGTTTTTGATTTTATGCCATTTATGGTATGTGATTTTTGATAAATGGATTTTACCATGTTAAAATCGACTCCTTAAGTGAACTTTTGACTTTGAAATTATTGGATTTGGATAAATATATTTCAAGTTATGATTTTTCAAAGCCAAGACAAAAATTTGTAATGTGTTTAACAGGGCAGTTTTGGTTTTTGATTTTCTGCCATTTATGGTGTTTGGTTTTTGATAAATATATTTTACCATTTTAAAATAGACTCTTTAAGTGAATGTTTGGCTTTAGAATTATTAGATTTGGATAAGTATACAATTAGTTATGAATTTTTAAATTTGATACAAATTATAAATTGAAAACTAAGAAATTCTTGGCATGTCTCGGTTTTGATGTTTTGAGTTGAGCTATCAAATTTCAATTGCTAAACTGATTTGGTATTGTCATTGTGCTTTAGATAGTTGGTTTATGATTTAAGTTGTGGATATGCAATTGATGATATTTACTTGAGAGTTAATGTGCTTTAGGTTTTCAGGTTATGGAAAGAAATTGACCAAGTTGATTTAAATTGTTAAGGACTTGAGGTAAGTGTATGTTGTATGTATTTAGCCCTTTCGGCCTACATCACAAAGGTACTAGGTAGAATAGTCTATTTGTTGAATTTATGTGTTTTAGGGGTATGTTTTATGGGTAGTTTAAGTTATAGGAAATGTTCCATGTTAAGTGTTTTGTTTGATTAAGAATTTTGAGGATTGTCTATGTTTTTGCTTTGATGAAATGTCATGAGATTAAATTATGTTGTTTGTGAATCTTTATGGATCATGCATCACGTTTTTATGAAAGCATATAAAATATTTTATGCACATATTTTATGTAAGAAAGACAAGATTATGTAAAATACGTCAATGGTTAAGTTGTAGGACAGAACTAGTATGGCATATGTTATTCATCCTTCTCTGGGACTATGTAAAACGTTTACGCCGAGGACTCATGGTATTTGTCCTTCTCTGAGACCTTTCTATGTCTACTCCCCTGTTGAGCCCCTTTAACCCATGTCAAGTGAAAAGAAAATAAATGAAAGTACAAGTTTTGTGAAACATTCATGCATGCTAATTCATTGCATTTTACATCACTTGTTGAGCGTTAGACTCATTAGTTTAAACTTTGATGATATAGGTGAGGATTATACAGGTGAGGACTTCGAGCCTCAAGTCGATGGAAAGGTGCAGTTGGAGGAGTGAACTCATAGTGGAGGGTTTGTGGTTGTCAAGCAATTTTGACCCGTGGGTGAAACTTCAAGTGATTTTGGTACTGGTTTTCTAGATTTTAAAGCTTATGTATAAAAGAATTTAATGTTTTGACAAATACTGAAACTGTTTGGTGTTGGAATGTGTTTTGATAGAAAAACATGTTCGATTTATGGGTTTTCTATGATTATTTTTTTAACCCTTCCGCTATGCACTTATTTTGACAAATTATGATTTCGTTAGAAAATATGGATTTAGAAGTTATGTTATGAAGAATTTTGAAGTATTGATGAATTTATTAAGAGTTAGGGTTTGGTTTTTGAAAAAAAAAAGAAAAATATTGATTTTCAATGAATGTTCCAGACGTATTTTCAAACGTTATTCATTGATTTTAAGTGTTTTAAAGGAGTCAAAATTTCAAGTTTGGTTTAAAGTTTGAAAGAAAAAAAAATTACGAGAAAGTTAAGTGCACGACATATGGGTCGTGACACTTTATATGATTAAGCACCTGCTGGTCAGTGTGTATGACAAACTCTTTGGATAATAGGTAATGATGTCATTGCTCTAGAGCTCGTATGACTGCATAGAATTCCTTGTCATACGTTGAGTAGTTGAGGGCTTCTCCTTTTAATTTTTTACTAAAAAATGTCAGAGGTCTTCCCTCTTGCATTGGAACTGCTCTGATTCCTACTCTAGATGCATCACTCTCAATCTCAAATACTTTGCTAAAATATGGGAGTACTAGAACCGGTGATTGGCACAGCTTCTCTTTAATTAGTTCAAACCTATGCTGACAAGCTGGAGTCCATTGGAATTCTTTTCCTTTCTTGGTGCAATCCGTGATTGGAGCCATAATTGTGCTAAAGTCTTTAATGAATCCTCGATAGAACGAGGCTAACCCATGGAAGCTACGCACCTCCGATATTACCACTGGACTGGGCCAGTTTTTGATGGCCACAATCTTAGATTCGTCAACTTCCATCCCATCTTTAGTTATAATGAATTCTAAAAAGTAAACTTTCTCTTGAGTGAAAGAACACTTTTTTAGGTTCATAAACAACTTTGCAGCTCTAAGGGTTTGGAATAAAATGTTCAGATGGTCCAAATGTGATATTATGTCCAAACTATAGACAAGGATGTCGTTGAAGTAAACGACAACAAACTTACTAAGAAAGTCCTTCAAAACATAGTGCATTAACCGCATAAACGTACTAGGGGCGTTGGATAGTCCGAAAGGCATGATCATCCATTCGAACAGCTCATACTTAGTCTTAAAGGTGGTTTTCCACTCGTCGCCTTCTTTCATGTGGATTTGATGGTATCCGCTCTTTAAATCGACATTGGAAAATATTGAAGCTCCACTGAGCTCGTCCAACATATCTTCTAGTCGAGGTATTGAAAATCTATATTTTATAGTTATTTGGTTTATAGCCCTACTATCTACACACATTCTTATCGATCTGTCCTTCTTTGGAATTAGGAGTGTAAGAACCGCACAATGGTTCATAGATTCCCTAATATAACCTTTTTCCAGTAACTCTTGTACTTGGTTCTGTAGTTTTTTAGATTCTTTGGGATTCATTCTGTAGGCTGGGCAGTTAGGCAACGTGACTCCGGGCTATAAGTTTACTTGGTGCTCGATACCACATAAGGGTGGTAATCCTTGTGGTAGTTCTTCGGGAAACACGTCTTTATATTGTTTAATTAGAGTTTGCACCGATGCTGGAATGTTTACTAATTCCTTTACCCATTCTCAGAATAGAACCATAACAAGGGGTCCTCCCTCTAATAAAGAGCTCTCTAATTCTTTTCTTGAGAAGAATAGGTTGGCCTTGTCCCTTTCCTTTTTTCTAAATGCTTCATCTTTGACATTTTGTTCGGGTTTTAGTGGTGCAAGTTTGATTGTTTTACCTTCAAACTTGAAGGAGTAATAGTTTGTAAACCCGTTGTGAGTCACTTGTCTATCATATTGTCATGGTCTACATAGTAGTATATGGTTGGTGCTCATAGGTACGACGTCACAAATGACAGAATCCTGGTATTTTTCGATGGTAAAATTTATTGTAACTTGTTTTGTGACTTTCACATCATCTTTGTCATCTAATCATGATAACTTGTATAATTTTTCAACCATATTTTTGGAAGCCATATCGCAACCTTCTCCATCGATAATTAATGAACAAACCCAATCTTTCATGGAGCAACGACTATGAAAAATATTCTCACGTTGGCAATTTTCTTCTGTGGTTTTTGATACGAGAACTCGTCAAATGACCATTAGTAGAGGTCTCTCTTGGGCATGGTAAACTTCGTCATCGGATTCAACTTCCTCTATAGTCTCCTTTATTCCTTGGTCCTCACTTTTGATTTCACCTATACTCTCCCTGAGTACCATCACTCGTTAGTTTGGACATTCTCTGGCCATATGTCCATATCCAAGGCATTTGTAACACTGAATCTTACATTCCTTTGATTGGCTTGCTATTGTGGGTTTGTTGTTCGTATCTTTCGCGGGCCGACTATTTGTGAAGGGCTTCTTTTCTTCTACCTTGGCAGTTGCCTTGGTAGTTTATGAGGTTTTGTGTATAAACCTATTGGAAGTCGTCCTGCCTCTCCTCTTCAATTGTCTTTCAATCTTTATGGCTAATTGAGTTACTAAATCCAATGAATCTATTGAATACAGTTCCACCATATTGTCGATATCTCGATTTAATCCTCTAATGAACCTAACAATTATCTGTTCTTCAAGTTCATTTCATCCTCCTCGGATTCTTAGTATCTCAAATTCTATGGGATATTCCTCCATTGTTTGTCCTCTTTGTAATAGGTTATGCATTTGTAGGAATAACTCATGTCTGTAGTGGCTGGGTACGAACCTCTTTCGCATAAGGGACTTCATCTCTCTCCATGTAGTGATGGGTCCTTCGTCGCTCTGTCTCCTTTGAGCCTTCAAATTTTCCCACCATAAGGAGGCATAGCCTGTTAGCTCAATAACTACTAGTTGTATCCTAGTCCATTAGGAATATCCATAATACTCAAAAACTTTCTCTACTTTGTTGACCCAATCCAAAAATATGTCTCCATTGCACGATCCATTAAAAAATGGTGCAGACAATTTGGCATGTCTGTAATCCTCATTATCCCTTAGTTTGTTGGGAATGAAGTCCTCCTCCCCTTCTATCCATTCTTCATCATAATATCCATGGTCTCGAAATCTTTCTTTAGGAGGTTCGGGTCTATTTCTTTGCAAAGTCTCTTGAGGTGGTTCTCTAGGTTTATTGTTCCTTATCTCATTTATCAAGGCATCAAATTTTAGGCTAATCACATTAAATTGGTTGTTTAGATCATTGACTGTCTCATTCAAGCCATTAATTTGTTCTTGTAGGTTAGACTCTCCGTCTTTAAGGTTTTGAGTCTCGTTTTGGGGCACTTCCATGCCCCGGGCTGCTTCTTGATTATAATTAATTTCACTTCTTGTTGTCATCTTAAAAGATCTACTTATTCCTAAGTATTATGAGATAATATAGAGTGCTTGCATTTTTAGGAAGGTCAATAACTTAGGGAATCAACCAAGAGTATAACAATAACACTTATAGAATTAATTAAGGAATATTCTCTTAGTGCAAGCTTTAACTAAAAATAAAAGAAAATAACAATCAAAGCAAATAAAATCACAAAACGCAAGTTTTAACTAAAAATGAAAGAAAATAACAATCAAACCAAATAAAATCTCACAATAGTTCTCGGCTAAACATCATAATTGATTAGTTAGCAAGTAAATCAATTTGGTATGATGCGAAATAATTAAGCAAATTAATTATAAGAACAATTTAGAGTTTAGGAATAAGATTAACAAGCTTTGCTAATAATTTTCTTTAACAATAGATTTAAATAGTCATAGGTTTAAATAACCCTCTTTAGCTCAACAATAAAACCCAAAAAAAAAATAGTTTTTGCCAACCAAAATGATATGAAATGAATCGGTCAAAATCAACAAATAATGCACAAAGGAAGCACTTTGTGCTCTAATACCAGATGATATGTCTTAGCCCGACAAATCCAACCATATTATAATCAAAATAGATGATCGATGTTTCTCAGCTCAATTCGATAAGCACCCCAATGCAACATGCATAACTTTCTTAAATAATCTCCAAATGATATGAAATTTTAAAGAGAACTTATCTAGTGAACGATGATTGAGCCCTAAAAATTTCACCTAAAAATAAGAAGAAATGAAAAAGATATGTGGAGAAACCCGTGGCTAGTCCGGTAAGCAACCTAAAGCACTTTCGGTTAATGTCACTTTCTAAGGAGAGTGACAACAACACTTGGGCAATGGTTACCACATTTTCTACTATTTTCTAACCCTAAAGGGTTTGAAGAGAGAAGATGACAATAAAAGCTTATAAGCAACCAAAAGCTTGAAACAATGGATGCACACTCCACTCGACTAAGATCTGTTGAGGCACTGGACGATTACTCCTTTGGTCTTTAGGGAAAACAAGCCAATTCTATTGATAATCAAAAACTAAGTACAAAGTTTTGAAAATGAGGATTAAATATGACCTAGGGTGGTGTAGGGTTTTGGCTTGAAAATACAAGGTAATTTTGATGATGGATGATCTCGGCCATGCGCGCACATGCTCCTCCAATCTTCAGCCATGAGATGATATCCTTGTAAGGCAACTTTTCTTGAGTCCATGTAAGGATGATGAGCTATGGAAATTCAAATTTGCAAGGTGTATAGGCGCACTCATCTTCAATTGTGCACCAGACCTTCGAATTGCCGCTTCTATATGGATTGTGTACGTGCCATCTCTTCTTGATGTGGTTCGGGTCTTCTCTTGTGCTCCTTATTTGATTGATATTTGGTCCATCCAATTTAGGGGTTTTGCTAGTGTATGCTCTTTTATTTGATGCGGGTTGGACCTTCCTTTTTGCACCACTTCCATGAATGCGGTTCAGTTAGGTTGTCAAGCCGTGCGCACCCTCCATACCTTTAAGTGCCTTAGGCCTTAACCATCCAAACTAACCTAAATGCCTATTATGCATGCATGTAATTAAAAGGCTGATGTTTTGCCAAAAATAACAAAAGGGCCAAAGTTTGCCAAAAATAATAAAAGTAAATTAGTTACATCAATTTGTCTCTGGGAAGACAAATTTCCTCTTAAGAAGATCTGGCACTTGAGTCCAAAGTAAGTACATGCGTGGGTTTGTTCATGTCCTGAGAATTTGGATTCCACTGCTATTGAAAAGCTCCTCACTTGCAATAATATCAAACTTGTCAGTAAAAATGTTAGTTGGTGAATAAGCTTTGGTTTGAGACCGTGTTAATGGTCTTTGAGGCACATTAGCAATGTTGCTTAATGATGTAGGGATGGTGGACAGTGTGGCACAGGAAACCATGTTTGACTTAGGGTGGGCAAACCGAACCGACCTATGGGCCCTGAACTGAACTAAGGCTTTCAGGTCAGTTTGGTTTGCTTTTATGCATAAATTTATTCATTTGGGTTGGTTTGGGTTTAGGATTCTCGGTTTTGACTCAGTTGAGTTTCGAAACTGAATCGAACCAAAAACCAAGAAACAAACCTATGACTGTCTAGTTAAGTTGCGATTTCACAATCTAATCTTTATTTCTTCCCAAACCGAGACCGAGAAGAGAATGACCGACAATCGATGATTGTGAGCAAGCCAACCCCAACGGGTGACGACCATTGCGAGGCAACCTTGACGAATGACGAATGATGAATGATGACTTGACTACTACAACGAGTGACGACCGACCACTACGAGGAAGCCAACCCTAAGTTCACATGATGACCGACCACTGCTACTACAAGCCAACGACAACCTAACCAGTGACCACTGCAAATCGAGGCTTTCGATTACTGCCTTCCAACTGCCAAGATCCACAAGTCGAGGTATTTTTGTTTCAAATTTCACACTTAACGATTCTGTGATTGCACAAATTGTTGAATGTTTGTGATTCTGTGAAACGTTAGTGAAATTAGTTTGTTCTGTGATTCTGTTGTGAAATCAGCGTGCATTTGTGAAATTGTAGTGTGATCGTGATTATGCGATGTGTTTGTGACTCGTGAGTGTGCATTTTGCACACTTCACTGCACATGAGTGCAAAGTGTACATTTCACTGCACATGTGCAAAGTGAACACTTCACCGTGACTGTATTACGCTTTGTGAATTTAATCTATTCCAAAATTGTTTTTTGATCAATTAGAGAACATGATTGAACGATGAATTTGATTGTTGTTAATGATAGTAATCCAAAGAAAAAGAACAGGCCTGGTATTTGAGATCATTTTACTTTGGATGATACATGTGATCCTAATGCACCTCAAGCTAGATGCAAGTATTTTGGTCAAACATTTGCATGTCATACTGTACGGAATGGTACTTCGAATATGACAAGAAATTTACAGGTGTGTAAAAAGTATTGGGGAGAATTGAATTTCAAACAAACAATGTTGCCTTTTATAAAGAAACAAAGTAGGGGAGAATGTTCTAAAATAGTAACATTTACTCAGTCAGGTGGACGTAATGTGGTTGCTAGAATGGTCTATAAATGTAATGACCCAAACCCCTTTCCAGGCCGTCACAAAACTCTACTTGACGTTGACTTTGACTTGGACATTTTGGACTTGAAAATTTTTTACTTTCTATAACTCTAAATCGAAGCCTAAGGTCGTTAAAATCATTTAAAGAAAAAAAAAAAATATATATATATATATATATATATATATATAAAGAAAAGAAAACCATCGCAGGGCTGGGCGATCGGCCACAGCCGATCGATCGGCTAATGCTCTGGAAAATCAGAGCGTTAGCCAGCAAAAGCTGGCCGATCGATCACCTTCACTAGCAATCGATCGGCAAGCACTCTGGATTTTTGAATCCAAAGTGCTGCCTCCCTGTACTTCCTTGCCCTCTCCACATATTTTCCTCCCTCATTCCTTTTCTCTTTATTCAACTACACCTAAACACAATTTATCATAAAAACACTTCTACCTTCATACATTTTCAATCTACCAATCACCAAAAACACGACTCGAGACGTGGCTTAAAACGTGTTTAAAACAAGGCAGAATTTACGGAAACGAACTGCATGGATAGTTCTACAACTCAAACATATCCATGCACAACCTAAAAAGGGTCCAAACAGTTCCAGTATGATTTCCTTTTACAAAATCATTTACCTAGACAAGAGTTAAAAGAAAACTTCTAAAGGTTTAAAACATTTACACGAGACCTTCACTACATCCATACCAAAAGAGGACTATACATCGTAACGTAACCTTGAACGTAACCCACGGGTCAAAATTGTCTCGACTGTGCCAGCGTACTCCCACGAGCATCCTTCTTCAACCTGTGCGTTCATCTAGCAGAGGAACGTCTTCCTCACGAATTGCTCAAGATCATCTCACCATAGAGACATTCTATGAGCTAAAGGCTCAGTAAATCTACGTAAATGAGAATACATGCTATGCATGTGCGTTTTATAAAAATCATGCAGTCATTTTATTCATTTAGTTACATAGCGAGATGTTACCGGGTGTTCGCTCTCAGTAGATGGAAACGGCACATCCGGCAGTTGGATAGCCCTCTCCATCTACTCGGGGGGAAAGAACATGCTTCACCTGTAGGACAGCCATGTGTAAACCCCACCCCGACGTGACCGGGATTACTTGCATTCATATCTTTTCATTAGTCATTTCCATTTTCAGGAAAACGTATGCGGAAGTTCATTTGCCATGCGTTTCAGAAAAACATGATGCATGGACATGTTCGACGCGTTAAACGTAATTAAAAACATAGAACAAACAATGGACATTAAACATTCAATAACTTAAACTAAATCTAACTACCCATCCTAGTTACAATAAAACAACCTAAATCACCAAATCCTCAATCAACAAACTCTCTTGTGGTGTAGGCCGAATCGGCCAAACAAGTCACGAAAACTTACCTCGCGTCCTTAGTAAACCGAGCGCCTTGTTTTGAGCTTTGTTACCTAGGTTATTCCACAATTGGGTCAATAAGACTAAATCAAATAAACCATTCCAAAGACCAAAACGAAACTCCTAACTAAAAGAATTTTCTTAAAACCTTCAACTACTTCATTCGGGCAATTCGCGCTCAAGATTCCCTAAACCTCCCATAATGGAGTTTTTACACATTTCTAACTACAAATTTCAACAACAATTCATTAATTCAACCTATCTATCACTAAAAATCACAAATACACCATCAATAAGCATTAATACGGTAAACCTATCGATTTCGAACCCAAACTTATGTTTTTAACAAAACCCTAATTGAAACGCTAACCGTTTTTCAAGCCCTAAACTAAAAATTGAACCTGGGAAACACTAGAATCTTACATCGGGTGTTGATTGCAGAAGAAAACGAGAAGAGAAACGTTGATCGGAGGAGGAATTGTCGTTGAACTGTGAAGAATGGAGGGAAGACCTGAAAAATCCCCTAAGGGTTGCTAGGAGAAAATGAAAATACGTGGGAGGGGGAGGATGTTTACCTTTATTAAAATTTTAATATGTAAAATTACCCCTTAAACCAATTTTCTATTAATCCTCCACTTATTTAGTTAATTGGTCTATCAATTTGGTTTCTTCAAATTTTCTTATTCCTCCAAATATTCTGATTTATTCATAGGATTCTAATAAAACTTTCCGTTCACAAAACGGGCTTAATTTACTATATTTACTAAAATGCCCTTATACATCGGAAAAATCAAAAACTCATAAAATCGGGTGTTACATTTCATTCACTTTAAACAAAATTTTGTCCTAAAAATTTGACTATACAAAGAGTTCTGGATATTTAATCATCATATCCTGCTGTCTCTCCCAGGTGGCTTCCTCTACATCGTGGTTCCGCCACAAAACTTTCACCAGCAAAATCTCCTTGTTGCGTAGCATCTTGATAGAGAACTCCAGAATTCTCACTGGCTTTTCCATATAAGTTAGCGTCGGTTGTACCTCGATTTCTTTTGCTTCCACAACAAGGGATGGATCACGTACGCACTTTTTGAGCATGGATACATGAAATACATTATGGATGTCTTCCATTGCCGCCGAGAGCTGTAATCGATACGCCATCTTTCTGATCCTCTTCACAATAGGGAAGTGTCCCACGTAATGAGGACTTAGCTTGCATTTCCTCCCGAATCTCCTAACCCCTTTGAATGGAGAAATCTTCAAATACATCTTATCACCCTTGTTGAACTCCAATTCTCTTCGTTTGTTATCGGCGTAGCTTTTCTGATGGCTTTGTGCTATCTCTATACGCTGTCTGATAATGGTGATCTTCTCTGCAGTTTGCTGTAAAATATCAGGGCCGATTATACTAGCTTCACCAACTTCGTCCTAATACAGTGGAGACCTACATTTCTGTTCGTATAGCGCTTCTTACGGAGCCATGTCGATTGTACCTTGAAAGCTATTGTTGTATGAGAATTCGATCAGTGGCAAATACTTATTCCACGAACCTTGAAATTCTAACACACGAGCTCTAAGCATATCCTCTAGAATTTGATTCATTCTTTCTGTCTGTCCATCAGTCTGAGGATGAAACGCTGTGCTGAAATTCGGTTGAGTTCCCATAGCCTTATGCAGTTTTTTCCAAAATTTATAGGTGAACCTCGGATCTCTATCTGAAACAATCGAGACTGGGACTCTGTGTAATCTGACAATCTCTTGCACATAAAGCTCTGCAAGATGATCCATGGAATGTGTCATGTTGACTGGCAAAAAATGAGCTGATTTCGTCAGACGGTCCACTATTGTAATGCCCCCAAACCCACCCTGGCTCGGAGCGCTACTTTGCTAACCACTCCCATGACAAAACAAACATAAAAATAAACTGACGCAGCTAAATTTAAAGCTAGGTCTCCCAACTCCTGAAACTAAACTACGCAGCTGCCTATACTCACTAATTCCTTTTAATCCTAACCTTTAAGCACCACGGCGTCCTTCCCGATTTCCCGAAAATTTCGGCAAAGTAACACCTGAAAATGGCGCCTCCAAAACGTAGGTACCTGCAAACAAATAAATTCCAACCAACCAGATCCAGAATACACTTACTTAACTAACCAGCAACCAGCATACGAAATCTCCAAATAACAGTAAGAGGAAACTAAAATACAAACATCTGAAAATCCATAATATAGGCGATACATCACCCTTAAATATGACTAAAGACAACATTCCCCAAAAAGAGTTAAAAACGGAATACAATCCAATCCAACACATTTCCCCCCGAAGATCATGGTCGACACGCCCCGACAACTGCCTGCACCGGCGTGCTCCATGTGCCACCGACCGCCACCTAGTCCCGAGCTTCATCATCTAGCTCACCTGATCTTGTTTTCACCTGGCTGCTTCAAAAACGTGTTGTCACTTCGTCCAACCTAAGTACACGCTCAATTATCTTGAAAACACCTTGAAATCTCTTGATGAAAAGAAGAAATGAGGCTTCAATGGCTGCCAAGAAAATCGTGGAGGCAATGGGAAAAAGATGAATGAAACTTAACATTTTTACCTTTTTAACTAATAACTTTCTACTTTTTAGTTTCCACCACCAATTTCTTTAAAATATTACTTTAAACCCTCTCTTTTGCTTCTTTGGTTTCCAACGTGAATGAACAACATTTCATTCCCACCTTTCATTTCTTTTCACTTTTATTTACAAGCATTTCTATTGGTTAATGCATTTTGACTTTTTGTTTTTCTTTATTTATACATTAATAATCAATTGAACTTACTCTTAAACCTCCCTTTTCTCTCCAACGTGGCTGCCATCCTCTTTCCCCCTCATGAAATTTTTCTAACTCATTTCTTATGGTCCAATTTTACATTGACTTTTCAAACCAAAACCTCCCTTTCTCTCCAACGTGGCTGCCATCCTCTTCCCCCTCATGAAATTTTTCTAACTCATTTCTTATTGGTCCAATTTTACATTGACTTTTCAAACCAAAAACTTTTGACATTTACATTTGTTTTGGTTTGAATTGTCAACTTCTCCACTTCTCTTTTCTCTTCTATTACACTTCCATGCACATCACTAATCTTGAATAATTAAACTCTCATAACATGTCTAATCTAAGGCTACGCATGCCATAGAAATTTTTTGGGTGTTACAATCCACCCTCCTTACAAAAATTTTGTCCTCAAAATTTGTGGTCTTGTTATTCCTCAATTTACTTACCTCAAGATACTCTCCTGACCTTTAGGTTGCACTGCCAACTTCAACTACGCTAAGGTCTCCACTCTAGTTTTCCCTCGAACTAAATTCACCTTTCACGTATTGCTAACTCTCTACATCTCCAATGTTACTTTCCGAACTATGTCCGTTGACTTTAACTTGAGCACTCATCACTTAGACCCTCAATCTTTTCTATTCTATATTCAACTTTAACTTTTTGTCAAACTCAGTTTATCTAATTCCTCAATCACATTTTTGTGTCCACTCTCAAAGTATCCTCAATATAACACTAAGAACTCAATAAATAACCTTCTTACCCTCAATCCTCAAATTTTAATTCTCGGGTTGCTATGTTAGACTTCGACTACTCTATGGTCTTAGTCGCCTATCAAGAAAGGACCAATTTCCTATGTCTTCAAAGTCTTACATTTCCATAACTTACTCATTTCAAGATCATTTCTTAACTTAATGATACTTTCATTACAATTCACTTAAGCATCTATTATTTACATCCTCAAACTTCTCTGCATCTCCAAAGGTTTAAGCAGGACTCTTCAATCCCTCTAACTTATTTCTTAACTCAAATTGTTCCCTGAGCTCAATGTACTTAGTCCCTTACGAACTTTACTTCTAAGTGCACTCCTTAATTATTCCTGTGCAATTGTAATTTTTTGCACTTCACTCGAGATGTTCAATCCTTACTGAACCCTCCTCTTAATTTAACTCCTTAACTTACTTGCTCTCTAAATCTTGAGTTGTCCCGCTAAATCTCAACTACATTACTACCCAAATCATCTACCGAGTACCCCTAATAACCTAACGAGCAATGAAAATTTCCTACAACTTTAAGTTTTAACTTTCTCAGCTATGATCTTTATAGTTCCATACTCTTACGTTCTTATGTTCTTGCATGTTCTTGCATACTTACACACTCATCACTAAACTCTCAAATTTTCCGTTCCTTTCATTCAAACTCTATAATTCGTCAAAGCTTATTCACTTGAAGTATAGAACTCAGATTCTAACCTTCCACTGCGTTTACTCATAGAACCAATGTGTGAGACCTTTCTTTCCTTCTCATCCGTTATTTTCTTCGTTCTTCAGCTTTACACAGAATACTAAATCCTTACTGACTAATCTCATTACTTATCTCGTCCTAAGTCCGTCCAAAATCTAGAATGTACACTAGTCATCCTTCTAACTTTCACTTATCGACACAAACCTAGGCTAGTTAATACCTCAACGGTTTGAAATTTTTTAACTTAGACTTAGACTTATTCCTAATGCACCTACCACCTCTCGTTCAAAGTCCCGTCAACTCACATTCTACCAACTACTCAAAGTCTAAACCTAAATGCCTAACCTCCTTTCCCAATTTCTCAACACTCATACAAATTTCAAGATTCTCTCGGGATTCTCTCCAAATTTTACCAATTACATGATTCTCTTTTGCTCTTCCCACTTAGGTTCTAAATATCTATCCTGAACCTTTTCCAACTAGGCCTCCATAGCTCACTTACTCATACGTCCTTAGACCTTAACTTGAGCAATCACTAACTTCAAAAATTTTCTCTAAAATGAAATAACTACTTCACTCTCTCTTACCCTTCAACTCAATTCTAAACATTCCACTTAATAGCGTTACTTTAACCTCAAAACATTACCGTAATTCAAAAGGCTAGGCTTTTCTCTACCAAATCAAGGTATCTAGGTCTCTATTCCCACCTTTAAGCTTTGGCTTTTAGGTCGAATAACAACAACAATCAGACAACTCTTAATGCTCCTCTAACGTGCCGAGCATAATCTTTTCACTTATCCCCCAATCATCTTTGATTAAATACACTCCTAAAACGGTACCTACATCCCTAACCATCTACAGGTGTATCTACATCCTCTAATACTTCAATATTTATTAGTTTTCTAACTCTACGAAAACTCTAAATTGTTATCTCTAAAACTGAGTAATACAACACTCTTACACGACCCCTATACCAATAAGCTCTGCTAATATCGACCTCAATTTAACCAACAATTAATTACACTCACAACTTTAGGTTAGGTTCCTCTCTGGGTTTTTCTCTCGTAAAGTTCAGCCAACTTTTCCCCCACAAACTACCTATTGTTGTCTCCATTTCTTAAATGCTTAAACCCTCACATACATCTAGATACTGCTAACCCTTGCATTCATTTACTTAAACTAAACGCTAGAATGTACCCTACATCCCTACATCTAAATATTACCCACTCTTCGTAACTTACTTTTTGTTATCCGCCCATAAATACACTTAATTCTGACATTTCACTAATCTAAGGTGTCTCCCGATAATTTCTTTGCTACTTTCAAACTTCACTTTGATTTAAATGTTTCTAAAACTCCAAAGGTTTGTTACTTATGTCCTCTAACTGCTATCTCGTCTAATCTCATCTCTCATGGGATATATGTCCCTAAGGATAACAAATCCTATCTTTTTTTCTTGTGACGCATAGTTCTCTCTCTCATGCTAAAGTCTATCTCGCCTTACCCACTATATTCTCACCTTTATCCCGCTAGAATATACTTCATAAATATCTGACACACTCCTGATTATTGAAGCATACAATACTATACCATACCTGAGGTCACCGCTGGTTGATCATTATTCTCCGTCTCGATCTTCTTTATAGTGGGACAATCCTTAATCATGTGTCCTGGTTCATTACACTTGAAGCACCGAAAAACTCTGGGTTTGGTGCAATCTCGAGCAAAATGGCCATCCTCAAAACAATGGTAACATTTACCTAAATACTGCCCACACTCTCCTGGATGGGCTTTTAAACACTTGGAACATTGTGGAAAATTTCTCCTTAGCTTTTGTCGTTGCCTCTTTCCTTTCCTTGGATCATCTAAATTTTCCCCTAGTCTTTTTATTTCTTGTGGTTGCGAAGAAGATTCTCCCCGGTATATCTGAGATGTAATTTTGTTTAAGCTTTCCCTAGGGTTTTCTATTGACCTAACCCACTCCCTTTTGGCTAATAGTACATCTATTGTCTTTGAAGTCAACTCCAAGTATGATGCCTCTAGTCGGTCAGATAAAATCAACTTCTGAGTTACTATACTACTCCACATATCGGTTTGCATACAGACTAACTCTATAAGATGCTTGACTAACTCTTCAAACTCGTTTCTAGGTTGTCCTGGTTGTTGTGGGTTCCTTGGCATTTCTATTCCTGAAAAAGTTAGCAATGTCTAATCTTAGAAAAGGAACTAACTAGAGTTAAAGAAATACTTACAATCGGTGAAGCACGTTGCACGGCGGCCGGTATTGTCGGGTAATCCTTTGAACAACTCAACCACTTTTGCTCTGATACCATCTTGTAACGCCCCCGAACCCACCCTGGCTCGGAGCGCTACTTTGCTAACCACTCCCACGATAAAACGAACATAAAAATAAACTGACGCAGCTAAATTTAAAGCTAGGTCTCCCAACTCCTGAAACTAAACTACACAGCTGCCTATACTCACTAATTCCTTTTAATCCTAACCTTTAAGCACCACGGCGTCCTTCCCGACTTCCCGAAAATTTCGGCAAAGTAACACCTGAAAATGACGCCTCCAAAACGCTAGGTACCTGCAAACGAATAAATTCCAACCAACAAGATCCAGAATACACTTACTTAACTAACCAGCAACCAGCATACGAAATCTCCAAATAACAGTAAGAGGAAACTAAAATACTAACATCTGAAAATCCATAATATAGGCGATACATCACCCTTAAATATGACTAAAGACAACATTCTCCAAAAAGAGTTAAAAACTGAATACAATCCAATCCAACACATTTCCCCCCGAAGATCATGGTCGAGATGCCCCGACAACTGCCTGCACCGGCATGCTCCATGTGCCACCGACCGCCACCTAGTCCCGGGCTTCATCATCTAGCTCACCTGATCTTGTTTTCACCTGGCTGCTTCAAAAACGTGCTGTCACTTCGTCCAACCAAAGTACACGCTCAATTATCTTGAAAACACCTTGAAATCTCTTGATGAAAAGAAGAAATGAGGCTTCAATGGCTGCCAAGAAAATCGTGGAGGCAAGGGGAAAAAGATGAATGAAACTTAACATTTTTACCTTTTTAACTAATAACTTTCTACTTTTTAGTTTCCACCACCAATTTCTTTAAAATATTACTTTAAACCCTTTCTTTTGCTTCTTTGGTTTCCAACGTGAATGAACCACATTTCATTCCCACCTTTCATTGCTTTTCACTTTTATTTACAAGCATTTCTATTGGTTAATGCATTTTGACTTTTTCAAACCATGAAATTTTCAACTCTTTTTGTTTGAATATTCAACTCATTTCTCCTTCTCTTCCTTCCAACGTGGATCCCTCCTTTAACCTCACTTCCCCTTTGATATTTCACCTACACTAAGTCAAAAGAAAAGTCAAGTACAACACTTTTGCTTTTTGACTTTCAACCATTTGTTTTTCTTTATTTTATACATTTAATAATCAATTGAACTTACTTTTAAAACCTCCCTTTTCTCTCCAACGTGGCTGCCATCCTCTTTCCCCCTCATGAAATTTTTCTAACTCATTTCTTATTGGTCCAATTTTACATTGACTTTTCAAACCAAAAACTTTTGACTTTTACATTTGTTTTGGTTTGAATTGTCAACTTCTCTACTTCTCTTTTCTCTTCTATTACACTTCCATGCACATCACTAATCTTAAATAATTAAACTCTCATAACACGTCTAATCTAAGGCTACGCATGTCATAGAAATTTTTCGGGTGTTACAACTATAACCCAAATCCCGTCGTGGCCTCTCGTGGTCCTGGGCAGTCCCACAATGAAATCCATGGAAACCTGCTCGCATTTCCATTCCGAAATCGACAAGGGTTGTAAAGTTCCTGCCGGCTTTTGGTGCTCTGCTTTAACCCGTTGTGTAACACCTCGAGTCTTCCAAACCTGATTTGTTACCCATGACATAGGACTGGACTAAGAAATTTTACGAAAAATTTTGACATTACTCTCAATAATAAAAATTTTATCTTTAAATCCTCGACCATTCAACGGAAAACTCACTAAGTAAGTAACATTAACAAAAGACAGAATGTTAAAACATTTGGCTGAGGGAATTTAAAATCAAAGCACATCTACCGATCGCAAACGATAAAATTTTCTTCTCGCATCTGCCGATCGCAAAACGACAAAACATAATTCCCACTTCTACCGATAGTAATAAACAACAACATCTACCGATTTTCATGTGCATCCCACGTGACTCATTAAATATTACCCGACAGAAGACTTCTATCGATAATAATAAACAGCATCTACCGATTTTCATGTGCATCCCACATGACTCATTAAACATTACCCGACAGAAGACTTCTACTGATAATAATAAACAGCATCTACTGATTGTCATGTGCATCCCACGTGACTCATTAAATATTACCCGACAGAAGACTTCTATCGATAATAATAAACAGCATCTACCGATTTTCATGTGCATCCCACGTGACTCATTAAATATTACCCGACAGAAGACTTCTATCGATAATAATAAACAGCATCTACCGATTTTCATGTGCATCCCACGTGACTCATTAAATATTACCCGACAGAAGACTTCTATCGATAATAATAAACAGCATCTACCGATTTTCATGTGCATCCCACGTGACTCATTAAATATTACCCGACAGAAGACTTCTATCGATAATAATAAACAGCATCTACCGATTTTCATGTGCATCCCACGTGACTCATTAAATATTACCCGACAGAAGACTTCTATCGATAATAATAAACAGCATCTACCGATTTTCATGTGCATCCCACGTGACTCATTAAATATTACCCGACAGAAGACTTCTATCGATAATAATAAACAGCATCTACCGATTTTCATGTGCATCCCACGTGACTCATTAAATATTACCCGACAGAAGACTTCTATCGATAATAATAAACAGCATCTACCGATTTTCATGTGCATCCCACGTGACTCATTAAATATTACCCGACAGAAGACTTCTATCGATAATAATAAACAGCATCTACCGATTTTCATGTGCATCCCACGTGACTCATTAAATATTACCCGACAGAAGACTTCTATCGATAATAATAAACAGCATCTACCGATTTTCATGTGCATCCCACGTGACTCATTAAATATTACCCGACAGAAGACTTCTATCGATAATAATAAACAGCATCTACCGATTTTCATGTGCATCCCACGTGACTCATTAAATATTACCCGACAGAAGACTTCTATCGATAATAATAAACAGCATCTACCGATTTTCATGTGCATCCCACGTGACTCATTAAATATTACCCGACAGAAGACTTCTATCGATAATAATAAACAGCATCTACCGATTTTCATGTGCATCCCACGTGACTACAATGTATGAATGCACAGTTGAAAGGAACACATTTTCATAATCATTTCTCGTCATATTTTTGTTCATATTCTTGTTCATATTCTTGTTCATGTTCTTGTTCATCGTTTACATCTTGTGGATTAAGAGAGGATTTGTGCCGAAAAGGGGGTTGACAGTGAAAGTGTACATAGTCCCTTGCGGGTCGTATTTATGGTCCTTCTTTTGGACAGTGACATACGCCAAACCGCCCCTAACCCTCTCTTAATCCTTGTTACATAAGTTTCATGTTCATATCTTGATCGTGAAGGAAAACATGCACTTAAAACATTTTCATATGCTTGAAAAGGAAACAATCGTGAAGCATGAGTATGAGTACTCTTATTTCATCGGACTAAAAGGACAGATCAATCATTCAACAATAAATCATGTTGCTAACTCACATATCATAACCATATAGGGAATAACACAAACAGCTTTCGGACATCATAATCAACTTTAACTTAGTACCCTTGTGATGTAGGGCTCTAATGGCCGGGAATCCTACTCACTCACTTACCTGATTTCCTTAGCAAACTCGAGCACTTATCTTCAGACTTCTTCACCTAAAAAAATAATTCACATTACAGTGTTAAATCAAAATCCTAAAAGTTCTAACCAAAAGTCATCCTAGAATCTAACATATATATACTTCTAAATCTTCTTAGTCGAGCACCTTGTGTGCGTAGATTAAACTTCAGGAACCAAAAATAACCAGATTCAACCTAGTAACTAACTACAAATTACAAATGTCACTACTATTACTCTGTCATTGAAGAATTTGAAGTTCTAGCTGGAAACAGAGTTCCAAGTAACTAACCAGCAACTATATTGTCTAAGTCTTACCTAGAGCGTGAATTATCAGGGTGGAGACTAAAGAATCGATCGTCAATGGAGGAGTAGCTGGCCGAGAGAGAGAGAGGGAGAGGAAGAGCTCTAGAGAAAAAGGGAAATCGCCAAGAGAGGAATGTCGGCTACAGTGGGGTTTTAGTGAGGTTTAAGGATATTCATTTTCTATTTATACTAAATAAAATCCTTCTTAATTACAGTTCTGCCACTATACAAATAGAAATCGAATAAGCTTTGGCATTTAAATTCTAAATCGAAAAGATCATTAGTAGAGGTGACAGTTAAATCAGTTAAGAAAATCACCTGGCCGAAATTGTCGGGTGTTACATCCACCCCTCCTTAAACAAAATTTTCGTCCTCGAAAATTGATCAAGCAAAGAGGTCAGGATATTTGACCATCATGTCCTGCTGTCGCTCCCATGTGGCTTCTTCAATGCCTTGATTCGTCCACAAAACCTTCACTAGTGGGATCTCTTTATTCCACAGAGTCTTAACTGCAGATTCCAAAATTTGAACAGGTTTCTCTTCATACATTTATGTTGGCTCAATTTCGATTTCCGTTGGCTTAACAACCTGTGTTGGATCACGTATGCATTTTCTTAACATCGACACATGAAAAATATTATGAACCTTTTTCAATGATGGAGGTAATTGTAACTTATAAGTTGTGCTATCAATCCTTGCCAAGAAAGGGAATGGTCCAATGAATCGTGGATTGAGTTTTCCCTTCTTACCGAATCTTAAAACTCCTTTAAACGGTGAAACCTTTAAGAAAACTTCGTCACCGATTGCAAACTCAAGATCTCTCCTTCTTTGATCAGCATAACTCTTTTGTCGGCTTTGTGCTGTCATCATTCTTTTCCTAATAATGGCGATCTTGTCTGACATCTTCTGCAAAATTTTGGGGCCTAAGAGTTTTGCTTCACCAACTTCGTCCCAGTATAAGGGTGATCTGCATTTCCTGCCATACAGTGCTTCGTATGGTGTCATACCAATGGTGGACTGGAAACTATTGTTGTAGGAGAATTCAACCAATGGCAGGCATCGACTCCAAGATGCCTGGAAATCCAGCACACACGCCCTTAACATATCCTCGAGTGTCTGAATTGTCCGTTCGGATTGTCCATCAGTCTGAGGGTGAAAAGCAGTGCTGAGGGTCAACTTTGTTCCCAACGTGTCTTGAAGACTTTGCCAAAACCTCGAGGTGAACCTGGGATCACGATCTGAGACAATGGATATCGAAATCCCATGCAATCTGATAATTTCCTGAACGTACAGATTAGCAAGCTGATCCATCGTGTAAGTCGTCTTTACAGGTAGGAAGTGAGCTGATTTCGTCAATCTGTCAATTACAACCCAAATGTTATCATGACCTTTAACTGTCTTAGATAATCCTACAACAAAATCCATGGCAATGTTTTCCCACTTCCATTCGGGGATCGGTAAGGGTTGAAGGGTACCTCCTGGACGTTGATGCTCTGCCTTAACTTGTTGGCATATCAAACACGACTCCACATACTTGGCAACATCCCTCTTCAAATTTGGCCACTAGTAAAGTAACTTTAAGTCCCGATACATCTTGGTATTGTCAGGGTGTACAGAAAAGGGAGACGAGTGTACCTCGGCCAATATCAACTTACGTAGTTCTTCATCACTTGGGATGTACCATCAATTCCTAAACTTCAGGATACCATCCACCGAAAGGCTGAATTCAGGAGAATCAATTGCTAATTTTCTCATGATGTTCTCTTTTTCCTTTGAATCCTTTTGTTGGGCCTCCTTGATTCTATCCAAAATAGTTGGTCGGATGGTTAAATCAGCAAGTAAGGCTGACAACTCGGGAACTATTTCCAATTCCATCTTCTGGACTTCCATCTTCAAAGGTACAGGCATGGCTGATGTTGCAGGCTGCATTGTCATCGACATCCTGCTCAATGCGTTAGCAACCGCATTGGCTTTACCAGGGTGATATTTAATTTCAAAGTCATAATCCTTAACAAATTCCAACCAACATCGTTGCCTCATGTTCAATTCCTTTTGCGTAAAGAGATACTTCAATCTTTTATGGTCCGAAAATACCTCACACTGCTGACCGTAAAGATAGTGCCTCCAAATTTTTAGTGCAAAAATCACAGTGGCTAACTCCAAATCATGAGTGGGGTAATTCTGTTCATAACTCTTTAGCTGTCTGGAAGCATATGCCACAACTTTGCCCTCCTGCATTAACACACACCCTAGGCCAACTTTGGATGCATCACAATAGACACTAAACCTTTCTCCTTCAACTGGGAGTGTCAACAGAGGGGCTGTCGTTAATTTTTGTTTCAAGGTCTGGAAACTCTCTTCACAAGCCCCTGTCCAAGAATATTTAAGGTCCCTCTTTGTTAGACTAGTTAAGGGTTTGGCTATCATTGAAAATCCCTTAATAAACTTCTTATAATAACCTGCCAAACAAGGAAACTTCAGACTTCGCTAACATTCCTTGGTTAGGGCTAATCCTTTACTGCTTGAATTTTGGTTGGATCAACGGATATACCTTCAGCAGAAATGACATGGCCTAAAAAGTTGACCTTATCCCACCAGAACTCACATTTGGACAGCTTGGCATAGAGTTGCTGTTGTTTTAATGTCGTCAAAACTACTCTTAAGTGTTTTTCATGGTCAGCTTTAGTCCGTGAGTAAATTAGGATGTCATCTATAAACACAATCACAAACTTGTCCAAATACTCACGAAACACACGGTTCATCAAGTCCATAAAAGCTGCAGGTGCATTTGTCAATCCAAACGACATCACAAGAAATTCATAATGTCCATATCAGGTTCTGAATGCTGTCTTTGGTATATCACTCTCCTTAACCTTCAGTTGGTAATAACCCGAACGTAAGTCAATTTTTGAAAATACCTTAGCTTCTTGTAGTTGGTCAAACAAGTCGTCAATTCGGGGTAAGGGATATTTATTCTTGATCGTTAACTTTTTCAGTTCTCTGTAATCTATGCACATTCGAAGAGAACCATCTTTCTTCTTAACAAATAGGACAGGTGCACCCCAAGGAGAACAACTCGGGCATATAAATCCCTTGTCAACTAGTTCCTGTAGTTGGACTTTTAATTCATTCAGCTCAAAAGGTGCCATGTGGTAAGGGTTCTTAGATATAGGTAATGCCTCGGGTTATGTATCGATTACAAACTTAATTTCTCTATCAGGTGGTAACCCGGGCAAGTCATCCAAAAATGCTTCTGGAAACTCTCGAACTACGGGAATGTCTTGTAGTTCTACCTTATTCTTCACCCGAACATCAATTACGCTAGCTAGAAAACTCACACAACCACCCTTCAGTAACCGTTGAGTCTCTAGTGAAGATATAATTGGCATTTTACTTATTTTTGGGATAGCTTGGAAGGAATATCGATCTCCGTTCGGGGGTCGGAACTCAACCAATCCAGACCTACAACTTATCGTGGCATAATGTCTGAATAAATAATTCATCCCTAGTATGACTTCATATCCCTTCATATCAATTATGATTAGTTCTACGTACAACTTCGTATCTCCTAAGGACATAATATCACCTTTTACTATCTGCTCAGAATGTAAGGACTTCCCTGACGGTAACATAACACTATATGACCTCTCGACTTGCAAGAGTTCTAACCTATGCTTACATACAAACAGGGTTGATACAAACGAGTGTGTGGCTCCCGTATCTATAAGTATATAAGCATAAATACCACAGATCATAATTGTACTAGTTATGACTGTATGCTGCACCGCATCCTCATCCTCCATTAAAGCATAGACTCTAGGCGCTACTCTTGATCGATTTGGGTCCGGTAGCATGGGACAGTCTCTGACAACATGACCAACCTTGTCATAACTATAGCAACGGCCAGAATATAATTTGCATTCGCCATAGTGGTTCTTCTGGCAGGTGGAACATAGAGGAGCTAGAGGTTGCTTTTCTTTTCCTTGGTCATCATTTGGATTGAAGGGTCTCTTCACACCTTTCTGCTGTTGTTGCGGTCCTCTATTCAGTTGTGGTTGCCAACCTCTGCCCTAGCGCGGTGGTGGCTGAGTCTCCTTGATAAACTTCCTTGGCGGTTCACGTTGCCCTTGTACTGTTAACTCAACTTCTTCCAATTCCAAAGTCTTAGCAGCCACTTCGGAATAAAATATGTTATGGATCTCTGCATTCTTCACTCCCTGGAAGAGGCTCGGCTTCAGTCCATGGACAAACTGGTGAATCTAGTCTTCCTCATCATCCACCAGACGGGGTGCAAACCTGGACAAGGACTCAAATTTACAGATGTAATCAACCACATAACCGGTTTCGCGCAGCTGCATAAACTTCATTTTTTTGCTGGCCCGAACTGCTCGGCTAAAATACTTGTCAAAGAAAGCCATCTTGAACTACGCCCAAGTCAAAGTTTCCGCATTCGTAGTGCTCTGAATTAAGTCCCACCAATGCCTTGCACCCAATGCAAGATGAAAAACAGCACAAGTGACCTTGTCCCCTTCTTCGACCTTGGCATACTTGAACATATTCTCAATTGTTCGAATCCATTCTTCAGCATAAATTGTAATACCCGGCTTTACGGGATATTAATATTTTAATATAAATAGCAATTTTGTAAATGTGACAAATCAAGTCTGTTTTGCAAACAGAAAGCGTTATTACAATCCTAATAATTAATATGAATTTTAAGAAAATTTCGGGAATTTTAGGAGTTGTAACGCTAATTTTACGAGAATTACGTTTATCGTAATATAAAAGACGTTTTAGTAAAAATAGTAAACGAGGTCCGATTTACGAACGGACAGTTTTAAAAAGACCCTGATAATAAATTGGATTTATTAGAGAAATAAGGAAGTTTGGAGAAACCAAATCGTTAGAAAATTTACGAAACGAAGAACGAAACAAATAGAAAATCAAAGGAAGGGCAAAAAGGTAATTTGCCAAGTCAAATTTTAATTAAAAATCAAAGATTCCTTCTTCTTTTCTCCCTCATTCGCGACTCCCCTTCCCTGTAATTCTCCAGGCGACTTTCATCGCCCTCCCTTACGGCGTTCCACTTCCGACGTTGATTCCTCCTCCGTTCGTCTTCCGTTCTTCACGTTTTCTTCCCCAATCCCGACCCTAGGTACGATTCTAAGATTTTAGGAAAGTTTATTTTTATTTTTACGGAGTTTAAACGATTAGGGTTTCGTTTAGGGTTTCGTTAAAAACGTGATTTAGAGTTTGAAATCGTTAGGTTTACTGTATTTATGAATATAATGGGAGTATCGAGCGTTATTGGGCGAAGTTGGATTGATTTGTGGGAAGTTTTAGGGTTTATGGATTTTGAGGTTTGAGAAATCTCCATTGATGGAGTTTTAGAAATTCACGAGCATGAATTGCTCGATAAAATGTCTCAAAGCGTTGAATTAGAGTTTTAGGAGATTTCTTTAGTTAAGGTTTCGTTAAATTTGGACGTTTAACGGTTTAATCTCATTTTAACGACAACTGTTGTGTTTTGCTCCAAACGAACAACGCTCGTGGACGGAGCTCAGTGCGCTAGGACGACAGGTAAGTTCTAGTGACTTACTAGGGCCGATTGGCCTACACCGTACGTCGAAGTCGCGTCGAGGATCATTGGTGAATTGCTTGTTTATATGCTTTGGTTGGGTAGTTAAGATTAGTTCTTTTATAGGTTATGTCTTTTTATTGTCTTGATAGTATATATGTAGAATATAGATTATGCTTTTTATTGTCTTGATGGTATATATGTTGAATGTTATGTTATGCCTGTGTTCATGCATCATGGTTTTTAAAAGAGCATAGAAAATGAACTTCCGCACTATGTTTTCATGAAAAGAGATGTGGCCTGAAAGGGGGCTATTGATCTATTGTGTAGGCACAAAGGGGTCTGCCACAATACCACATCGCCTGAAACTAAATGAATTTACATAATTTGTTATCTGGTCACGCGAGGTGGGGCTCAGGCATGACTATTGTTTATGTGAGCATGTACCCCCTCCGCTAGATAGAAAGGGTTGTCCGACCATGGGATGAATCCTTTCCATTTAGCGGGCTGATATCTCGGTGACAATATGTATGTGATGTAATGATATGAAAATGTTGCATGATTTCCGAAACTCATACGCACAACATGCATTGCACTTACGAAACTTACTAAACCTTTAGCTCATAGTGTATCTGCATGGTGTAGGTGATCAGAATTTAGGTGAGGATGAGGTCCCTCCACCCGAGGAGTGATGTAGTTGAAGGAGGAGGGCTCGCGGTGGTGTGCTGGCGCAGTCGAGGCATTTCATGACCCGTGGGGACGTATGTAGGTATTTTGGGTTATTTTGGATAGAAAATGTTTAAGGAAAATATTTGTACAGATAGAACATTATAGGATGTTTGGATCTGGACTAGTTGATAGATTTATGTTTTGAAGTTTTAACGTTTGGAAAACTTGTTTGTCAATTGTTTTAAGTTTTATTTCAATTGTTTTAAGTTTTATTTCAATTGTTTTAAGTTTTATTTCAATTGTTTTAAGTTTTATTTCAATTGTTTTAAGTTTTATTTCAATTGTTTTAAGTTTTATTTCAATTGTTTTAAGTTTTATTTCAATTGTTTTAAGTTTTATTTCAATTGTTTTAAGTTTTATTTCAATTGTTTTAAGTTTTATTTCAATTGTTTTAAGTTTTATTTCAATTGTTTTAAGTTTTATTTCAATTGTTTTAAGTTTTATTTCAATTGTTTTAAGTTTTATTTCAATTGTTTTAAGTTTTATTTCAATTGTTTTAAGTTTTATTTCAATTGTTTTAAGTTTTATTTCAATTGTTTTAAGTTTTATTTCAATTGTTTTAAGTTTTATTTCAATTGTTTTAAGTTTTATTTCAATTGTTTTAAGTTTTATTTCAATTGTTTTAAGTTTTATTTCAATTGTTTTAAGTTTTATTTCAATTGTTTTAAGTTTTATTTCAATTGTTTTAAGTTTTATTTCAATTGTTTTAAGTTTTATTTCAATTGTTTTAAGTTTTATTTCAATTGTTTTAAGTTTTATTTCAATTGTTTTAAGTTTTATTTCAATTGTTTTAAGTTTTATTTCAATTGTTTTAAGTTTTATTTCAATTGTTTTAAGTTTTATTTCAATTGTTTTAAGTTTTATTTCAATTGTTTTAAGTTTTATTTCAATTGTTTTAAGTTTTATTTCAATTGTTTTAAGTTTTATTTCAATTGTTTTAAGTTTTATTTCAATTGTTTTAAGTTTTATTTCAATTGTTTTAAGTTTTATTTCAATTGTTTTAAGTTTTATTTCAATTGTTTTAAGTTTTATTTCAATTGTTTTAAGTTTTATTTCAATTGTTTTAAGTTTTATTTCAATTGTTTTAAGTTTTATTTCAATTGTTTTAAGTTTTATTTCAATTGTTTTAAGTTTTATTTCAATTGTTTTAAGTTTTATTTCAATTGTTTTAACAATTGTTTAAATAATTGTTTTAAGTTTTATTTCAATTGTTTTAAGTTGAAATTTAGTAGTTCTAAAATCGGTATTAACGGTTTCGATTTCAATTTAAATTCCGCTCAAATGTTTTAAAAATGATTTTCCTCTTGATCGTAATAAAGTGATCTCAGGATTAAAATAAATAAATAAATAAATACGGTGAAAATAAGGAATAGTGTAAGGGTCGCTACATAAATAGAATCTGAAACTTGACCATTGAATACTGGAGGTCGAAGGCGGTGAAAACGTTCGCTTCCATGGTCGTGAGTCGTATTCGAGCTAGAATTCCCTTGCTCTTCTCTAGTAGTCACCAACTGTGCAATTTGGCGAGACTGGTGAATAACTAACTCGGTTAGCTGAGCGATGGTGTTACTATCCTTATTGTTCTCTCTTTGTTGACCTCTTACCATTTTGAGACTCCTAAACAGATAATCATAAACACATCTTAACTTAATAATATTACTAAAATCGTAAACACTTACAGTTGTTGGAGTGTACTCATGTGGCAATCTGTGCTGGAAGGCAATCTGGAGAATCAATTTTAGAACCCGATTTTGCTTTGATACCATAATTGTAACACCCCGAGTCTTCCAAACCCGATTTGTTACCCATGACATAGGACTGGACTAAGAAATTTTACGAAAAATTTTGACATTACTCTCAATAATAAAAATTTTATCTTTAAATCCTCGACCATTCAACGAAAAACTCACTAAGTAAGTAACATTAACAAAAGACAGAATGTTAAAACATTTGGCTGAGGGAATTGAAAATCAAAGAACATCTATCGATCGCAAACGATAAAATTTTCTTCTCACATCTGCCGATCGCAAAACGACAAAACATAATTTCCACTTCTACTGATAGTAATAAACAACAACATCTACCGATTTTCATGTGCATCCCACATGACTCATTAAATATTACCCGACAGAAGACTTCTACCGATAATATTAAACAGCATCTACTGATTTTCATGTGCATCCCACGTGACTCATTAAACATTACCCGACAGAAGACTTCTACCGATAATAATAAACAGCATCTACCGATTGTCATGTGCATCCCATATGACTCATTAAACTTCTTCTGATAGAAGACTTTTACCGGTGAACAGGGACTCTTAACATAATAGATAAATTTCTACCGGTAGAAAACATCTACCGGTAGACAAGCACTTTTAACATCTTCTTATAGGAAACATTCAGACTTTCATAGACTTCAACATGACCGAGATAAACTAACACACAGTTGAACCATATATTCACCCAGAGTACATGTAGCGGGAGACTCAAGCAAAACAAATCATTCTATCATTTCATGATCATTCTCAAACTCAGAAATTCAGTCAGACAAATTCCAATATCCATCGTTTTAAGAAAACCCATCCTATTTAGACCTTAGTATTCATAATCCTTATTAACATCATAAGAGTAGTAACCAGGGTTGAAATCGCCTTCCAGCCACAAACTGTTACCCTGAGCACCATCCAGCAACCAGTCCTAGACATCTTCATTGGGTTTGAAATCCTCACCTGATAATTCGTCACCTACATCATAAGGTTTAAACTATAAGCCTAATGCTTAGTAAGGAGTGCAATACTAACATGTATGCATGAATGCACATTTGAAAGGAACACATTTTCATAATCATTTCTCGTCATATTCTTGTTCATATTCTTGTTCATATTCTTGTTCATGTTCTTGTTCATCGTTTACATCTTGTGGATTAAGGGAGGATTTGTGCCGAAAAAGGGGTTGACAGTAAAAGTGTACATAGTCCCTTGCGGGTCGTGACATACGTCACACCGCCCTCAACCCTCTCTTAATCTTTGTTACATAAGTTTCATGTTCATATGTTGATCGTGAAGGAAAACATGCACTTAAAACATTTTCATATGCTTGAAAAGGAAACAATCGTGAAGCATGAGTATGAGTACTCTTATTTCATCGGACTAAAAGGACAGATCAATCATTCAACAATAAATCATGTTGCTAACTCACATATTATAATCATACAGGCAATAACACAAACAGCTTTCGAACATCATAATCAACTTTAACTTATTACCCTTGTGATGTAGTGCCCTAATGGCCGAGAATCCTACTCGCTCACTTACCTAGTTTCTTAGCATATATATATATATATATATATATATATATATATATATATATATATATATATATATATATATATATATATATATATATATATATATATATATATATATATATATATATATATATATATATATATATATATATATATATATATATATATATATATATATATATATATATATATATATATATATATATATATATATATATATATATATATATATATATATATATATATATATATATATATATATATATATATATATATATATATATATATATATATATATATATATATATATATATATATATATATATATATATATATATATATATATATATATATATATATATATATATATATATATATATATATATATATATATATATATATATATATATATATATATATATATATATATATATATATATATATATATATATATATATATATATATATATATATATATATATATATATATATATATATATATATATATATATATATATATATATATATATATATATATATATATATATATATATATATATATATATATATATATATATATATATATATATATATATATATATATATATATATATATATATATATATATATATATATATATATATATATATATATATATATATATATATATATATATATATATATATATATATATATATATATATATATATATATATATATATATATATATATATATATATATATATATATATATATATATATATATATATATATATATATATATATATATATATATATATATATATATATATATATATATATATATATATATATATATATATATATACTTCTAATCTTCTTAGTCAAGCACCTTGTGTGCTTAGATTAAACTTCCAGAAGCTAAAATAACCAGATTCAACCTAGTAACTAACCACAGATTACAAATATCACTACTATTACTCTGCCATTAAAGAATCCGAAACTTCAATTTCTAGCTGAAAACAGAGTTCCAAGTAACTAACCAGCAACTACATTGTCTAAGTCTTACATAGAGCTTGAATTGTCGTGGTGGAGACTGAAGAATCGATCGTCGATGTAGGAGTAGCTGGCCGAGAGAGAGAGGGAGAGGAAGAGCTATGGAGAAAAAGGGAAATCGCCAAGAGAGGAATGTCGGCTACAGTGGGGTTTTAGTGAGGTTTAAGGATTTCCATTTTCTATTTATACTAAATAAAATCCTTCTTATTTACAGTTCTGACACTACACGAATAGAAATCGAATAAGCTTTGGCATTTAAATTCTAAATCGAAAAGATCATTAGTAGAGGTGACAGTTAAATCAGTTAAGAAAATCACCTGGCGAAATTGTCGGGTGTTACATGTTGATAGACCAAACAGGTTTCCACGTACCTAGCAACTTCTCTTTCCATATTTGGCCACCAAAAGTGCTGCTTCAAATCTCTATAAATCTTTATATTTGCTGGATGCACAAAGTAGGCCGAGGAGTGTGCTTGTAACGCCCCGAGTTATCTAAACCCGGTTTGCTACTCAACACACTGAACCAAACCATGACGACTTGATACTAAATTTAAAAATATTTCACTCGACAGTCAAAATTTGACATTTTCTAAAACTCGATGTATTTTAAAACTTGCAGCGGAAATCAATCGAACATCAATGAAGTTAAATAATCTGTGAAACATTTAAAATAATTGTTGGGAGTGTTAAGAATAATGGGCCAAAAATATAAAGCTCTAAAAATGTGGAATACCCATGAAATTGCAGAAGTCAAACACATCTGCCGGACAGAACTTACCACTTCCATCTACCGATGACGTCAGCCGGATGACTCCTTCATCCAACATCTGCCGATCGCTAGACGACAGAACTTACCACTTCCATCTACCGATGACGTCAGCCGGATGACTCCTTCATCCAACATCTGCCGATCGCTAGACGACAGAACTTACCACTTCCATCTACCGATGACGTCAGCCGGATGACTCCTTCATCCAACATCTGCCGATCGCTAGACGACAGAACTTACCACTTCCATCTACCGATGACGTCAGCCGGATGACTCCTTCATCCAACATCTGCCGATCGCTAGACGACAGAACTTACCACTTCCATCTACCGATGACGTCAGCCGGATGACTCCTTCATCCAACATCTGCCGATCGCTAGACGACAGAACTTACCACTTCCATCTACCGATGACGTCAGCCGGATGACTCCTTCATCCAACATCTGCCGATCGCTAGACGACAGAACTTACCACTTCCATCTACCGATGACGTCAGCCGGATGACTCCTTCATCCAACATCTGCCGATCGCTAGACGACAGAACTTACCACTTCCATCTACCGATGACGTCAGCCGGATGACTCCTTCATCCAACATCTGCCGATCGCTAGACGACAGAACTTACCACTTCCATCTACCGATGACGTCAGCCGGATGACTCCTTCATCCAACATCTGCCGATCGCTAGACGACAGAACTTACCACTTCCATCTACCGATGACGTCAGCCGGATGACTCCTTCATCCAACATCTGCCGATCGCTAGACGACAGAACTTACCACTTCCATCTACCGATGACGTCAGCCGGATGACTCCTTCATCCAACATCTGCCGATCGCTAGACGACAGAACTTACCACTTCCATCTACCGATGACGTCAGCCGGATGACTCCTTCATCCAACATCTGCCGATCGCTAGACGACAGAACTTACCACTTCCATCTACCGATGACGTCAGCCGGATGACTCCTTCATCCAACATCTGCCGATCGCTAGAATAACACAAGAAGCAGAAATAGAAATAGGAGGCCCTACGATGACAAACGACAAAAACTCTCGGTTATATCAACGGTCACAAACGACAAACACTACCTACATCTTCCGATGACGTCAGCCGGAAGATATACAAACAGGACAACTCTCGGTAGACTGCATCTACCGATAACTAGGCGTCAAAACTTGCTACTTACATCTACCGATGACGTCAGCCGGGGGATTCCTTCCTCCAGCATCTGCCGATCGCTAGACGACAACTTGCAACTTATATCTACCGATGACGTCAGCCGGATGACTCCTTCATCCAACATCTGCCGATCGCTAGACGACAGAACTTACCACTTCCATCTACCGATGACGTCAGCCGGATGACTCCTTCATCTAACATCTGCCGATCGCTAGACAACAGAACTTACCACTTTCATCTACCGATGACGTCAGCCGGATGACTCCTTCATCCAACATCTGCCGATCGCTAGACGACAAGACTTACCACTTTCATCTACCGATGACGTCAGCAGGATGACTCCTTCATCCAACATCTACCGATAGACTTCAGAACAGCAATTCTGCTGTATTCCAAGAAAGCTCTGACTATCAAAGGATTTAAGCATTTTACTAAGACCAATCAGAGACAGATCAAATCATTGCATCACTCAAATCCAGTAGAAAACAGTATTTTCAAAACCCAACAGAACACTAATATCAAAGATTCTCAGAATGTATTCAAAGTTTTGAAAACACTACTATCATAAAATTTTCAGAAAAAGAAACATCTATACTGAACTAGTTACTCCCAACTCAACACCTGCAGCCATGGATTAAACCGCCTCAATAGATGGCCAAACCGATGCCTGAAAATGCTCCTCCAACCAGCCTGGTCCTCTTATCGGTCGGTAAACACACCTTCAGTAACTTCTTCACCTACATCACAAACTCATCTATTAGCCTAATGCTAAGCAAGTAGAGCAATGAATGAAATGAATTAATGAAACAAAAATTTCCCTAAACATGCATTCTCTACTTTCTCATCTCAGTTGTATTCAAATTTGTTCTCTGTGGATCCCTCTGTACGATGGGAAAGTGGATCAGTCATCCCCCAAAGCATACATCCTCTAATCTCAATTAAGGGGCGGATTAATTCCCTTAACAGTTAACTGGTCTGATCCCCCTGTAGGATTGGGAAGTGGATCACTTTTCCAAAAGCTCAATCCTCTGTTCTCAATTAAGGGGCGGATTAATCCCCCTTAACAGTTGTTCTGATCATCCTGCTCACATTTACCATGCGTTTCATGTAAATTCATTTTCGTAATCTTTCAAAACATGATGCATGACAACTGGAAATAAACATACAAACATACATAAATCCTACTGTTTGTGATGTAGGCCCGAAGGCACAAACAAACTCTACTTACCTGGCTCCCTGGAAATCGCTCGGCTAAATGCTACTTCAGAAGCTCGATCACCTAAAATCATAATAGTACATATATCAAACTTTCACTAAACTTCACAGAATCAATACAGGAGTTTGAGGAACCAAATTTGAAACCCCACAACTCGGGTATTCTCAATAGTCGCTCAGCCCGAACCTACTCTAAATCACAACATTCCTCGAAACTCCTCACATTGTACTCCCTCAGCTATCTAACTACTAAAATCGCAAGAAAACAAGGAGGGCTTACCTAGGTTGAAGGAGAATCGGGCAGGAGAATCGCCTAGAGATTTCTGCCGTTCGAGCTGAAGACCGAAAGGGAAAGAAAATGAGTAGTGGTGGCGGCTACTCTAAACTTTTTGCCTTAAATACCTTATCCACTTTCAAATTTGCCAATTACCCTTATGCCCTTACTTACTCATTCTTCAACCTAACCTACATTATACTAAAATTTCATTCATCGATTATACTTAATAGATTTATCTGTTATTTTAAATTTTTAATTAAAGTCGGGTGTTACAGTGCTTTAGTTAAAATCTCCTTCTTCAGTTCCCCGTCATTAAGCACGTACCATCTATGCCTAAATTTTAATACACCATCATCCGATAGATTGAAATCGGACGAGTCCACGGATGTCATGCTCAACCGGTACTTTTAACACTTTAGGTCTTTCTGTTGAGCTTCTCAAATTATGTCTAATACCGTCGGCCTTAATGAAATATTTGCAAGCATAGCAGATAGCTCTGCAACAATCTCTACATCAAACTTCACAATTTCTGATTTTAGCATTACCGACATTTTTGCAAGCGAAGGCTAACTCATCGTAGGCATTCTGCTTAAAGCATCAGCGACGTTGTTTGCCTTTCCTGAGTGGTATTTAATCTCGAACTCGTAATCCTTGACAAATTCTAACCACCTTCGTTGTTGCATGTTCAGCTCTTTTTGCATAAACAGGTATTTCAAGCTTCTGTGATCTGAAAACACTTCGCACTGTTGTCCATACAGATAATGTCTCCATATTTTCAATTCGAAGACAACTGCTGCTAGTTCCAGATCGTGCGTCGGATAGTTCAATTCATACGGCTTTAACTACCGAGAAACGTATGCAACAACTCTTCCCTCCTACATAAGTACGCATCCAAGTCCAATCTTAGACGCGTCATAATAGACACTAAATTTGTGTAACACCCAGTTCTATCGGATTAATTCTCTATTTTTTTAATTAATAGTACACTTTAAATGGCAATAATAAAGGAAGGGTAGTGGATGACTAGGCAAGGGCATAAGAGTAATTGGAAATTTAAAAGTGGATAACGTATTTAAGGAAAGAAGTTTGGGTTTAATGCACTGTAGCCACCACTATTCCCTATTTTCTCTCTTCGGTCTTCAGCTCAAGCAGCAAAGCTCTTTAGGCGATTCTTCTACTCGAATCTTCTCCGAACTAGGTGAGCCATATTTCGATTTCTTACTGTACTAATAGCTATCGATAATTGGAGAGAGTATAAATGTGAGTTTTGTGAATGCTGTATGGGTAAGCTAATCCGGGTTTTGTGGTAAATCGGGAATGTGCTATGAACTAAACTTCCAAACTAGTTTCCCAAGATTTCTGGATAGATTAGAATGAGGCTTAGTAGAAAACTGATTAATATTCTGTTTATGACTTAGGTGAACAAAACTTCTGAAGTAGTTTGAAACCGAGCATTTCCAGGAGAGCTAGGTAAGTGAAGTTTGCTTGTGCCTTCGGACCTACATCACAAAACAGTAGGATTATGTTTGTTTGAATGTTTTTATGTCATGCATCATATTTTTGAAAGTATGCGAAAATGATTTTACATGAAATGGCATGGTAAAGAATGAACAGACTGTAACAGATAAGCTATTAAGGGAACTAATCCACCCCTTAACTTATGAAGGGATTTATACTTTGGGAGAAGTGATCTAACTCCTAATTTCACAGGGGGATCTGAGCAGTTGTTAAGGGAACTAATCTGCCCCTTAATTGAGAGAGAGGATGTATGACTTTGGGAGAAGTGATCCAACTCCTAATTTCACAGGGGGATCAGATCAGAAATGAATGCATATGCAACTGAGATGAGAAAGTAAAAACTGCATGTTTAGGAGTTTATGTTTCAGCATTTCATTTCTTTACTGCTTTACTTACTTAGCATTAGGCTAATAGATGAGTTTTGTGATGTAGATGAAGAAGTGACAGCAGGTGTGTTCTCTGAGTTTGCTAAGAGTTAGGCAGGTTGGAGGGGTGCATTCATGCATTGATCTGGCAACTGATTGGGCGGTTTAACTGATGTCAATAGGTGAGATGCGTAGTCTTCAAGAGTTCCGTTTAAGTATGCAGAGAATGTCAGTCACATTGGTAGTTTGTTGTTTCCTTCAAATTTATGAATTGTGTTTTTCGAGTATGAGAACATGACTTGGTATTAGTCATAGTTTACTACTCCAGATTTTTGAAATTTGTGGATTTATATTGTTTTTTGAAGGGTTTCAGTGAAATACTCAAGTTCTTAGTAGACAGAGTTATTCATTGTTTAGAGTGTAAATGCTTGATAAGCTGCTATGCTGAGTTGTTGTTTCTTTTATCTGTCGGAAGACGTTGTCTACCGACAGATGTTAGGTGGGTAAATCATCCGGCTGACATCATCGGATGATTTCTTCAGTAAAAGTCATCGGATGGTGTCTTCAGTAAAAGACATCGGAAGATGTAGGCAGTAAATTTGTCGTTTAGTGATCGGGCAATGTGTTTTGTTTTGTGAGTAAAGGCTTTTGTCATTTTGTGACCAGTGTGAGTTAGATGAATGAATTATCCGGCTTACGTCATCGGTAGATGTGTATAATAAAATTTGTCATTTTGTGACCGGTGTGAGTTAGATGAATGAATTATCCGGCTTACGTCATCGGTAGATGTGTATAATAAGTTTTGTCGTTTTGTGACCGGTGTGAGCTAGATGAATGAATCATCCGGCTTACATCATCGGTAGATGTGTATAATAAGTTTTGTCGTTTTGTGATCGGTAGAAGCCTTCAGTTTATGTCTCTGTTTATTTTTGTTGACTTTATTTAGCGGCAGATGCGTTTGACTCTTACGATTTTCAAGTTTTCACGCTTAAGTCTTGATTTCTGTTGGCCGAAATTAATTCTTAATATTTTAACCGATTATTCAAACATTGTTTTATGGCTTTTCTTAATTCTGTTCTGCTCAAAAGGATTTACGCTGCAAGTTTTTAAACGTTTTGAGATTTTAGAAAATGTCAAATTTTGACTTTCGAGCGAAGTTTTAAATTTGGTCCAAGTTTTTCTTAGTTATGTTCGGATTATGAGTAACGAACTAGGTTCAGAGGACTCGGGGCGTTACAGTATGGTATCAGAGACATTCAGTTGTAGGTTTGGGAAGTGTTTCAACTGTGAGGAGGTTGGACACACGATCAAAGAATGCCCGAAGCCTAGAATCACCAGATGCTACAATTGTAACAAGGTCGGCCATATTAGCAGAGACTGCCCATCTCCTAAGAATGGCCCTGCTATGGTTAAACCGAGAATATTCTCCATGATGGAGTCGGGTGAGGAACAACCCACTGTTGTGTGAGGTACTATATTGATCAACTCTATACCTACTTTTACTTTAATAGATTCTGGTGCAACACATTCATTTATAGCATCTGCATTTGCTGTTAAGCTAGATGTGCAACCTACGCCATCTGGACATATGTTTAATGTCACGTTACCCTCTGGTGAATGCATGCACTCTAGCCGAGTGATGCTTAATAGTGTGGTAATAGTGGGAAACAAGAATCTACCTGCTGATCTCATTATTATGGATATAATGGGGTTTGATGTAATCCTAGGGATGGACGGGTTGTTTAAGCACCACGCCACAATTGATTGTAAGACTGGAATAGTTAGCTTCCAACCTCTTGGTAGTTTGAAACATATTTTTCAAGCTTCGAAGAAGAATAAGGAAATATCTGTGATGACTTCTATTAACACTAGACCTTCCCCATGTGGAGAGTATTTGTGCTTCTTAGCTAGCGTTTTAGACACACAACTTGTAGGGGAGGCAAATCCATAAAATGTCTTAGTTGTCCAAGACTTTCCTGAAGTATTTTGGAATGACCTTCCTGGTTTGCCGCTAGATAGAGAAATTGAATTCGTTGTGGATGTTTATCTCGGCGCTGAGTCTGTGTCTAAAAATCCATATAGATTAGCACCAACAGAACTTAAAGAATTAAAGAAGCAGTTAGAGGATCTGTTGGAGAAAGGGTTCATACGCCCTAGCTTTTCACTGTGCGGTGCACCTGTTCTTTTTGTCAAAAAAAAAAGATGGATCGATGCGTATGTGCATTGATTATAGGGAATTGAATAAGTTAACTATCAAGAACAACTATCCATTACCGAGGATTGATGACCTATTTGACCAACTCTGTGGTGCACGAGGTTTCTCTAATATTGATTTGAGGTCAGGTTACTACCAACTGAAAGTCAAATCAGAAGATATTCCTAAAACAGCTTTTCGTACAAGATATGGACATTATGAGTTTTTGGTTATGTCCTTTGGGTTGATAAACGCACCAGCAGCCTTTATGGATCTTATGCATAGGGTGTTTCACGAGTATTTAGACAAGTTTGTTATTGTGGTTATAGATGACATTTTAATCTATTCACGTTCTAGTAAAGAACATGCAGAACATTTGAACTTAGTGTTAGGGGTACTAAGACAGCACCAACTCTATGCCAAGTTTTCCAAATGTGAGTTTTGGCTGGACAGAGTTCACTTCCTTGGTCATGTGATCTCTGGTGATGGAATATCTGTCGACCCAGCCAAGGTTCAAACAGTCAAGGAGTGGCCCCAACGGAAGAATGCTGCAGATATTCGGAGTTTCCTTGGACTTGCAGGATATTACAGGAAGTTTATTGAAGGATTCTCAAAGATTACAACACCCCTCACTCGGTTAACTAGGAAAAATATGAAGTATGTGTGGACTGAGGATTGTGAGCATAGTTTTCAGACCTTGAAACAGAAACTGACCAATGCTCCATATTTGACTCTTCCTGTTGATGATGGTAAATTTAGCATTTACGGTGATGCATCCAAGATTGGACTTGGCTGTGTCTTGATGCAAGAGGGGAAGGTAATAGCTTATGCCTCTAGACAGTGGAAAACACATGAGAAGAATTACCCTACACATGACCTATAATTAGCTGCGGTGGTATTTGCACTTAAGATTTGGAGGCATTACTTGTATGGACAAACTTGTGAAATATTCTCGGACCATAAAAGTCTAAAATATATCTTCACACAGAAGGAATTAAACATGAGGCAACGTCGATGGTTGGAATTTGTAAAGGATTATGATTTTGAGATTAAATACCATCCCGACAAAGTAAATGTTGTGGCAGATGCTTTGAGTAGAGTAACAACTTCAGCCTCAGCCCTAATTCTTGATGTACCATTAGCCTTAGAGTCTGAATTCCAAAGGTTTAATCTCGAAGCAGTACATAGTGTGTCAGCCATGCTTACTGCAATATCCTTAAGACCTACCATTCTTGAAAGAATAAAGGAAGCCCAGATAAATGATGTAGAGTGTAACAAGTACAAATTAAGCATGGATTCTACGGACAAATCAGATTTTAACTATTCTGCTGATGGAATCCGTAAGTTTAGAAATAGATGGTTTGTTCCTGTCATTAAAGAACTTCGAGATGAGATTCTTTCTAAAGCACATTCTTCCAGATTCTCTGTTCACCCTGGGAGTACAAAGATGTACAAGGATCTTAAACAGCATTATTGGTGGTCAAGTATGAAAAGGTGTGTGGCAGAGTATGTAGGATCATGTTTGTGTTGTCAGCAGATTAAAGCTGAGCATCAGAGGCCTGTAAGAACATTACAACCCTTACCAGTTCCCGAATGGAAATGGGAACAAATAACGATGGACTTCGTTGTAGGATTTCCTAGAACAGCAAAAGGATATGATGCAATCTGGGTAATAGAAGATCGATTAACCAAATCCGTCCACTTTCTGCCAATAAGGATGACATACTCGATGGATCAGCTTGCTGAGCTGTATGTGCAAGAGGTTGTTAAATTACATGGAGTTCCAAATACCATAATTTCAGACCGAGATTCTCGATTCACATAAAAGTGTTGGAAAAGTTTGCACAAGGCTATGGGAACATGGCTTAGTTTTAGCACAACCTTTCACCCTTAGACAGATGGACAATCTGAAAGGACTATTCAGACATTGGAAGATATGCTTCGTGCATGCGTTTTAGATTTTCAAGGATCATGGAGTAAATACATATCATTGGTGGAGTTTTCCTATAATAATAGTTTTCAAACAACTATAGGTATGGCACCTTATGAGGCATTGTATGGACGTAAATGCAGATCTCCTTTGTACTAGGATGAAGTTGGTGAAGCACAGTTGCTTGGTCTTGATATTGTGCAACAAACTGTTGAGAAGGTTGCCCTCATCCGCCAGATGATCTTAACAGCTCAAAGTCGACAGAAAAGCTATGCCGACAGAATACGCAGAGAATTAGAGTTTGATGTAGGCGATGAAGTTTTCCTCAAGGTATCACCATTTAAAGGAGTTATGAGATTCGGGAAGAGAGGCAAGTTGAACCCCAGATTTATTGGACTATTCACTATTCTGAAGAGAGTTGGGAGAGCAGCCTATCAGTTGTAGCTACCGGCTTCTATGGAGGGGATACACAGTGTGTTCCATGTTTCTATGTTGAAGAAGTGCATAAGGGATCCATATCAAATTGTGGAACAGCAGAACATTGAAATTCAACCTACTCTTACTTACGAAGAGAAACCAGTAAGGATCTTAGACTTTGCAGTAAAGGTATTACGCAACAAAGAGATTCCACTAGTGAAAGTCTTATGGCACAACCAGAACATAGAGGAGACAACCTGGGAACGCCAACAAGACATGATGGGCCAACAAGACATGATGGACCAACATCCAGAATTATTCAGGTACTGAATTTTGAGGACAAAATTCTTTTAAGGAGGGTAGATTGTAACACCCGGTTCTATCGGATTAATTCTCTACTCTTTTAATTAATAGTACACTTTAAATGGCAATAATAAAGGAAGGGTTAGTGGATGACTAGGCAAGAGCATAAGAGTAATTGAAAATTTAAAAGTGGATAACGTATTTAAGGAAAGAAGTTTGGGTTTAATGCACTGTAGCCGCCACTATTCCCTATTTTCTCTCTTTCGATCTTCAGCTCAAGCAGCAGAGCTCTCTAGGCGATTCTTCTACTCGAATCTTCTCCGAACTAGGTGAGCCCTATTTCAATTTCTTGCTGTACTGGTAGCTATCGATGATTGGAGAGAGTATAAATGTGAGTTTTGTGAATGCTGTATGGGTAAGCTAGTCCGGGTTTTGTGGTAAATCGGGAATGTGCTATGAACTAAACTTCCAAACTAGTTTCCCTAGATTTCTGGAGAGATTAGAATTAGGCTTAGTAGAAAACTGATTAATATTCTGTTTATGACTTAGGTGAACAAAACTTCTGAAGTAGTTTGAAACCAAGCATTTCCAGGAGAGCCAGGTAAGTGAAGTTTGCTTGTGTCTTCGGACCTACATCACAAAACAGTAGGATTATGTTTGTTTGAATGTTTTTATGTCATGCATCATATTTTTGAAAGTATGCAAAAATGATTTTGTCACGACCCTAACACTGTACCCTTATTTACCGTACCAATTTTTCATTTTATCCTTTATTCTTAGCGTCTATGCGGAAACGATTTGAAAATAATTTAAAATCAATTTAATAAAACGTTTAAAACAAATAAAAACAATTAATTAAACCAATACGTACACAAACACTCGATACTCATACGTCTTCCAAAATACCACCTCAAAACCGACTCGAACGCCACTATAACAAATTACATTTTCATGAAAATAAACTGCATGGTTCCGTTTAAAAGTGTGACATATCCTCCTGTTTACAAAATCACCAAGCAGTTCATAAAAATCCAAATAAAAATCTCAACAAACGTTTTATAAAACAAATCTATCAAAACATCAAAACCTACTTTATCCACTAACCCGAACCAAACCATCTAAACATCAATCTATCAACTAAACAGAGTCCAAACATCCTAATATGTTCTATCTATACATTTTCTACTCAGAACATCTCAAGCAATTTATAAAACAGGTTTTCAATACATTTAAAACCTCAAGAGTAAACCTATCATCTACCAGTACCAAACATCCTATAATTTCTATACATCCAACAGCCCAAAATGTCCAAAAACCCTCAAAATCTATACATCTTTCATCCAGACAATTCCCAAAACTATCAAAATACCTAACCATGAGTCCCACGGGTCAAAATACGCCTCGACTGCGCCAGCACACCACCGCAGCCATCATCCGTCAACCGAACTATGCCTCAGGTGGAGGAACATCGTCCTCACCTGATATCTCGAAGTCTATGTCACCTACACCATACATAAACACACTATGAGATAAATCTCAGTAAGCCCTAGTAAATGCGATGCATGCTGTGCTATGAGTTCGATAAATCATGCTTTATTTTATCTTCTATGCAATGCTCTGTAGGTGTCACCGAGATCCTATACCCTCTAACCAGAGAGAGCTCATCCAGCGGGCGGACTACTCTTTCCAGCTAGAGGAGGGGGGTACACTCTTACAATCCGTGAACTGTAAGCCTTTCGGCCGTGAACTGTAAGCCTTTCGGCCGTGAACTGTAAGCCTTTCGGCCGTGAACTGTAAGCCTTTCGGCCGTGAACTGTAAGCCTTTCGGCCGTGAACTGTAAGCCTTTCGGCCGTGAACTGTAAGCCTTTCGGCCGTGAACTGTAAGCCTTTCGGCCGTGAACTGTAAGCCTTTCGGCCGTGAACTGTAAGCCTTTCGGCCGTGAACTGTAAGCCTTTCGGCCGTGAACTGTAAGCCTTTCGGCCGTGAACTGTAAGCCTTTCGGCCGTGAACTGTAAGCCTTTCGGCCGTGAACTGTAAGCCTTTCGGCCGTGAACTGTAAGCCTTTCGGCCGTGAACTGTAAGCCTTTCGGCCGTGAACTGTAAGCCTTTCGGCCGTGAACTGTAAGCCTTTCGGCCGTGAACTGTAAGCCTTTCGGCCGTGAACTGTAAGCCTTTCGGCCGTGAACTGTAAGCCTTTCGGCCGTGAACTGTAAGCCTTTCGGCCGTGAACTGTAAGCCTTTCGGCCGTGAACTGTAAGCCTTTCGGCCGTGAACTGTAAGCCTTTCGGCCGTGAACTGTAAGCCTTTCGGCCGTGAACTGTAAGCCTTTCGGCCGTGAACTGTAAGCCTTTCGGCCGTGAACTGTAAGCCTTTCGGCCGTGAACTGTAAGCCTTTCGGCCGTGAACTGTAAGCCTTTCGGCCGTGAACTGTAAGCCTTTCGGCCGTGAACTGTAAGCCTTTCGGCCGTGAACTGTAAGCCTTTCGGCCGTGAACTGTAAGCCTTTCGGCCGTGAACTGTAAGCCTTTCGGCCGTGAACTGTAAGCCTTTCGGCCGTGAACTGTAAGCCTTTCGGCCGTGAACTGTAAGCCTTTCGGCCGTGAACTGTAAGCCTTTCGGCCGTGAACTGTAAGCCTTTCGGCCGTGAACTGTAAGCCTTTCGGCCGTGAACTGTAAGCCTTTCGGCCGTGAACTGTAAGCCTTTCGGCCGTGAACTGTAAGCCTTTCGGCCGTGAACTGTAAGCCTTTCGGCCGTGAACTGTAAGCCTTTCGGCCGTGAACTGTAAGCCTTTCGGCCGTGAACTGTAAGCCTTTCGGCCGTGAACTGTAAGCCTTTCGGCCGTGAACTGTAAGCCTTTCGGCCGTGAACTGTAAGCCTTTCGGCCGTGAACTGTAAGCCTTTCGGCCGTGAACTGTAAGCCTTTCGGCCGTGAACTGTAAGCCTTTCGGCCGTGAACTGTAAGCCTTTCGGCCGTGAACTGTAAGCCTTTCGGCCGTGAACTGTAAGCCTTTCGGCCGTGAACTGTAAGCCTTTCGGCCGTGAACTGTAAGCCTTTCGGCCGTGAACTGTAAGCCTTTCGGCCGTGAACTGTAAGCCTTTCGGCCGTGAACTGTAAGCCTTTCGGCCGTGAACTGTAAGCCTTTCGGCCGTGAACTGTAAGCCTTTCGGCCGTGAACTGTAAGCCTTTCGGCCGTGAACTGTAAGCCTTTCGGCCGTGAACTGTAAGCCTTTCGGCCGTGAACTGTAAGCCTTTCGGCCGTGAACTGTAAGCCTTTCGGCCGTGCACTGTAAGCCTTTCGGCCGATGCTATGCTTTACGTTATCTTTAAAACTCTGTGCGGAAATTCGTTTTCATGCTTTTCTTTAAAACCAAGTGATGCGTGAACAGTTCAATATCATACAATAAACAAGCAACACATAGACCATCGGGACTTTAAAACGTAAACTATAAACTCCTAAGACCTAGCTACCCAAACCGAGCAAAACTAACTAAAGGCATCTCCAAAACGCCTCGAGACGACACGATGTACGGTGTAGGCCGATTTGGCCAAAGAAAATCACGAGAACTTACCTGACGTCCGTTGCAAGGCTAGCTCCTTCCACGAGCGTGGTTCACCTACGCAATTGTTATCAATTTGTCGTTAATACGAGCTTAAACAATAATATGTCCAAATTTAACAAAAACCTTAATTAAGGAATTTTCCTAAAATCTTCACCTAACTAATCGAAGTATTTAAACAACGATTAACGCTCGATAGTTTAAATTACAATTAACGAGTTTTTCCTAAAAACCCGAAAATTCTCAAATTTTAACATTTATCGCAATTCACTCTAACTCCGTCCAATATCGTTCAATACGTCCTTTATATCATTAATTACTATAAACCTATTACCTTCAGACCTTAATTTGGGTTCGGTAAAAACCGACCTAAAACTTCGAACGCGCGTAACTTTCGCGTCGGATATCGGAATCGAACGATTCTAGCGGCCACGTACTCCTCTAATAACCTATTTTAATCTGCCAAAACGAATTTTAAAACAATCGACCGTAGATAGGTCAATTGCAGCAAAACCCGAACTGCCCCAATCCGGGAAATTCCCCCATTTTGATTTTTCATCAATTCACGTCAATTTCTTCACCAATAAACCACAATTAGCCTCAATTAGCCTAAACTAATCGAAATCCCGAGGCAACACACCGAAAACCGAAACCCCCAAATTTGGAGTTCACTGTTTTCGGCACAAATTGAGCACACTAATGCTCGGCAACCATAGCCGGCGTTATGCTCGGCCATTTGACGCTAAGAACGGCCAAAAGTGGCCGGAAACCAGAGCTCAATCGAGCTCTTCCCTCACGGCCAAAAACCGAGCAAGAAACAGGGCGAAAAAACCGAACATACCGTGCGGTTCGCGCGTGGAGACAAGTCGGAACCCCGTCGCCGTCGTCTGGCCGGAGAACGGCGAGGATCGCCGGCGCTTCGTCGATCGTCGCCCGAGCTTCGTCGTCGATCCCCCTGTTCTTCGTCGCGGGTCGTCGGGCTCGAACACAAACAACATTTCTGTTGTTTGTGTTTAATTAAAATAAAATTAATAATAATAATAATAATAATAATAATAAAACTAAAACTATTTCTTAACAAAACATTAATTTTTGCCCTCTCGTGTTTTCGACCATTCGAATTTTTCTTGTTTCACCACTAAGTCCAACTTATCACTAGGGTTCCGTTAAAACTGTCTGTTTGCCATTTGGACCTCGTTTACTATTTTTACTAATTCGTTAACCATATTACAAAGGGATTTAGTTACTCGGAATATTGCATCAAAACTCCGGAAATTCCACAAAATTCCTTAAAATTCCAATTAATCGTTAGGATCGTATTAACGCTTTCCGTTTACGAAACTGACTTGATTTGACATATTTACCAAAAATGCCACATATAATATAAAATAAGAATATAATATAATATATCCAAAATCCGTATGAGCCGGATATTACATTCTACCCTCCTTATTTAGAATTTTGTCCACAAAATTAACTATACCTTATAGTCCTTGATATTTATGTTCCTTGTCATGCGACATTTACTTCGATTATCATCTGTACTTACGGTCTCTCTTCGTGGCTCCAAACCAAAACTCATTACTATACTTTCCAACATCGGCCCCAAATTCGTATTTCTTACTTTCGATTTGATTGCACACGTCCTTACTCATGTATTGAGCATAATCCAATTTTTCAAATCTCAATTAATTAACCCGACAACATATTTGTCACTTAACACTTGCGCCTGTACCAACTTTCGACTTTCACTTAATCCCTCACAGATTAAATCTCTTAATAATACTACTTCAAAATTCACTCTTTATCGACTTCTTTCTTCCGCTGTCCCATTCGGACAGAGTTATACCTAAGCTTCCTAATGCCAGTCAAATTGAATGACTACAATTTCATCCAATTTCTGGGCTGCAACCCATACCTCAACGCAATTTCCTCGACCCTGTTCACAGTTGGAATGCACACCCACCGAATTTCTACATTAACTTCCTAATTGTAGTCCTCACTTCAGTTTACACATCGACTCTTACCAAACCTCTAAATCTTAACCAAAAACGATATCCACCCGAGCACGTGTTGGTTTGCATTTAGTCACCCAAAATATTAAACTAACATTAGACTCTCTCTCGCTTATTAATTAGTTTCCACTAAAGACGGTCTCTTATCCTCAATCCTTGAAATAACTTCAACTTCCCAACATCATTTGGGTCGATCATCCTTCAAGGACTCCCAAACAACACCCATGTTGAAATTTAACTCCTCTATTTTCTTTAACTCTTCGAATTGAGTTCCGTTAGTTTCTAACTATCTGAGTTCACGTTTCTCTAGTACTGCCCCCGTATAACTTTGTCGTCCGTAGAATTCAAATCGTACACCTCTTCAGGCACCTAGCAGGTCCTAACAAAATTCTCAACAAATTTTGTGTTGATACACTTCACAACTATGTCATCAGAACACTTCCTGGTCTTGATGAGTCCAACCGGAAGCTAAGGTCGCTAACCACTCCGGATCTTTGTCCCCTTGTAGCGAAGATCCTATAAACATCACTTCTCACTCTGCACTACTTTAATGAGGTCTATTGCTAAGTCCTAATTAACTTTCTCTTTATACATTACACTCATTTGTTTAACTCAATTTCTTATTAACTCAAAGTACAATTGAATCCCAAGGTTTTGCCATAGATTCTCTCCAACCATTTATTCTAACCTTATACCACCCACGTGTCTATTGGTCTCGATCTGACAACCATCAGTCTTTTGGAACCTTTTCTAACTTAATTTCACCCCAAGCCTACTTAAATGGGTATATTACTCATCCTTATTCTTCTTATTCTTTAACTCGCAAACTTCACAAACCGTTCAGCACTAAACACCGAGCTAAGTTTCTAATCTTAACTCCTCATTGAATCCAACAATCCCCCGCACTTATCTCAAATGTCGCACGCGGACTCCTCTCGAGTACTCGATGATCTATATCCTTTTGTTCGCTCTAATCAGGTTCTAAATATTTCACTTGGCTCCTTTACAATGACTCATTCAACCGTCCTTTTGTTTGTAAACTTGTTGTGGATAGGTGTACACCTTCGATTCTAATCTCTTCAAATTCGCAAATCCAAGGATTCTATATTCCAAGGCGTGTCAGAAACACATCATCATTAAGGTTCGCCCCTCTTAGTTTCTCGAATGCTATTATCTCTATTTCTATACCAGAGGCAAGTCTCAGACTACGATCTTTAACTCAAACTGTATTTACTATAGGCCCGTCACTTAACTCTTATACCTCTAAACCAAAGAATTCAAGTCTCTTACTTTCTAACATTATCAGTACTTGTTACTCGCCCTGATCAATCCACTATTTCTTCCATCCTTGCACACATTACACTAACCCCTAAAACACGACTTTTAACTTATGGTGTTAAACTCTTTCCTAGTTAGTCTATGCATCTTGGTTTTACTCCGTATGCCTTGATCGAGCAACATCCAATACCCAACGTGCATACTGCTGATCGATCGGCCTTATCTTCCCTAAGTCTTCTTCTATCCCTTGTCGGCCAAAGTCTTTTCGTGTATCGTAATTGCTCCTTCTTAGTTCCTAGGCTTTTTGTTTCATGACCTCTATTCAGCACTACTTCTGCTATCACCGATTACCCTTAACTTTACTACGTCTCCCTCTTATAGTAACAATCGTCCTCAATTGGCCAGTTTTTCAGACAATGCATATCTCCTGGAGGTCGGCCAAACTTTGTATCTCAAGTATTACCTTTCGTATAACTTTGACCCATTATTGTCTTGATTTTTGTTAATCTTCCCACTTCGAGTAAATAGCCTTATCTTCTTCCTGGATGTAGGTCAATACGAACACCCCTACATAACCGCGTCTTCAACCTTGAGTTGGTCCATCACCCCTTCAACAACCTACTTAAGCTAACTTTTGTGTGCCACCGATGTCTAGGTGCTCCAAATTTCCTGTAGATTTAGGTTATTTAAATTCCTATTATATTTTTCTTATCTACTTGTACGCACTAACGATATCTTGACAATCTAGAACATTCTCCAGTAAGCCTTACATCTAAACTCCAAATTCCTCCTCTATTGGTTTCATTCTAAACTTTAGGGGTCTGTCATTAAGGTCTAGTTCCCATTTATTTAAACCGCACATTCCATAAGTTGTACCTTTCTTATGGGACCTGGATTTTAAGCGCTCACTTCACATGGTTATACCGGGTCATGGGCTTTAACGCGTAACTCTATCCTTCTTTTATTCAAAGTCTACGTCATCCCCTCTCTAATATTTATCAACGTCTCGGTTTCGACTTGATCCATCTATTTCTTCATGGCATTGGCCAGTACGAACATGCTTAAGTCTTTTGTTCATAATTTAGCATTGACCAATTACATTCTCTAACATTCCTCAGTAGAACCGATTCTCCTTCGAATATCGTTTCATCTAATTATCTTTACCTCACTCTAATCTAAACTATACGAGTTCTTATTAGGTCGTATTATTATACTTGACAATTTAGTATTCATTAGTAAGCTTTACATCGAATCTTTAACTCCCTCTTTAATTGACCACCTTCTAAATCTGTGAGGGTTCGTCAACTAATGTCAATTTCTATCTATTTAGCCCTTACATTCCGTAAGTTACGTCCTTCTAATAATAACTAACTCTAGTGTACCTCTTCTTGGGTTGAGTCAGATTAATGCTTAACTCTCTGTCTATAAGTCCTTATGTCGTCCTGTATTTAATCTACCGTCTCTCGTCAAAATTCTCCTAAGAGTCTTTCTTACTCAACTCCTATTATTCCAACTTACTCCGATCTATCGTATCGTCTCGGTCGTCTCGATCATTCCCTACGAGCGTACCATATTTATAAATAACTCCTATAAAAAGTTAAAAGCAAACATCTCTAAGAAACTGAAATCAAATAAAGCTATAAACATACTTACAGTTGATGAAGAATGTCCGCGTAGTGGCTGTGCAGTCGAGCATCTACAGAACCGATTTTAAAAACCCGGGGGCTCTGATACCATAACTGTCCACGACCCTAACACTGTACCCTTATTTACCGTACCAATGTTTCATTTTATCCTTTATTCTTAGCGTCTATGCGGAAACGATTTGAAAATAATTTAAAATCAATTTAATAAAACGTTTAAAAAACAAATAAAAACAATTAATTAAACCAATACGTACACAAACACTCGATACTCATACGTCTTCCGAAATACCACCTCAAAACCGACTCGAACGCCACTATAACAAATTACATTTTCATGAAAATAAACTGCATGGTTCCGTTTAAAAGTGTGACATATCCTCCTGTTTACAAAATCACCAAGCAGTTCAGAAAAATCCAAATAAAAATCTCAACAAACGTTTTATAAAACAAATCTATCAAAACATCAAAACCTACTTTATCCACTAACCCGAACCAAACCATCTAACATCAATCTATCAACTAACAGAGTCCAAACATCCTAATATGTTCTATCTATACATTTTCTACTCAGAACATCTCAAGCAATTTATAAAACAGGTTTTCAATACATTTAAACCTCAAGAGTAAACCTATCATCTACCAGTACCAAACCTAACTGTAAGCCTTTCGGCCGTGAACTGTAAGCCTTTCGGCCGTGAACTGTAAGCCTTTCGGCCGTGAACTGTAAGCCTTTCGGCCGTGAACTGTAAGCCTTTCGGCCGTGAACTGTAAGCCTTTCGGCCGTGAACTGTAAGCCTTTCGGCCGTGAACTGTAAGCCTTTCGGCCGTGAACTGTAAGCCTTTCGGCCGTGAACTGTAAGCCTTTCGGCCGTGAACTGTAAGCCTTTCGGCCGTGAACTGTAAGCCTTTCGGCCGTGAACTGTAAGCCTTTCGGCCGTGAACTGTAAGCCTTTCGGCCGTGAACTGTAAGCCTTTCGGCCGTGAACTGTAAGCCTTTCGGCCGTGAACTGTAAGCCTTTCGGCCGTGAACTGTAAGCCTTTCGGCCGTGAACTGTAAGCCTTTCGGCCGTGAACTGTAAGCCTTTCGGCCGTGAACTGTAAGCCTTTCGGCCGTGAACTGTAAGCCTTTCGGCCGTGAACTGTAAGCCTTTCGGCCGTGAACTGTAAGCCTTTCGGCCGTGAACTGTAAGCCTTTCGGCCGTGAACTGTAAGCCTTTCGGCCGTGAACTGTAAGCCTTTCGGCCGTGAACTGTAAGCCTTTCGGCCGTGAACTGTAAGCCTTTCGGCCGTGAACTGTAAGCCTTTCGGCCGTGAACTGTAAGCCTTTCGGCCGTGAACTGTAAGCCTTTCGGCCGTGAACTGTAAGCCTTTCGGCCGTGAACTGTAAGCCTTTCGGCCGTGAACTGTAAGCCTTTCGGCCGTGAACTGTAAGCCTTTCGGCCGTGAACTGTAAGCCTTTCGGCCGTGAACTGTAAGCCTTTCGGCCGTGAACTGTAAGCCTTTCGGCCGTGAACTGTAAGCCTTTCGGCCGTGAACTGTAAGCCTTTCGGCCGTGAACTGTAAGCCTTTCGGCCGTGAACTGTAAGCCTTTCGGCCGTGAACTGTAAGCCTTTCGGCCGTGAACTGTAAGCCTTTCGGCCGTGAACTGTAAGCCTTTCGGCCGTGAACTGTAAGCCTTTCGGCCGTGAACTGTAAGCCTTTCGGCCGTGAACTGTAAGCCTTTCGGCCGTGAACTGTAAGCCTTTCGGCCGTGAACTGTAAGCCTTTCGGCCGTGAACTGTAAGCCTTTCGGCCGTGAACTGTAAGCCTTTCGGCCGTGAACTGTAAGCCTTTCGGCCGTGAACTGTAAGCCTTTCGGCCGTGAACTGTAAGCCTTTCGGCCGTGAACTGTAAGCCTTTCGGCCGTGAACTGTAAGCCTTTCGGCCGTGAACTGTAAGCCTTTCGGCCGTGAACTGTAAGCCTTTCGGCCGTGAACTGTAAGCCTTTCGGCCGTGAACTGTAAGCCTTTCGGCCGTGAACTGTAAGCCTTTCGGCCGTGAACTGTAAGCCTTTCGGCCGTGAACTGTAAGCCTTTCGGCCGTGAACTGTAAGCCTTTCGGCCGTGAACTGTAAGCCTTTCGGCCGTGAACTGTAAGCCTTTCGGCCGTGAACTGTAAGCCTTTCGGCCGTGAACTGTAAGCCTTTCGGCCGTGAACTGTAAGCCTTTCGGCCGTGAACTGTAAGCCTTTCGGCCGTGAACTGTAAGCCTTTCGGCCGTGAACTGTAAGCCTTTCGGCCGTGAACTGTAAGCCTTTCGGCCGTGAACTGTAAGCCTTTCGGCCGTGAACTGTAAGCCTTTCGGCCGTGAACTGTAAGCCTTTCGGCCGTGAACTGTAAGCCTTTCGGCCGTGAACTGTAAGCCTTTCGGCCGTGAACTGTAAGCCTTTCGGCCGTGAACTGTAAGCCTTTCGGCCGTGAACTGTAAGCCTTTCGGCCGTGAACTGTAAGCCTTTCGGCCGTGAACTGTAAGCCTTTCGGCCGTGAACTGTAAGCCTTTCGGCCGTGAACTGTAAGGCCTTTCCGGCCGTGAACTGTTATAGCCTTTCGGCCCCCCAGGTGGTGTGAACTGTAAGCCCTTCGGCCCGTGCACTGTAAGGCCTTTACGGCCGATGCTATGCTTTACGTTATCTTTAAACTCTGTGCGGAGCAAATAGAGTTTTCCATGGCTTTTCTTTTAAAACCAAGTGGATGCCGTGTGAACAGTTCATATCATACAATAAACAAGCAACACATAGACCATCGGGACTTTAAAAACGTAAACTATAAACTCCTAAGACCTAGCTACCCAAACCGAGCAAAACTAACTAAAGGCATCTCCAAAACGCCTCGAGACGACACGATGTACGGTGTAGGCCGATTTGGCCAAAGAAAATCACGAGAACTTACCTGACGTCCGTTGCAAGGCTAGCTCCTTCCACGAGCGTGGTTCACCTACGCAATTGTTATCAATTTGTCGTTAATACGAGCTTAAACAATAATATGTCCAAATTTAACAAAAACCTTAATTAAGGAATTTTCCTAAAATCTTCACCTAACTAATCGAAGTATTTAAACAACGATTAACGCTCGATAGTTTAAAATTACAATTAACGAGTTTTTCCTAAAAACCCGAAAATTCTCAAATTTTAACATTTATCGCAATTCACTCTAACTCCGTCCAATATCGTTCAATACGTCCTTTATATCATTAATTACTATAAACCTATTACCTTCAGACCTTAATTTGGGTTCGGTAAAAACCGACCTAAAACTTCGAACGCGCGTAACTTTCGCGTCGGATATCGGAATCGAACGATTCTAGCGGCCACGTACTCCTCTAATAACCTATTTTAATCTGCCAAAACGAATTTTAAAACAATCGACCGTAGATAGGTCAATTGCAGCAAAACCCGAACTGCCCCAATCCGGGAAATTCCCCCATTTTGATTTTTCATCAATTCACGTCAATTTCTTCACCAATAAACCACAATTAGCCTCAATTAGCCTAAACTAATCGAAATCCCGAGGCAACACACCGAAAACCGAAACCCCCAAATTTGGAGTCACTGTTTTCGGCACAAATTGAGCACACTAATGCTCGGCAACCATAGCCGGCGTTATGCTCGGCCATTTGACGCTAAGAACGGCCAAAAGTGGCCGGAAACCAGAGCTCAATCGAGCTCTTCCCTCACGGCCAAAAACCGAGCAAGAAACAGGGCGAAAAAACCGAACATACCGTGCGGTTCGCGCGTGGAGACAAGTCGGAACCCCGTCGCCGTCGTCTGGCCGGAGAACGGCGAGGATCGCCGGCGCTTCGTCGATCGTCGCCCGAGCTTCGTCGTCGATCCCCCTGTTCTTCGTCGCGGGTCGTCGGGCTCGAACACAAACAACATTTCTGTTGTTTGTGTTTAATTAAAATAAAATTAATAATAATAATAATAATAATAATAATAAACTAAAACTATTTCTTAACAAAACATTAATTTTTGCCCTCTCGTGTTTTCGACCATTCGAATTTTTCTTGTTTCACCACTAAGTCCAACTTATCACTAGGGTTCCGTTAAAACTGTCTGTTTGCCATTTGGACCTCGTTTACTATTTTTACTAATTCGTTAACCATATTACAAAGGGATTTAGTTACTCGGAATATTGCATCAAAACTCCGGAAATTCCACAAAATTCCTTAAAATTCCAATTAATCGTTAGGATCGTATTAACGCTTTCCGTTTACGAAACTGACTTGATTTGACATATTTACCAAAAATGCCACATATATAAAATAAGAATATAATATAATATATCCAAATCCGTATGAGCCGGATATTACATTCTACCCTCCTTATTTAGAATTTTGTCCACAAAATTAACTATACCTTATAGTCCTTGATATTTATGTTCCTTGTCATGCGACATTTACTTCGATTATCATCTGTACTTACGGTCTCTCTTCGTGGCTCCAAACCAAAACTCATTACTATACTTTCCAACATCGGCCCCAAATTCGTATTTCTTACTTTCGATTTGATTGCACACGTCCTTACTCATGTATTGAGCATAATCCAATTTTTCAAATCTCAATTAATTAACCGACAACATATTTGTCACTTAACACTTGCGCCTGTACCAACTTTCGACTTTCACTTAATCCCTCACAGATTAAATCTCTTAATAATACTACTTCAAAATTCACTCTTTATCGACTTCTTTCTTCCGCTGTCCCATTCGGACAGAGTTATACCTAAGCTTCCTAATGCCAGTCAAATTGAATGACTACAATTTCATCCAATTTCTGGGCTGCAACCCATACCTCAACGCAATTTCCTCGACCCTGTTCACAGTTGGAATGCACACCCACCGAATTTCTACATTAACTTCCTAATTGTAGTCCTCACTTTCAGTTTACACATCGACTCTTACCAAACCTCTAAATCTTAACCAAAACGATATCCAACCCGAGCACGTGTTGGTTTGCATTTAGTCACCCAAAATATTAAACTAACATTAGACTCTCTCTCGCTTATTAATTAGTTTCCACTAAAGACGGTCTCTTATCCTCAATCCTTGAAATAACTTCAACTTCCCAACATCATTTGGGTCGATCATCCTTCAAGGACTCCCAAACAACACCCATGTTGAAATTTAACTCCTCTATTTTCTTTAACTCTTCGAATTGAGTTCCGTTAGTTTCTAACTATCTGAGTTCACGTTTCTCTAGTACTGCCCCCGTATAACTTTGTCGTCCGTAGAATTCAAATCGTACACCTCTTCAGGCACCTAGCAGGTCCTAACAAAATTCTCAACAAATTTTGTGTTGATACACTTCACAACTATGTCATCAGAACACTTCCTGGTCTTGATGAGTCCAACCGGAAGCTAAGGTCGCTAACCACTCCGGATCTTTGTCCCCTTGTAGCGAAGATCCTATAAACATCACTTCTCACTCTGCACTACTTTAATGAGGTCTATTGCTAAGTCCTTAATTAACTTTCTCTTTATACATTACACTCATTTGTTTAACTCAATTTCTTATTAACTCAAAGTACAATTGAATCCCAAGGTTTTGCCATAGATTCTCTCCAACCATTTATTCTAACCTTATACCACCCACGTGTCTATTGGTCTCGATCTGACAACCATCAGTCTTTTGGAACCTTTTCTAACTAATTTCACCCCAAGCCTACTTAAATGGGTATATTACTCATCCTTATTCTTCTTATTCTTTAACTCGCAAACTTCACAAACCGTTCAGCACTAAACACCGAGCTAAGTTTCTAATCTTAACTCCTCATTGAATCCAACAATCCCCCGCACTTATCTCAAATGTCGCACGCGGACTCCTCTCGAGTACTCGATGATCTATATCCTTTTGTTCGCTCTAATCAGGTTCTAAATATTTCACTTGGCTCCTTTACAATGACTCATTCAACCGTCCTTTTGTTTGTAAACTTGTTGTGGATAGGTGTACACCTTCGATTCTAATCTCTTCAAATTCGCAAATCCAAGGATTCTATATTCCAAGGCGTGTCAGAAACACATCATCATTAAGGTTCGCCCCTCTTAGTTTCTCGAATGCTATTATCTCTATTTCTATACCAGAGGCAAGTCTCAGACTACGATCTTTAACTCAAACTGTATTTACTATAGGCCCGTCACTTAACTCTTATACCTCTAAACCAAAGAATTCAAAGTCTCTTACTTTCTAACATTATCAGTACTTGTTACTCGCCCTGATCAATCCACTATTTCTTCCATCCTTGCACACATTACACTAACCCCTAAAACACGACTTTTAACTTATGGTGTTAAACTCTTTCCTATTTAGTCTATGCATCTTGGCTTTACTCCGTATGCCTTGATCGAGCAACATCCAATACCCAACGTGCATACTGCTGATCGATCGGCCTTATCTTCCCTAAGTCTTCTTCTATCCCTTGTCGGCCAAAGTCTTTTCGTGTATCGGTAATTGCTCCTTCTTAGTTCCTAGGCTTTTTGTTTCATGACCTCTATTCAGCACTACTTCTGCTATCACCGATTACCCTTAACTTTACTACGTCTCCCTCTTATAGTAACAATCGTCCTCAATTGGCCAGTCTTTTCAGACAATGCATATCTCCTGGAGGTCGGCCAAACTTTGTATCTCAAGTATTACCTTTCGTATAACTTTGACCCATTATTGTCTTGATTTTTGTTAATCTTCCCACTTCGAGTAAATAGCCTTATCTTCTTCCTGGATGTAGGTCAATACGAACACCCCTACATAACCGCGTCTTCAACCTTGAGTTGGTCCATCACCCCTTCAACAACCTACTTAAGCTAACTTTTGTGTGCCACCGATGTCTAGGTGCTCCAAATTTCCTGTAGATTTAGGTTATTTAAATTCCTATTATATTTTTCTTATCTACTTGTACGCACTAACGATATCTTGACAATCTAGAACATTCTCCAGTAAGCCTTACATCTAAACTCCAAATTCCTCCTCTATTGGTTTCATTCTAAACTTTAGGGGTCTGTCAATTAAGGTCTAGTTCCCATTTATTTAAACCGCACATTCCATAAGTTGTACCTTTCTTATGGGACCTGGATTTTAAGCGCTCACTTCACATGGTTATACCGGGTCATGGGCTTTAACGCGTAACTCTATCCTTCTTTTATTCAAAGTCTACGTCATCCCCTCTCTAATATTTATCAACGTCTCGGTTTCGACTTGATCCATCTATTTTCTTCATGGCATTGGCCAGTACGAACATGCTTAAGTCTTTTGTTCATAATTTAGCATTGACCAATTACATTCTCTAACATTCCTCAGTAGAACCGATTCTCCTTCGAATATCGTTTTCATCTAATTATCTTTACCTCACTCTAATCTAAACTATACGAGTTCTTATTAGGTCGTATTATTATACTTGACAATTTAGGTATTCATTAGTAAGCTTTACATCGAATCTTTAACTCCCTCTTTAATTGACCACCTTCTAAATCTGTGAGGGTTCGTCAACTAATGTCAAATTTCTATCTATTTAGCCCTTACATTCCGTAAGTTACGTCCTTCTAATAATAACTAACTCTAGTGTACCTCTTCTTGTGGTTGAGTCAGATTAATGCTTAACTCTCTGTCTATAAGTCCTTATGTCGTCCTGTATTTAATCTACCGTCTTCTCGTCAAAATTCTCCTAAGAGTCTTTCTTACTCAACTCCTATTATTCCCAACTTACTCCGATCTATCGTATCGTCTCGGTCGTCTCGATCATTCCCTCGACGTACCATATTTATAAATAACTCCTATAAAAAGTTAAAAGCAAACATCTCTAAGAAACTGAAATCAAATAAAGCTATAAACATACTTACAGTTGATGAAGAATGTCCGCGTAGTGGCTGTGCAGTCGAGCAGTCTACAGAACCGATTTTAAAACCCGGGGGCTCTGATACCATAACTGTCACGACCCTAACACTGTACCCTTATTTACCGTACCAATTTTTCATTTTATCCTTTATTCTTAGCGTCTATGCGGAAACGATTTGAAAATAATTTAAAATCAATTTAATAAAACGTTTTAAAACAAATAAAAACAATTAATTAAACCAATACGTACACAAACACTCGATACTCATACGTCTTCCGAAATACCACCTCAAAACCGACTCGAACGCCACTATAACAAATTACATTTTCATGAAAATAAACTGCATGGTTCCGTTTAAAAGTGTGACATATCCTCCTGTTTACAAAATCACCAAGCAGTTCATAAAAATCCAAATAAAAATCTCAACAAACGTTTTATAAAACAAATCTATCAAAACATCAAAACCTACTTTATCCACTAACCCGAACCAAACCATCTAAACATCAATCTATCAACTAAACAGAGTCCAAACATCCTAATATGTTCTATCTATACATTTTCTACTCAGAACATCTCAAGCAATTTATAAAACAGGTTTTCAATACATTTAAAACCTCAAGAGTAAACCTATCATCTACCAGTACCAAACATCCTATAATTTCTATACATCCAACAGCCCAAAATGTCCAAAAACCCTCAAAATCTATACATCTTTCATCCAGACAATTCCCAAAACTATCAAAATACCTAACCATGAGTCCCACGGGTCAAAATACGCCTCGAATGCGCCAGCACACCACCGCAGCCATCATCCGTCAACCGAACTATGCCTCAGGTGGAGGAACATCGTCCTCACCTGATATCTCGAAGTCTATGTCACCTACACCATACATAAACACACTATGAGATAAATCTCAGTAAGCCCTAGTAAATGCGATGCATGTTGTGCTATGAGTTCGATAAATCATGCTTTATTTTATCTTTCTATGCAATACTCTGTAGGTGTCACCGAGATCCTATACCCTCTAACCAGAGAGAGCTCATCCAGCGGGCGGACTACTCTTTCCAGCTAGAGGAGGGGGGTACACGCTTACAATCCGTACAGCCGTGCCTGAGCCCCACCTCGCGTGACCTGTAACTGTATGCCTTTCGGCCTATAAGCCTTTCGGCCGGTGTACTGTAAGCCTTTCGGCCGTGAACTGTAAGCCTTTCGGCCGTGAACTGTAAGCCTTTCGGCCGTGAACTGTAAGCCTTTCGGCCGTGCACTGTAAGCCTTTCGGCCGATGCTATGCTTTACGTTATCTTTAAAACTCTGTGCGGAAATTCGTTTTCATGCTTTTCTTTAAAACCAAGTGATGCGTGAACAGTTCAATATCATACAATAAACAAGCAACACATAGACCATCGGGACTTTAAAAACGTAAACTATAAACTCCTAAGACCTAGCTACCCAAACCGAGCAAAACTAACTAAAGGCATCTCCAAAACGCCTCGAGACGACACGATGTACGGTGTAGGCCGATTTGGCCAAAGAAAATCACGAGAACTTACCTGACGTCCGTTGCAAGGCTAGCTCCTTCCACGAGCGTGGTTCACCTACGCAATTGTTATCAATTTGTCGTTAATACGAGCTTAAACAATAATATGTCCAAATTTAACAAAAACCTTAATTAAGGAATTTTCTTAAAATCTTCACCTAACTAATCGAAGTATTTAAACAACGATTAACGCTCGATAGTTTAAAATTACAATTAACGAGTTTTTCCTAAAAACCCGAAAATTCTCAAATTTTAACATTTATCGCAATTCACTCTAACTCCGTCCAATATCGTTCAATACGTCCTTTATATCATTAATTACTATAAACCTATTACCTTCGGACCTTAATTTGGGTTCGGTAAAAACCGACCTAAAACTTCGAACGCGCGTAACTTTCGCGTCGGATATCGGAATCGAACGATTCCAGCGGCCACGTACTCCTCTAATAACCTATTTTAATCTGCCAAAACGAATTTTAAAACAATCGACCGTAGATAGGTCAATTGCAGCAAAACCCGAACTGCCCCAATCCGGGAAATTCCCCCATTTTGATTTTTCATCAATTCACGTCAATTTCTTCACCAATAAACCACAATTAGCCTAAACTAATCGAAATCCCGAGGCAACACACCGAAAACCGAAACCCCCAAATTTGGAGTTCACTGTTTTCGGCACAAATTGAGCACACTAATGCTCGGCAACCATAGCCGGCGTTATGCTCGGCCATTTGACGCTAAGAACGGCCAAAAGTGGCCGGAAACCAGAGCTCAATCGAGCTCTTCCCTCACGGCCAAAAACCGAGCAAGAAACAGGGCGAAAAAACCGAACATACCGTGCGGTTCGCGCGTGGAGACAAGTCGGAACCCCGTCGCCGTCGTCTGGCCGGAGAACGGCGAGGATCGCCGGCGCTTCGTCGATCGTCGCCCGAGCTTCGTCGCCGATCCCCCTGTTCTTCGTCGCGGGTCGTCGGGCTCGAACACAAACAACATTTCTGTTGTTTGTGTTTAATTAAAATAAAATTAATAATAATAATAATAATAATAATAAAACTAAAACTATTTCTTAACAAAACATTAATTTTTGCCCTCTCGTGTTTTCGACCATTCGAATTTTTCTTGTTTCACCACTAAGTCCAACTTATCACTAGGGTTCCGTTAAAACTGTCTGTTTGCCATTTGGACCTCGTTTACTATTTTTACTAATTCGTTAACCATATTACAAAGGGATTTAGTTACTCGGAATATTGCATCAAAACTCCGGAAATTCCACAAAATTCCTTAAAATTCCAATTAATCGTTAGGATCGTATTAACGCTTTCCGTTTGCGAAACTGACTTGATTTGACATATTTACCAAAAATGCCACATATAATATAAAATAAGAATATAATATAATATATCCAAAATCCGTACGAGCCGGATATTACAGATTTTACATGAAATGGCATGGTAAAGAATGAACAGACTGTAACAGATAAGCTATTAAGGGAACTAATCCACCTCTTAACTTATGAAGGGATTTATACTTTGGGAGAAGTGATCCAACTCCCAATTTCACTGGGGGATCTGAACAGTTGTTAAGGGAACTAATCCGCCCCTTAATCGAGAGAGAGGATGTATGACTTTGGGAGAAGTGATCGAACTCCCAATTTCACAGGGGGATCAGATCAGAAACGAATGCATATGCAACTGAGATGAGAAAGTAGAAACTGCATGTTTAGGAGTTTATGTTTCAGCATTTCATTTCGTTACTGCTTTACTTACTTAGCATTAGGCTAATAGATGAGTTTTGTGATGTAGGTGAAGAAGTCACAGCAGGTGTGTTCTCTGAGTTTACTGAGAGCTAGGCAGGTTGGAGGGGTGCATTCATGCATTGATATGGCAACTGATGGGGCGGTTTAATTGATGTCAGTAGGTGAGATGCGTAGTCTTCAAGAGTTCCGTTTAAGTATGCAGAGAATGTCAGTCACATTGGTAGTTTGTTGTTTCCTTCAAATTTATGAATTGTGCTTTTCGAGTATGAGAACATGACTTCGTATTAGTCATAGTTTACTACTCCGGATTTTTGAAATTTGTGGATTTATATTGTTTTTTGAAGGGTTTTAGTGAAATACTCAAGTTCTTAGTAGACAGAGTTATTCATTGTTTAGAGTGTAAATGCTTGATAAGCTGCTATGCTGAGTTGTTGTTTCTGTTATCTGTCGGAATACGTTGTCTACCGGTAGATGTTAGGTGGGTAAATCGTCCGGCTGACGTCATCAGATGATGTCTTCAGTAAAAGTCATCGGATGGTGTCTTCAGTAAAAGCCATCGGAAGATGTAGGCAGTAAATTTGTCGTTTAGTGATCGGGCGATGTGTTTTGTTTTGTGAGTAAAGACTTTTGACGTTTTGTGACCGGTGTGAGTTAGATGAATGAATCATCCGGCTTACGTCATCGGTAGATGTGTATAATAAGTTTTATCGTTTTGTGACCGGTGTGAGTTAGATGAATGAATCATCCGGTTTACGTCATCGGTAGATGTGTATAATAAGTTTTGTCGTTTTGTGACCGGTGTGAGCTAGATGAATGAATCATCCGGCTTACGTCATCGGTAGATGTGTATAATAAGTTTTGTCGTTTTGTGATCGGTAGAAGCCTTCAGTTTATGTCACTGTTTATTTTCGTTGACTTTATTTAGCGGCAGATGCATTTGACTCTTACGATTTTCAAGTTTTCACGCTTAAGTCTTGGTTTCTGTTGGCCGAAATTAATCCTTAATATTTTAACCGATTATTCAAACATTGTTTTATAGCTTTGCTTAATTTTGTTCTGCTCAAAAGGATTTCCGCTGCTAGTTTTTAAACGTTTTGAGATTTTAGAAAATGTCAAATTTTGACTTTCGAGCGAAGTTTTAAATTTGGTCAAAGTTTTTCTTAGTTATGTTCGGATTATGAGTAACGAACTGGGTTCAGAGGACTCGGGGCGTTACAATTTGTCGCCCTCGACTGGCAGTGTCAAAACTGGAGCTGCAGTTAACTTCTGTTTCAGCTCCTGAAAATTCTTATCGCATTCAGCCGACCATACGAATTTCTCATTCTTCCTTGTCAAACGCGATAGAGGGACTGCAATCTTTGAAAACCTCTCTATGAACTTCTGATAATACCCAGCCAATCCTAGAAATTCATGTACTTCTCGCACATTTTTAGGTTACGGCCAATTTTTAATAACATGAATCTTGGTCGGATCTACAGAAATTCCTTCCTGAGATATAATATGACCGAGAAAATTGATTCTGTCTAGCCAAAACTCACATTTAGAAAACTTCGGGTATAGCTGGTGTTGCTTCAGAATTCTCAAGACAATCCTTGATTGCTCCTCATGTTATTCCTTCGTCTTTGAATAGACCAAGATGTCATCAATGAAAACGATGAAAAACTTGTCTAGGTATTCCTTGAAGACAAGATTCATCAAGTCCATGAAAGCCGCAGGGGCATTGGTAAGTCCAAAAGACATTACTAGAAACTCGTAATGCCCATACCTCGTTCGAAACGCCGTCTTTTGAACATATTCCCTTCTAACTCTCAACTGATAATAGCCCGAGCGTAGGTCAATCTTTGATGTGCCCCAGAGGGCCGTCACTCGATCACAAACTAAGGCCCAAGCTGTAACGCCCGGTTCTTTTTCGGGTTTTAGATTTTCCGCATATGAATGGCATTTTCGTAAATATACCAAATCAAGCCCGTTTTATAAACGGAAAGTTTTAACGGAACCCTTATGGTTAATGTGAATTTTAGAAGAAATATGGGAATTTAAGAAATTCAAATCGAGGAGTAACGCTTAATTTCCCTTTTTAACCCTATAGCGGTTTAATTCGTAAAAATAGTAAATTAAATCCGTTTGACAAACGGAAAGTTTTGTTAGAGCCCTAGTAATTAATAAAGATTTTTAGAGAAATAAGAAATTTTAGAGAATCTAGATCGATAGGATAAATCACGAAATGGATAGAGTATTATGGTGAAGGGCAAACTTGTCTTTTATAATTTAATTAATTAAAAGGGGCAAAGCCCCTTCTTCTTCCTCATTTGACAAATTCCAGAGAGGAATTTGTTTCCCCTCTCTTGGCGACCAAGCTTCTCCACGGCGACGATTTCTTCAATCGGCCGATTCCTCCACTCCGATCATCAAACGTTCTTCACGTTTTCTCTTCCCCTCGCGATTCTAGGTAAGTCTCTAGCGTTTTCCGGCTTTAGTTCTCGACTTTTAGAGATTTAAACATTTAGGGTTTCGTATGGATTTCGTAAAAATAGCCGGGTTTTGTTAGAATAGGTTATTTATCGCTTTATTAATGATTATTGAGCATTATTGGATGGATTGGGTTGATGATTTAAATGTGCAAACTGGAAAATGCAGGGCAGCTTCGGTTTTTGATTTTCTGCCGTTTATTGGGTTTGGTTTTCGATAAATGAGTTTCACCATTAGAAAGTAGACATTCTAAGGAGTCCATAGCAACTTGATTCACTCGATTTCGTTAAGAATTGATTTAGTTATGAATTTTTTAAAGTTGTTGTGCAAAAACTGGAGAATTTCCGCAACCAGTTCGGTTTTCGTTTTTCTGGCACTAAATGAGTTAGCTTTTTAGAAAATAGACTCCACCATGTTAAACTAGACGTTTTAAGGATTCTATAGCATGTTGAATCATTGAAATCGGATAAGAATTGGAGAAGTTATGAATTTTCAAAGTTTAAGTGAAATGGTAAAACGAAAATCCGGGCAGGTCACTGTTCCGATGCATTTTGACCCTCTTCCCGATTTTATCTCGCAAAACTGTTTTTGTGGATTAAATTACATACCTTAAGGAAGCCGTGGCCTTTGGAATTAAGCCGTTTCGACATTTGTAGATGAAGTTATAATTTTTCGAAATTGGTTCATGTTTCGAGCTAGAATCTTAGTTTTTATGATTAAAGTCAACTGATTTGCTTGTGTTGGTTTGAAATGCTTCATTTAAAGTGCCACACATGTTTATGTTCTTGTTGGATTAGATGGCTTGGAATTGTTGATGTTCGGTTTTAAAACTAGTTGCATTGAGATGTTTTGATTGGAGATATTGATTTTGAAGTTGATGTGCTTTAGGTTTCAAGTTACAAAAAGAGATTCGTCAAGCTAAATTCATTTGCTAAGGACCCGAGGTAAGTCTCTGTGACTTGTTTGGCCATCTAGGCCTACACCGTACGAATTGAGTCGATCGAGGATATTGGAGATGCGTCCGGGTAGTTTAGAAAGGGTAGTTAGAATTATGGCTTGTTATGTTGTAAGTTGTCACCTTATTATTGTATGTTTCTACTCGTTATACGTTGTTTATAGCACGACATTTGTTCATGCATCATTGTTTCAAAAACGAACATGAAAAACGAATTTCTATGCATGTATTTACAAATGAAAAAGGTAAACGAATGGAACGATGGTCACGTCGGTGGTGGTGGTTCAGACATGGCTGTCGGATGAAGCATGTCTTCCCCCCGGTTAGATACGAGGGGCTATCCAATCGCAGGATGTGCCGCTCCTATCTAGTGAGAGAGAAGCCCCGGTGACAAGAAATGAACTGAAATGAAAGAAATGAAAACGATGCATAGTTTAAATCAGCATACGCATAGCATTCACGTGCATTCACTTAGATTTACTGAGCCTCTAGCTCACGTGTTTAATTCTATGGTGTAGGTAATTTTGAGACAGGTGAGGAAGACGTCCCTCTGCCTGAAGTATGAGCATGTTGAAGGAGGAGGCCCGTGGGAGTGCGCTGGCAGTCGGGGCGTGATTTTGACCCGTGGGGACTCACATAGGTACTTTGGGTTGTTTTGCATAGAAAATGTTAGAATATTATAGGTTGTTGGGAATCTAGATAGTTAATAGAAAGTGTTTTGAGAAATTGAATGTATTTTGTAAAGTTTTACTGATTGTGAAAACAGGAGGATATGTTAAACTTTTAAATGGAACCACGCAATTTGTTTTTGAGAAATTTGTAATGTTTTAAATGTGTTTTTAGTCAAATTAATGGTAAGTGGTAAAGTGGGGAAAGTAGAAGTGTGTTTTTGTGAAATGTGTAATTGATGAATGATGAAGGAAAGAAAAAAGGGAAGATGTGGTGTGTGTTTTGTATAGTGTAATGTCATGTGTGTGTTGTGTGAGTCGTGTGCAGGGCGTGAGAGAAAAGGAAGGAGTCCAGAGAGTTTGGCGTACGGGCGCGGGTCGAGTGGCGCCGGATCGCAGACTTCTCTGGTTTTCCAGAGAAGTTGGCGCCCGGGCGCAGGAAGGGCTGCGCCCGAACGCAGGCGCCCAACAATGGGGCGCACAGTCGGCCAAGTGATGGCCGACTGTGCGGCCATGCAGGGCACGCTCGGGCGCCTGTTCTTAGGCGTCCGTGCGCCCCTCAAATTGCTGGGACAAAGTCCCTTTTACCCCCTGGCCGATGGTTTTAATTTTAATTGAATTTTAAATTGTTTTTAATAATTGTCTTAAGTTTAATTAAGTTGTTTTTAAGTTCTAATTAAATGGTTTAACGTTTAGACTTCAACTGTTCTGATTAAAGTTTTATTTCCGCTCTAACGCTAAGTTTAAAGTTTAGAGTATAAAAATGAAAAAAATTTTACGGGAAATTAAGGGTAGGTTTTAGGGTCGTTACACAAGCATTATCTAATCTATTTACTAACAAGCCCAATTCTTTTACAGGACTTGAAGGCCTCTTCACGGATTTGAATTGGGAGCCGAGCACAAGAGACCTGGATCAACCTGCACACTTGCTAACTTGGGAAACAACGACAGAGGCACTTGAAGACGGAGGCACTTGAAGAAGGGATTTGTCTCACTTAGGATTAAAATTGTCACCGAATGCTTATCTTTTTTATTGTTGTTTTGGCAAACTTTTAGCCTTGTATTTTCTTGGCAAACATTGGTCTTTCATGTAATATTTTATAGTTGCATACATCCTTAAGCATTAGGATTAGATGTATGCTAGCTTAAATGGTGGTTTGGAAGATGGATCAAATGAAGAGTGTGTTGTTACACTAGGCCAAGGCTTTGGCCCATTTTAAAGCCCCTTCGAAGCCCATTTCGAAGCCCACTTTTCCAGCCACCCTAGGTCTATAAAAGCATGGTTATTGGTGTTTGTAATGGTTGTTGATGCTATGAGAATAACCTAATTTTGGCTGAGTGCTTGGAGCTTGAAGACCGGTGAATGGTAAGGCTTGGTTCGGTCAAGAACCGAGAGGAGTTCTCTCCTTTACGCTTTCAAGCCCACGGTTGCTTGAATAGCTATTGTTCCACACTTCTTCCCTCTCATTTCAGAGTAGGATACACGAAGAAGGTGGCCATTAACCTGTTCCATTTGCTGTCATTCTTCTACGGAAGAGTGTATGCCGAAAGCTTACAAAATATTGCTTATCGAATAGCATTTGGTGTTCTTCTTGTAACTTTTGATTTACTCATCATCTGGACCTAAAATTTAAGGACATAATCTTAACTCATATGTAAAGAACCCCTAAAAATTTCGTTGAATTTGGATATTGTTTGTTTGGTGAAATCGTTGTTCGTATTTGCCGGTTTTTCTGTTTTTCTGTTTTTCTGGTTCTTTGCTAATCGGTTGTTGTGGGTAGAAACACGACCCTTTTGGAGGCAGAATCGTGTCATGTGGTATTAGAGCCATGAATGGCTTCCCATAAAGGCTAGAAATCGAACGGTTTGAATCTTCTTACCCATTTTCTCACCTGTTTATCGTTTTCATATTTTAGGGTTTGTTGTTTTGCTGTTTTTTTTTTTTAAAAAACCCAGAAAATGTGTTTGCTGTTCTTGCTGTTTTCTTATCTTCTCTTTTTATTTTCTTGCAAAGATCATTCCAGCATGTTTTGATAGTTGTCTGCAACTTGAGCATGGGTTTTTAAGTTTCATTTCCACCATTTTTGTGCTACAAGTTTTCCTTCCTCTTTTGGTAGAACATTGGCTAACAAACTTAGTACTTGATGTTTTATTTCCCTTTCGGGTTTGTTGACTTGGCATGTGTGTGTTTACTTTTCCAACCTTATGAACATATTGTAATAGTCACGGATCTGAGCATGAAGAAATAGCTTTTCATTTACATCATTTTCGTGTCTGGATTGTTGTTACATTGCAAGAAAAACGAGTTACCATGTTCTGTTTTTCGTGTTGTAATTGTTTTTTTTAAATCTGAGCTTTATGTTCAATATTTTATGCATGTTGTTAGCTGCTGTTTGAGTATGTTACTTTGTTAAAGAGCATCTTCCTTTTACATTTGAATTGTATTGGTAAAGTAAATGTTGCTAAAAAGGGAAAAGGCTAAGTAAAGTGCATAACCTAAACTAATCCCTATTTAGTGATGCTTTATGTCGCTTTCACTTTATGCTTGATGAGATTTTAATTAATAATGTTCTGTTGATAAGCTAATTAGCTGAATCTTCACGTTTGGAGTATATGTATTAAGTTCACTAAGACGTTAAAGAGCATGTACGAATCAGTTATTATTATTTAGTGGATTTCAAACTTGTTTGATATTGAATTTGACCTTTCCCCCTTAAAACAGCCATAACTTTGGCTACAAGTGTCAGTTTTTTACGAGCCACCTGGTAAATCGAAGCTATCGAAAAGATCTACAACACCGTCACAGACATATCTATGATAATCATGTTTTGATCCCAAAAAACGTCATCTAAGCCCTCAAAAATGCATTTTAAGATTTCTAGGTTTGAATTCTACTAGTTAGGTTCACTACTTATCCTTCCCTAATACTCACGGATCAACTACAACCTAGCTCAATTGCCTTCCTCCAACCTTAGAAATCACATGAATGAAGACTAGGAGTGGAATTAATCGAGAGCTAAACCAAGATATGGATCAAGAACCGAACCGGGGCAAGGACATTCCCCAACCCGAGACTCACACCCCACGAGAAGAAGAGTCTAGCTTGCAAGGACAATTGAATGGTCTTAGTGGATAAGTAACTAACCTAGGCCAACAACTTAAGGACTTAACCCTTGGCATGCAATATATTATGGAAACCCTTAGCAAGTGCAATTCCGGAGAACCCTCCCGAGAGCCTACACCTATGGATAGACCCGAGAATACTAGAAGGAGATTTCCATATCAAGAACCCTATCCTAATGTAGAAAAACCTGATAACCCTAGAAGGAGATTTTAAGGCTTTGACCATCGTGACGAGGATGAATGGACCCTTGATGAAGAAGAGAATTTTCGGTCAGGCCGTCGAAAGGACTTAGATGATTTGAAGAGAGTTAAGTTACATGTTCCCTCTTTCAATGGCGCATGCGATGGTAATACCTTCTTAGATTGGATAGATAAAGTGGAGAAAGTTTTTGATTATTATGACTATTCTGATAAAGTAAAAATCTAATTAGTCTCAGTTGAACTCACGGGATATGTCGCCCTTTGGTGGTCCAACATTAAATCACAAAGACAAATTATAGGAGATGATCCCGTTACCACGTGGAGGTTCATGAAGTCCCTCATGACCAAGCGATTCATTCCTACCCAATACCGACAAGAACTATTCTTATAAATCCAAAACTTAAGACAAGGAGGTCGGTCTGTTGAAGAATACCTCACCAAGTTTGAGACCCTTAGGATTAGAGGAGAGATAGATGAACCTGAGGAGCAAGTGATTGCAAGATTTATACGAGGATTGAACCGCGATATAGGAGACATTATAGAGCTGCACCCCCAAGAGACCCTTGATTTGGTAGTACAAATGGCTATGAGAGTTGAGCGACAACTTAGTAGAAAGAGGAAATCTAGTTTTACTCCGCAATTCCCACCCAAGACTACCCCAAAGGTTACACCAAAACCTCCTGAACCAAGCAAGACTTTCACCCAAGCCTAAGAAAAGAAACCTTTCACGCGCAATTGGCCACCCAAGGAATCAAGTAGTAAATACTGCCAATCCCCTTAAATCTCGAGAGATGAAGTGTTATAAATGCCATGGCATTGGTCATTTTTTGGCTCAATGCCCCAATAGACGAGTGATGATCCTCCAAGAAAACACTGGTGAATTTGTAAGCGAGGACGAGGACGATCAAGAAGTGGTAAGAGAAGATGAGGAGGATAGTGATTCCCAAGAAGAGATTGTTCACACACATGAAGGACCTCTACTTATGGTAAGAAGACGTGTCCTCGTGACTAAGAGTGTAACACCTGACAATCCCGGCCAGGTGATCTTCTTAACCGAATTAACTGTCACCTTTATTTTGGTCCTTTGATTTGAATTTAATGCCAAGGCTTATTTGATTGTTAATTGTCTGGTGGCAGAATTGTAATTATGAAGGATTGCAATTGGTATAAATAGAAAATGGAAACCTTAAACCTCACTAAAACCTCACTGTAGCCAACACATTTACTCTCGGCGATTTCTCTTTTCTCCAGAGCTCTCTCTCTCAGCCAGCTACAGCTCCTTTCGGCAACCGATTCTTCAGTCTCCACCCCGACGAATTCACACCTTAGGTAAGACTCGACAATGTAGTTGCTGGTTAACCATTTTGAGCTCTGTTTTTCAACTAAGCTCTGTAGTTTCGGATTCTTTAATGGCAGAGTTATTTTAGTGACATTTTAATCCGCATTTAGTAATGGCATTTCCGATTCGAATCTGGACATTAAGATAATCGACTGTGTACAGCTACTAGGTTGAATCTGATTATTTAGGATCTGGAAACTGAATCCACGCACACAAGGTGCTGACTAGAGAACCTAGAAGTACAAATGTGTTAGATTCTAGGATAACTATTGGCTAGGACTTTTAGGATTTTGTTTAACTCTGTAATGTGGAATGTTCTAGGTGAAGAAGATTGCAGAGAAGTGCTCCATTTGCTAAGGAAACCAAGTAAGTGAATGTGTAGGATTGCCCGGCCATTAGGGCCCTGCATCACACGGGTACTAGTTAGAAGTTTTTTTTCGACGTTTAAAGGTTATCTGGGCTTTTGTCTGTTGGTTACGATACTTGAACTGAAAGAATGATCCATGTTAGATGTGTGATCTGTTCTGTAGGATGATGAACCAAGGGTATCTCTGCTCATACATCACGAATGTTTCTCTAGCATATGAAAATGTTTTAAGTGCATGCTTTCTCTCATGAATAAAATATGAATATGAAACTTATGCAACATGGATTATGAGAGGGTTGGGGGCGGTTTGGGGTATGTCACTGTCCAAAAGAAGGACCAAGAATACGACCCGCAAGGGACTATGTACAGTTTCACTGTCGAACCCCCTTTACCGGCACAAATCCTCTCTTAATCCATACAATGTAAATGATGAATATGAACGATGAATATGAACATGAATATGAACAAGAACAAGAAAGATTTATGATCATGCGTTTCTTTAAATTTTGCATTCATGCATATGTGTTGGCATCGCATTCCTTACTAAGCATTAGGCTTATAGTTTAAACCTTATGATGTAGGTGAAGAATTTACAGGTGAGGATTCCAAATTCAATGAGAAAGTTTAAAGCTTGTTGCTGGATGTGCTCAGGGTGACAGTGCGTGACTGGAAGAGGCGATTATGACCCGTGGTTACTGCTCATGTGATGTCAGTAAGGATTACGAAAACTTAGGTTAAAATAGGATGAGTTTTCTCTTGTCATTAGATACTAGAATATGACTGATACAACTTCTAAGTAGGATGGGGTTTCTCTTAAGAGCGTTTTATTTTTAAATATTACCTGTTTTAGCTTCTGAGCTCGAGAATGTTTTTGAGAATTTATATATATGTGATGGTCTGTCTTAATGAAGCCTTCCGCTATGTATACTCAGATTGAGTTTATGTTTAAGTCAGAGCAGGATTATATTGTCATGATGAGAGTGTGTGAAAAATTTGGATGTCCTCTATGGGTAAATGCCAAAGGTGTTTGCCCACCGATGGATGTTTTCTGTCAGTAGAAGTCATCTAATAAATTAAGGTTTCCTGTCTTTAGGGTAAAGTCTATCGGATGATGTGAATAAAGATGAGTAATCGGATGATGTGAGTAGTGTTGTTTTGATCGGATGAGTAAATCATCCGGCTGACGTCATCGAGAGGAGTAGTTTAAACTTTGTTGTTTGTGATCGGATGATGTTGTTTCTTTTATCAGATGAGTGTATATAGGTTTGTCGTCTAGCGATCGGATGGAGTCTTAATCGGATGAGTAAATCATCCGGCTGACGTCATCGGCAGGAGTAGTTTAAACTTTGTCTTTTGTGATCGGATGATGTTGTTTATTTTATCGGATGAGTGTAAATAGGTTTTGTCGTTTAGCGATCGGATGAAGTCTTCATGTGTCACGTGGGATACGCATGTCAATAGGATGATGTTGTTTATTCTATCAGATGATGTCTTCTATCGGATGATGTCTTCCATTGGATGATGTCTTCCATCGAATGATGTCTTCCATCGGATGATGTTGTTTACTCTATCGGATGAGTGTATATGAGTTTTGTCGTTTAGCGATCGGATTAAATTTAATGTGGCACGTGGGATACACATGTTGATCGGTGGATGTCTGTAAATCCATGCAACCTCGCGAACGATGAAGTCGTGAGGTCTGAGGGCACCTTCTTTCTGCCCGATCGTGTTAGGAAATCAATGTCTGAGTTTAGTCGCCCGGCTCTGCGACTAGTTATGCCGACTGTTTTAAGGATGAGTCGGGTGTTGAAGAGTTAGTTTTGTCAGATATGACAATGGTTTAAAGTTCCTTCAAAAAAAAATGAACAGAGGGAATATTTAGAGTGAAAGTTCCACGAAAATATGAATTAGTCTCGGCCCTTAACGAGGTCTTGACAACTATGGTATCAAGGCAAAACCGGGTTCTAAAATCGATTCTGTAGACTGCCTTCCAGCACAGACCGTCACATGAGCACACTCCAACAACTGTAAGTGTTTATGATTTCAGCAATGTCCTTAAGTTAAAATGTGTTTATGACTAATTGTTTAGGAATCCCAAGATGGTAAGAGGCAAACAGAGAGATGAGAATATGGATAGCAATACTATCGCCCAACTAACAGAGTTGGTCATTCGCCAATCCCGACAGATCGAGCAACTTGTAGCCACTAGGGAGGAACAAGGAAATTCTAGCACTAACGCAGCTCGAGATCATGGTGACGAGCGTTTCCATCAACTTCGACCTCCGACGTTTAATGGTCAAGTTTCGGATCCTGTTTATGCTGAGGAATGGGTCCGGAAGATGGAGGACATGTTCAAGTATGCAAAGGTGGATGAAGGAGATAAGGTCACGTGTGCTGTCTTCCACTTGGAACTGGATGCGAGGCATTGGTGGGACTCGATCCAGAGCACCGTGAATACAGGAGCTATGACCTGGGAAATATTTAAGACTGCCTTCTATGACCAGTACTTCAGCCGAGCTGTTCGAACTAGCAAGAAGATGGAATTTATGCAGCTGTGTCAAAACGGCTCTGTGGCCGATTATATATGTAAGTTTGAGGCCTTGTCCAGGTTTGCATCCCGTCTGGTGGATGATGAGGAAGACAAGATCCATCAATTTGTTCATGGACTAAAGCAAAGCTTGTATAGAGGAGTAAAGACTGCGGGGATTCACAATGTGCCATTTTTCGAGGTGGCGGCTAAAGCCTTAGAACTGGAAGAGGTTGAGGTAACATTACAAGAACAACGCGAGCAATCGAAGAAGTTTACCAGAGAGGCTCAACCACCACCACGACAGAACAAGGGTTGGCAGCCACAGTAGAATAGGGGGCTTCAGCAACAGCAGAAAAGTGTTAAGAGACCTTTCAATCAGAACGATAACCAGGGAAAAAGGAAATGACCACTGGCTCCCCTATGCCTTACCTGTCAGAAGAATCACCCCGGTGAATGCAAGTTACATTCTGGCCTTTGTTATAGATGTGATAAGGTTGGACACATTGTCAGGACTGCCCCATGCCGCCGGACTCGAATAGAGCGAGGGTGGCACCTAGAGTTTATGCCTGATGGAGGATGAGGATGCAGTGCCACATACAGTCATATCAGGTACGATTACGATTTGTGGTATTTCTGCTTATACACTTATAGATACGGGAGCCACTCACTCGTTTGTGGCAACCTTATTTGTATGTAAGCATAATTTAGAACCCTTGCCAGCCGAGAGGTCATTTAGTGTTATGTTACCGTCAGGGAAGTCTTTACATTCAGAACAGGTAGTAAAAGGTGATATTGTGACCCTAGGAGATAAGAAGTTGTATGTAGAATTGATCGTAATTGACATGAAGGGATACGAAGTTATACTAGGAATGGATTGGTTATTCAGACATCATGCCACGATAAGTTGTAGGTCTGGATTAGTTGAGTTCCGACCCCCGAATAGAGATCGGTATTTCTTCCAAGCTATTCCTAAGATAAGTAAAATGCCGATTGTATCCACACTAGAAACCCAGCGGTTGTTGAAAGAGGGTTGTGAGAGTTTTCTAGCTAGTGTAATTGATGATCGGGTGAAAAGTAGGATAAAACTGCAAGATATTCCTATAGTCCGAGAGTTTCCAGAGACATTCTTGGATGACTTGCCCGGGTTACCACTGGATAGAGAAATTGAGTTTGTAATTGATACATACCCCGAGGCATTACCTGTGTCTATGAACCCCTACCGCATGGCACCTGTTGAGTTGAAAGAATTAAAAGTCCAACTACAGGAATTAGTAGACAAGGGATTTATACGCCCTAGTAGTTCTCCCTGGGGTGCACCTGTTTTATTCGTTAAGAAGAAAGATGGTTCTCTTAGAATGTGCATAGACTACAGAGAGCTAAACAAGTTGACAATTAAGAATAAATACCCTTTACCCCGAATTGATGATCTGTTTGACCAACTGCAAGGAGCTAAGGTGTTTTCAAAGATTGACTTACGTTCGGGTTATTACTAACTGAAGATTAAAGAGGGAGATATACCAAAGACAGCCTTCAGAACCCGCTATAGACACTATGAATTTCTTGTAATGTCGTTTGGATTAACAAATGCGCCTGCACCTTTTATGGATTTGATGAATCGGGTGTTCTGAGAGTACTTGGACAACTTTGTAATTATATTCATAGACGATATCTTAATTTACTCACGGACTGAAGCTGACCATGCATAGCATTTAAGAGTGGTTTTGACGACATTAAGACAACAGCAACTCTATGCCAAGTTGTCCAAATGTGAGTTCTGGTTGGATAAGGTCAATTTCTTAGGCCATGTCATTTCTGCTGAGGTCATATCAGTAGATCCAACCAAGATTCAGGCTGTTAAGGACTGGCCACAGCCAAGGAATGTTAGTGAAGTCCGTAGTTTTCTTGGTCTGGCAGGTTATTATAGAAAGTTCATTAAGGGATTCTCTATGATAGCTAAGCCTTTAACTAATTTAACAAAGAAGGACACCAAATACTCTTGGACTGAAACTTGTGAAGATAGCTTCCAGACACTTAAGCTGAAGTTGACGACAGCCCCACTATTGACTCTCCCAACCGAAAAAGGAAGATTTAGTGTTTATTGTGACGCATCTAAAGTGGGACTGGGATGTGTTTTGATGCAAGAAGGCAAGATTGTGGCGTATGCCTCCAGACAGCTGAAGAGTTATGAGCAGAATTACCCCACTCATGATCTGGAATTAGCTGCGGTTGTTTTTGCTTTGAAGATTTGGAGACATTATTTGTATGGTCAACAGTGTGAGGTGTTTTCTAACCATAAAAGCCTGAAGTACATTTTCACTCAAAAGGAATTGAACATGAGGCAAAGACGTTGGTTGGAGTTTGTCAAGGATTATGACTTTGAGATCAAGTATCACCCGGGTAAGGCTAATGCTGTAGCTGACGCATTGAGTAGGATGTCGATGACAATGCAGCCAGCAATGTCAACCATGTCTACACCTTTGAGGATGGAAGTTCAGAAGTTTGAATTGGAAATAGTGTCTGAATTGTCTGAATTACTTGCAGGAGTAACTATTCAACCAACCATCTTGGATAGGATCAAAGAAGCACAACAAAAGGACTCAAAAGAGAATAGTAGTGTGATGAGCAAGTTAAAGGACGCCTCCTCTGAGTTTAGTCTCTCCAAGGATGGTATTCTAAGATTTAGAAATCGATGGTACATTCCGAGTGATGAGGAATTACGTAAGATGATTTTGGCCGAGGCACACTCGTCCTCATTTTCTGTACATCCTGGTAGCACCAAGATGTATCGAGACTTGAAGTTAGTTTACTGGTGGCCAAACTTGAAGAGGGATGTTGCCAAATATGTGGAATCATGTTTGGTTTGCCAACAAGTTAAGGCAGAGCATCAACGTCAAGGGGGTACCCTTCAACCCTTACCAATCCCCGAGTGGAAGTGGGAACACATCGCCATGGATTTTGTTGTGGAACTGCCTAAGACAACTAAAGGTCATGATAGCATTTGGGTTGTAATTGACAGAATGACGAAGTCAGCTCATTTCCTACCAGTAAGGACAACCTACACGATGGACCAGCTAGCTAATCTTTATGTTCAGGAAATCATCAGATTACATGGTATTACAGTGTCTATTGTCTCCGATCGTGATCTCACGTTCACGTCACGCTTTTGGAAAAGTTTACAAAGTACGCTAGGTACAAATGTGACGACCCGTCGTTCAACGGACTGATAAGGAACCACCCATTCTCCGCGGATCCTGGGGCTGACTTGGGCCGGAGTGGTTTCTCCGTTGAAGCAGGGGCCGTTACAAACCCACATCGCTTGGGGAAGTACATGGAAATGAAACATATGTAAGAGATCCCTCCCAACATAGCAAGAAGCGTTTTGGAGCTCAATTGACAACGGATCCCATAAGAACTCCGAAGTTAAGAGGGTTTCGGCGAGAGTAATTCCAGGTTGGGTGACCTTCCGGGAAGTGCTCTCGCCAAACAAAGCCGTGAGGGGAGGATATTGGGCTGCGGCCCAATCCCTGGAGCGGACAATATCTTGCTGGGATGACAGGTCGTTACAAATGGTATCAGAGCCTGTACCCAACCGGAAATGTGGCCAACGAGGACGTTGGGCCCCCGAGGGGGGGTGATTGTGACGACCCGTCTTTCAACGGACTGATAAGGAACCACCCATTCTCCGCGGATCCTAGGGCTGACCTGGGCCAGAGGTGGGTAAAGCTCCGCGGATCCTGGGGCTGACCTGGGCCGGAGTGGTTTCTCCGTTGAAGTAGGGGCCGTTACGAACCCACATCGCTTGGGGAAGTACATGGAAATGAAACATATGTAAGAGATCCCTCCCAACATAGCAAGACGCGTTTTGGAGCTCAATTGACAACGGATCCCATAAGAACTCCGAAGTTAAGAGGGCTTCGGCAAGAGTAATTCCAGGTTGGGTGACCTTCCGGGAAGTGCTCTCGCCAAACAAAGCCGTGAGGGGAGGATATTGGGCTGCGGCCCAATCCCCGGAGCGGACAATATCTTGCTGGGATGAGGGGTCGTTACAACAAAGTTATCCTTTAGCACTGCTTTCCACCCGCAAACTGATGGTCAATCTGAGAGGACTATTCAAATACTCGAGGATATGTTGAGAGTGTGTGTGCTAGATTTCCAGACATCTTGGAGCCGACATTTGCCCTTAGTTGAATTCTCCTACAACAACAGTTACCAGTCCACCATCGGTATAGCACCGTATGAAGCACTGTATGGCAGAAAATGTAGATCACCTTTATATTGGGACGGAGTTGGTGAAGCAAAACTCCTAGGACCCGAGATTTTGCAGCAGATGTCAGATAAGATTGCCATTATTAGGAGGAGGATGACGACTGCTCAAAGTCGACAGAAGAGTTATGCAAACCAAAGAAGGAGAGACCTTGAGTTTGCTATCGGAGATGAGGTTTTCCTAAAAGTTTCACCATTCAATGGAGTTTTAAGATTTGGCAAGAAGGGAAAACTTAATCCGCGATTTATTGGACCATTCCCTGTCTTGGCAAGGATTGGTAGTACAGCTTACAAACTGCAATTGCCTCCATCATTGGAAAAGGTTCATAATGTCTTTCATGTGTCAATGTTAAAGAAATGTATACGTGATCCAACACATGTTGTGGAACCAACTGAAATCGATATCGAGCCGACGCTAATGTATGAAGAGAAACCTGTAAGGATTATGGAATCTGCAACTAAGACTCTGCGGAACAAAAAGATCCCACTAGTAAAAGTCTTGTGGAAGAATCAAGGTATTGAAGAAGCTACTTGGGAGCGGCAGTAGGATATGCTGGATAGGTATCCAGAGCTCTTTGTTTGAGCAATTTTCGAGTACAAAAATTTTGTTTAAGGAGAGGTGGATGTAACACCCGACAATTCCGGCCAGGTGATCTTCTTAACCGAATTAACTGTCACCTTTATTTTGGTCATTTGATTTGAATTTAATGCCAAGGCTTATTTGATTGCTAATTATGTGGTGGCAGAATTGTAATTATGAGGGATTGCAATTGGTATAAATAGAAAATGGAAACCTTAAACCTCACTGTAGCCGACACATTTACTCTCGGCGATTTCTCTCTTCTCCAGAGCTCTCTCTCTCAGCCAGCTATAGGTCCTTTCGGCGACCGATTCTTCAGTCTTCACCCCGACGAATTCACACCCTAGGTAAGACTCAAAAATGTAGTTGCTGGTTAACCATTTTGAGCTCTGTTTTTCAGCTAAGCTCTGTAGTTTCAGATTCTTTAATGGAAGAGTTATTTTAGTGACATTTTAATCCGCATTTAGTAATGACATTTCCGATTCGAATCTGGACATTAAGATAATCAACTGTGTACAGCTGCTAGGTTGAATCTGATTATTTAGGATCTGGAAACTGAATCCACGCACACAAGGTGCTGACTAGAGAACCTAGAAGTACAAATGTGTTAGATTCTAGGATAACTATTGGCTAGGACTTTTAGGATTTTGTTTAACTCTGTAATGTGGAATGTTCTAGGTGAAGAATATTACAGAGAAGTGCTCCATTTGCTAAGAAAATTAGGTAAGTGAATGTGTAGGATTGCCCGGCCATTAGGGCCCTACATCACAGGGGTACTAGTTAGAAGTTATTTTTCGACGTTTAAAGGTTATTTGGGCTTTTGTCTGTTGGTTACGATACTTGAACTGAAAGAATGATCCTTGTTAGATGTGTGATCTGTTCAGTAAGATGATGAACCAAGGATATCTCTGTTCATACATCATGAATGTTTCTCTAGCATATGAAAATGTTTTAAGTGCATGCTTTCTCTCATGAATAAAATATGAATATGAAACTTATGCAACATGGATTATGAGAGGGTTGGGGGCGGTTTGGCGTATGTCACTGTCCAAAAGAAGGACGAAGAATACGACCCGCAAGGGACTATGTACACTTTCACTGTCGAACCCCTTTATCGGCACAAATCCTCTCTTAATCCATACAATGTAAATGATAAATATGAACGATGAATATGAACATGAATATGAACAAGAACAAGAAAGATTTATGAGCATGCGTTTCTTTAAATTGTGCATTCATGCATATGTGTTAGCATCGCATTCCTTACTAAGCATTAGGCTTATAGTTTAAACCTTATGATGTAGGTAAAGAATTTACAGGTGAGGATTCCAAATTCAATGAGGAAGTTTAAGGCTGGTTGCTGGATGTGCTCAGGGTGACAGTGCGTGGCTGGAAGAGGCGATTATGACCCGTGGTTACTGCTCATGTGATGTCAGTAAGGATTACGAAAACTGAGGTTAAAATAGGATGAGTTTTCTCTTGTCATTAGATACTAGAATATGACTGATACAACTTCTAAGTAGGATGGGGTTTCTCTTAAGAGCTTTTTATTTTTAAATATTACCTGTTTTAGCTTCTGAGCTCGAGAATGTTTTTAAGAATTTATATATATGTGATGGTCTATCTTAATGAAGCCTTCCGCTATGTATACTCAGATTGAGTTTATGTTTAAGTCAGAGCATGATCATATTGTCATGATGAGAGTGTGTGAAAAATTTGGATGTCCTCTATGGGTAAACGCCAAAGGTGTTTGCCCACCGATGGATGTTTTCTGTCAGTAGAAGTCATCTAATAAGTTAAGGTTTCCTGTCTTTAGGGTAAAGTCTATCGGATGATTTGAATAAAGATGAGTAATCGGATGATGTGAGTAGTGTTGTTTTGATCGGATGAGTAAATCATCTGGCTGACGTCATCGGCAGGAGTAGTTTAAACTTTGTCGTTTGTGATCGGATGATATTGTTTATTTTATCGGATGAGTGTATATAGGTTTGTCGTCTAGCGATCGGATGGAGTCTTAATCGGATGAGTAAATCATCTGACTGACGTCATCGGCAGGAGTAGTTTAAACTTTGTCGTTTGTGATCGGATGATGTTGTTTATTTTATCGGATGAGTGTAAATAGGTTTTGTCGTTTAGCGATCGGATGAAGTCTTAATGTGTCACGTGGGATATGCATGTCAAGTCTTCCATCGGATGATGTTGTTTATTCTATCGGATGATGTCTTCCATCGGATGATGTTGTTTATTCTATCGGATGATGTCTTCCATCGGATGATGTCTTCCATCGGATGATGTTGTTTATTCTATCGGATGATGTCTTCCATCGGATGATGTTGTTTATTCTATCGGATGATGTCTTCCATCGGATGATGTCTTCCATCGGATGATGTCTTCCATCGGATGATGTCTTCCATCGGATGATGTTGTTTATTCTATCGGATGATGTCTTCCATCGGATGATGTTGTTTATTCTATCGGATGATGTTGTTTATTCTATCGGATGATGTCTTCCATCGGATGATGTTGTTTATTCTATCGGATGATGTCTTCCATCGGATGATGTCTTCCATCGGATGATGTTGTTTATTCTATCGGATGATGTCTTCCATCGGATGATGTCTTCCATCGGATGATGTTGTTTATTCTATCGGATGATGTCTTCCATCGGATGATGTCTTCCATCGGATGATGTCTTCCATCGGATGATGTTGTTTATTCTATCGGATGATGTCTTCCATCGGATGATGTCTTCCATCGGATGATGTTGTTTATTCTATCGGATGATGTCTTCCATCGGATGATGTCTTCCATCGGATGATGTTGTTTATTCTATCGGATGATGTCTTCCATCGGATGATGTTGTTTATTCTATCGGATGATGTCTTCCATCGGATGATGTCTTCCATCGGATGATGTTGTTTATTTTATCGGATGAGTAAATCATCTGACTGACGTCATCGGCAGGAGTAGTTTAAACTTTGTCGTTTGTGATCGGATGATGTTGTTTATTCTATCGGATGATGTTGTTTATTCTATCGGATGATGTCTTCCATCGGATGATGTTGTTTATTTTATCGGATGAGTAAATCATCTGACTGACGTCATCGGCAGGAGTAGTTTAAACTTTGTCGTTTGTGATCGGATGATGTTGTTTACTCTATCGGATGAGTGTATATGAGTTTTGTCGTTTAGCGATCGGATTAAGTTTAATGTGGCACGTGGGATACACATGTTGATCGGTGGATGTCTGTAAATCCATGCAACCCCACGAACGATGAAGTCGTGAGGTCTGAGGGCATCTTCTTTCTACCCAATCGTGTTAGGAAATCAATGTCTGAGTTTAGTCGTCCGGCTCTGCGACTAGTTATGCCGACAGTTTTATGGATGAGTCGGGTTTTGAAGAGTTAGTTTTGTCAGATATGACAATGGTTTAAAGTTCCTTAAAAAAAATGAACAGAGAGAATATTTAGAGTGAAAGTTCCACGAAAATATGAATTAGTCTCGGCCCTTAACGGGGCCTTGACAAAGAGTTCTGGAGAAGACTGTCAACGAGAGAACATCTTCCATAGTAGATGTTTCATCAAGGATAAACTATGCTCCCTGATTATTGACGGAGGTAGTTGTGCAAATGTAGCCTCTAAGGATTTAGTTACTAAATTAGGATGGGAGACTAGTGTTCACCCCCACCCTTACAAGCTACGATGGCTAGATGATAGGAACGATGTCAAGGTTACTAAGCAAGTGAAGGTAGAGTTTTTCTTAGGCAATTTTAATGACACGGTCCTTTGTGATGTAGTACCTATGAGCGCGAGCCACTTACTCTTAGGCCGACCTTGGCAGTTTGATCGAAGAGTTCACCACGATGGACATTCTAACTATTTTTCCCTTAAATCTGAAGGAATGACTTTTAAGTTCACCCCCATGACCCCTGAGCAAATTGCTAAAGACGACGCTACAAGAAGAGAAGCCGAGAACAAGGCTAACCTATTCATCACTAGAAAGCAAATGGAAGCGTCTGTACGTAGAGGAGATCTCTTGATTTTGATACTTTTTCGCGATAGAGTTATGGAACTAGGAGTTATTCCTAAAAATGTTAAGACTTTACTCAACCAGTTCCAAGATGTATTTCCAGAAGATTTACCTAAAGGTTTACCCCCCCTACGCAGTATTGAACACCAAATTGACCTTCAACCTGGAGCCGCGTTACCTAATCGACCAGCTTACCGAATGAACCCCGAAAAAACCAAGAAGCTGCAAGATCAAGTACAAGAATTGTTAGACAAATGGTATATAAGAGAGTCCATGAGCCCCTGTGCAGTACCAAATTACCATCAAATATAGATTTCTCATTCCTCAGCTCGAGAATATGTTAGATGAACTTAGTGGGGCCACCATTTTCTCTAAAATAGATCTCAAAAGTGGATACCATCAAATTAGAATGAAGGAAGGTGACGAATGGAAGATGGTCTTCAAGACGAAATATGGATTATTTGAATGGATGGTCATGCCCTTTGGATTATTGAATGCCCCGAGTACATTCATGAGACTTATGCACCATGTAGTTACGGAATTCTTAGGAAAATTTATAGTTGTCTATTTTGACGATATACTGGTGTATAGTCTAGACCTACCCACATAACCTTAACCTTCTTAGTATACTCTTCTGAACCCTACGAAAAGCCCAGTTGTACGGAAATTTAAGTAAATGCTCATTCGCGCAAGATAAGGTTTACTTTCTAGGGTTTGTTATTTCAAAGTATAGAATGGAAGCTGATATTGACAAGATCAAGACAATTAAGGATTGGCCTACACCTAATTCTACGCCAAGGTACGTAGCTTCCACGGACTCGCCTCTTTCTATAGGAGGTTTATCAAGGACTTTAGCTCAATAGTCTCACCACTTACGGATTGCACGAAGAAAAACCAAGAGTTTAACTGGACCTCAGTCTGTCAAAAGAGCTTTGAGCTAATCAAGGACAAGTTATGCCACTCACCCATACTTGCACTCCCAGATTTTAATAAAGCATTCAAAATTAAGAGTAATGCTTTTATAGTAGGCATAGGAGCCGTACTCATGCAAGAGGGGAACCCATTGCATTTTTTAGCAAAAAATTGAAAGGAGTTGCCCTAAATTACTTCACGTATGATAAGGAATTTTATGCTGTCATGAGAGCATTAGAGAACTGGCAACATTACCTCTTGTCTCGAGATTTCATTATCAATACTGACCATCAAGCCTTGAGACATATCAAGAGTCAACATAAATTGAACAAGAGACACACCACGCGGGTGGAGTTTTTAGAGAGGTTTTCGTACACCCTTAAGTATGTAAAATGGGAGAATAATGTCGTGGCTGATGCACTCTCGAGAAAGTGCGTTCTACTTACGGAGTTAGAAACTAGATTCTTTGGTTTTGATTGGATTAAGGAGCACTATGAAACTGACCCGGACTTTGGACTCATCTACATCAAATGTTTGGACAAGGTCGAAGGAGAATATCGTTTCATGGACGGGCTATTTGGTTAAAGCGGGAAAGTTGTGCATTCCTCAAGGCAGTTTAAGACGAAGCCTTGTAAAAGAAGCTCATTGTGGAGGCCTAGCAGGTCACTTTGGATAGAAAAAGACACTAGACACGCTTAAGGAACACTTTTATTGGCCCCACATGATGAAGGATGTACACCGCGTGTTGGAGACACGCATAATTTGCAAGAAAGCTAAAAGTAACGTTCTCCCTCAAGGTTTATACATGCCTTTACCCGTTCCTTCACACCCTTGGGTAGAGGTTAGTATGGACTTTGTTTTAGGACTACCACGAACTGCATGAAGTAAGGACTCCATAATGGTAGTCGTCGATCGATTCTCCAAGATGGCACATTTTATTCTTTGTGCCAAGACCGACGATTCTGCTTTCATAGCTGACCTTTACTTTAAAGAAGTCGTTCGCCTGCATGGAATTCCGCAATCTATAGTGTCGGATAGGGACACTAAATTTTTGAGTGCCTTTTGGAACACATTGTGGAAAAGGTTGGGGACTAGATTATGTTTCAGCACCTCGTTTCATCCCCAAACCGATGGTCAAACGGAAGTTGTCAACAGGACCCTGGGTACCCTCATACACAGTGTTGTAGGTAAGAAACTATCTAACTGGGATCTAGTACTTCCAGGTTTGGAGTTTGCCTATAACCGCACCCTTCATTCAACTACTCAGCAATCGCCTTTTGAGGTTGCCTACGGGTTTAATCCATATACACCACTAGACCTTGTTCACTTACCCTTAAAAGACTTAGCTAATCCATGAGGAGCGGACAAGGCTGAACGAGTTAAAAAATTGCATGAGACTGCATGTATAGCCATCGAAAAGACTAATGCAAGATTTGACAAACAAGCCAACAAATGACGCCGCGAAGTTATCTTTAACGAAGGAGACTTAGTTTGGTTACACTTGAGAAAAGAAAGGTTTCCCGCCAAGAGACGATCCAAATTATTGCCTAGAGCTGAAGGACCATTCAAGGTGTTGGAAAGAATCAACAATAACGCTTATAAGATTGAGCTACCTGGTGACTATGGAATTTCAACCACCTTTAATGTCCAAGATCTCTCTCCTTACAAGAGTAGCGATGATGACATCGAGGAGCTCCAATTAAAGGATTTGAGATCAAATCCTCAATCACCTGGGGAGGATGATGTGCCCCCAGAGGGCCATCACTCGATCGCAAACCAAGGCCCAAGCATTATCTAATCTATTTGCTAACAAGCTTAATTCTTTTGCAGGACTTGAAAGCCTCTTCACGGATTTAGATTGGGAGCCGAGCACAAGGGAACTGGATGAACTCGTGCACTTGCTAACTTGGGAAACAACGACGGAAGCACTTGAAGATGGAGGCACTTGAAGAAGGGATTTGTCTCCCTTGGGATTAAAATTGTAACCGAACGCTTATCTTTTTTCTTGTTGTTTTGGCAAACTTTTAGCCTTGTATTTTCTTGGCAAACATTAGCCTTTCATGTAATATTTTATAATTGCATGCATCCTTAGGCATTAGGATTAGATGTATGCTAGCTTAGATGGTGGTTTGGAAGATGGATCAATTGAAGAGTGTGTTGTTACACTAGGCCAAGGCTTTGGCTCATTTTGAAGCCTCTTTGAAGCCCATTTCGAAGCCCAAATTTCCAGCCACCCTAGGTCTATCAAATCATGGTTATTGGTGTTTGTAATGGTTGTTGATGCTATGAGAATAACCTAATTTTGGTTGAGTGCTTGGAGCTTGAAGACCGGTGAACAGTAAGGCTTGGTTCGGTCAAGAATTGAGAGAAGTTCTCTCATTTACGCTTTCAAGCCCACGGTTGCTTGAATAGCTATTGTTCCACGCTTCTTCCCTCTTGTTTTAGAGTAGGATACACGAAGAAGGTGGCCATTAACCCGTTCTATTTGCTGTCATTCTTTTATGAAAGAGTGTATGCCGAAAGCTTACAAAATATTGCTTATCGGACAGCATCTGGTGTTCTTCTTGTAACTTTTGATTTACTCATTATCTAGACCTGAAAATTTAAGGACATACTTTTAACTCATATTCAAAGAAACCCTTAAAATTTCGTTGAATTTGGATATCGTTTGTTTGGTGAAATTGCTGTTCGTATTTGCTAGTTTTTCTGTTTTTCTGTTTCTTTGATAATCGGTTGTTGTGGGTAGAAACACGACCCCTTTGGAGGCAGAATCGTGTCAATCCTTGAAAATACTTGGGCACCCTACAGTTGGTCGAACAAATTATTTATTCGTGGCAACGAATATTTATTCTTCACCGTCAACTTTTTCAGCTCTCTGTAGTCGATACACAACATGAGAGTTCTGTCTTTCTTTTTGACAAACAGAACTGGCGCATCCCATGGAAAAAAACTTGGTCGGATGAATCCCTTGTCCAATAGTTCCTCTAACTGAGATTTCAACTCCTTCAGTTCGGCAGGCGCCAATCTGTACGGATTCTTAGACACAGGTTAAAAACCTAGATAAACGTCAAACACGAATTCTATCTCTTTGTCCGGCGGTAATCCGGGAAGATCATCAAGAAAGATCTCTGTAAACTCCCTAACGATCAGAAGGTCACTTGGCTTTACCCCATTAAGCAATTGAGTATCGACCACTGTGGCCAAATAAGCTGAGCATCTATCTTTAAACTGCTCTCGGACAATCATAAAATAGGAAGTAGGCAGCCCACTTGTCCTACTCATCGCCTGAAAGGTAAACTTTTCTTTATTCGGGGACGAAAAGTCACCATCCCGGATTGGCAGTCAATGGTGGCGAAATGGCGTGACAGCCAGTCCATTCCCAAAATAAGATTGTATTGCTTTATGCCCATAACTATCAGATGGGCAAAAAAGGTGTTATTCTCTATGGACATAACATTGCCTTAGAATACTTGATCTGACTGCATAAGTTCTCCCGAAGGTAGCATCACACTATACTGACAATCTGCCAACTCGGGCACTAGGTTCAACCTAGCTAAACAGGTAGTTGAAATAAACGAATGCGTAGCTCCCATGTCTATCAATGAAAATACTGATATGCTGGTAACCAAAACAGTACCAGCAATAACAGAAGGCTGAGCCTCATCGTCGACATCACCAGGCTCGATAAAAGCAAAGATTCTTGGCATAACTTTTCTTTGATCTCTACTCGGTTGGTCTCGGCCTGACTTCGGGCAATCTTTGACATAATGGTCAACCTCTCCACATTGAAAACACCTATCCGTACCTAATCTGCAATCGCCATAGTTCTCCTTCTGGCATTTAAGACACAGAGGTTTTGGAGGAGTTCCTTGTACTTGTTTTTCCTTGCCCTGATCATTGTCTCCCTCATACGGCCTTTTAACGCCCTTTTGTTGTTGTCCTCTTGGTTGCTAGCCTTTATTCTTAGATTGAGGCTGAATCTCCTGAAAGAACCCTCTAGCAGGCTCTCCTGGTTTAACACACGTCAGTTCTGCAGCTTCGAACTCCAGAGCTCTGGCCGCAATAACTTCATAGGGTACATCCACAACTCCAGATATTATGACACTCTTTCTAATCTCCGGCTTCAACCCTTGCATGAACTGGTGCACTTTGTCCTCATTCTCGCTCACCAAGCGTGTGCAAATTGAGACAAGGCTTCAAATCTCTGAATGTATTCAGCCACCAAACCAGTCTGCCGTAGCTGTGTGAACTCCGTCAATTTGGCCGCTCGCACTGTACGACTGAAATACTTGTCATAAAACACTGTCTTGAACCGTTTCCAAGTCATCACTGTCATGTCTATAGTTGCTTTGATGGAGTCCCACCAAAACTGAGCGTCTAGTGCAAAATGAAAGGTAACGCATGCGACCTTCTCTCCATTCTCGATCTTTGCATACGCTAACATGTCCTCCATAGTCCGAACCCACTCCTCAGCAACAAAGGGATCTGAAGACTGACCGTTAAACACTGGAGGCCGCAACTTCTGAAATCTCTCCATACTGTGATTGTTTGGAACGACCAACTCTTGGGCTCTGAGACTCTCACGGTTTATTAGTCTCTCGATTTGCTGAGCTTGCATATCTATATGCTGAGCCTGACGATTGAGCAAATCTGTCAGCCTATCCATGGCTTCGTCCCTAGTGTCTCTACCTCGGACCATTTTGTAATCCTATAAACGTAATTAAAAACATAGAACAAACAATGGACATTAAACGTTCAATAACTTAAACTAAATCTAACTACCCATCCTAGTTACACTAAAACAACATAAATCACCAAATCCTCAATCAACAAACTCTCTTGTGGTGTAGGCCGAATTGGCCAAACAAGTCACGAAGACTTACCTCGTGTCCTTAGCAAATAAAGCGCCTCGTTTTGAGTTTCGTTACCTAGGTCATTCCACAATTGGGTCAATAAGACTAAATCCAATAAACCGTTCCAAAAACCAAAACGAAACTCCTAACTAAGAAATTTTCCTAAAACCTCCATCTACTTCATTCGGGCATTTCATCGAGCAATTCGCGCTCAAGATTCCCTAAACCTCCATTAATGGAGTTTTTACACACTTCTAACCATAAATTTCAACAACAATTCATTATTTCAACCTATCTATCACTAAAAATCACAAATACACCATCAATAAGCATTAATACGGTAAACCTATCGATTTCTAACCCAAACCTATGTTTTTAACAAAATCTTAATCGAAACTCTAACCATTTTTTAAGCTCTAAACTGAAAACTGAACCCGGAAAACACTAGAATCTTACCTCGAGTGTTGATTGCAGAAGAAAACGGGAAGAGAAACGTTGATCGGAGGAGGAATCGTCATTGAACCGTGAAGAACGCAGGGAAGAATTGAAAAATCCCCTAAGGGTTGCTGGGAGAAAATGAAAAAACGTGGGAGGGGGAGGATGTTTGCCTTTATTAAAATTTTGACTTGTAAAATTACTTATTTGCCCCTTAAACTAATTTTTTATTAATCCTCCACTTATTTAGTTAATTGGTCGATCGATTTGGTTTCTCCAAATTTTCTTATTCTTCCAAATATTTTGATTTATTCATAAGGTTCTAATAAAACTTTCCGTTCACAAAACGGACTTAATATACTATATTTACAAAAATGCCCTTATACATCGGAAAAATCAAAAACTTGTAAAACCGGTTGTTACATTTCATCCACCTTAAACAAAATTTTATCCTCAAAATTTGACTATACAAAGAGTTCTTGATATTTAATCATCATATCCTGCTGTCTCTCCTAGGTGGCTTCCTCTACATCGTGGTTCCGCCACAAAACTTTCATCAGCGGAATCTCCTTGTTGCGTAGCACCTTGATAGAGGACTCTAGAATTCTCACTAGCTTTTCCACATAAGTTAGCGTTGGTTATACCTCGATTTCTCTTGCTTCCACTGTAACACCCGAGTTTTTTGGGTTTCCACTCCAAGGGTATTTTCGTAAATAAGAAATATAGGCCCGTTTTGTGAGCGAGAGATTTTATTAGGGCCCTAGGAATTTATGGGAATTTTTAGAGGAATAAGTAAATTTTTAGAAATCAAAATTGATAGCCCTATAGTGTTTTGAGTCGTAAAAATAGTAAATTAAGTCCGTTTTGCGAACGGAGAGATTCGTTAGAACCCTAGGATTAAATTGAAATATTCAGAGGTTTAAGAAAATTTTGGAGAAACCAAATCGATAGGTTAAATAACGGATTCGCTAGAAAATCAAGAAAAAGGGCAATAAGGTAATTTGATTGATAAATTTTATAAATGTTAAAATACCCCTCCCCTTCTATTTCCTCTCTAGAACCACCCTCTCCCTTGCGATTTCTTCCCCTTTTCGTCGTTCCCTCTCCACGCCGGTGATTCATTTTTTTCCAGCAAGTTCTTCTTCCATTTTCTTTGACAAATCAACACCCTCGGTAAGCTCTAAGCTCTAGGCACGTTTAGTTGTCGTTTTAGGGTTGATTTCGGTTTGGGTTTATTCGATTTAGGATTGAGAAATCGTAGGTTTTGTTAGAAATCGATAATTTAAGGATATTAATGTCCATTAACGATGCATTTGTTGTTATTTAGGTAGATTAAATAGATTAATGGTGTTTGGGTGATTGTTAGGTTAATTTTGGGGTTGTTAGAGAATGGAGAAATCCATTAATGGAGGTTAGATAATTTGTGAGCGCAACGTGCTCAATGAAATACCCGAATGGAGAAAGTACAAGTTTTAGAGAAATTAGCTTTGGCTAGGGGCTTAATTTAAGTTTGGAATCTGTTTATTTAGGATCAATTTTAATACCACTACTTGTGAACTGCCTTAAGTGGAGACGACTTTTCAGATGGTGCTCGGCTTGCTACGGACGCCAGGTAAGTGAGTGTTAGTTTTTCGGCCCTTAAGGCCCTACATCGTGTCAATGCTTGGCTTTCGTGTTTTGATGATGATTTTCTGATTGTGGGGTTTAATGAGTCGGGTAGCCTAGGATGTTAGTTATTAGTTGTTTGTTAAGTTCGTTACTAGTAAAGTATGTTCATGTACGTTCGTGAATTGTTTTGATGGTATGTTATGCGTAAATTCCTCATGCATCATGTTGTCTCAAATGACATACGAAATGTTTTACATGCATGGAATTGAAATATACGTAATGATTAAATTGGTTGGGGCGGCATGGCCATGACAAAAAAACCGTCCGTGAGGACCATGATCACTGTCCATATTGGACCATGAATACTGTCCGTAAGGACCATGTACACGCATTTGCCTACTCCCCAGCATAATTCATGTCAAGTAAAAAGAACACGAACAAGTAAATGAACATGTTTTTACGAAAGTCATACATTCATGCATATGTTATCGATAGTGCATTCCTTTGCTAAGCATTAGGCTTAATGTTTATGTTGTATGATGTAGGTGAAGAGATCGGAGGTGAAGAGCCTCATCTCGATGGTCAAGCATAAGCGGTTGATGGATAGGACTCGTGGCGATGGAACGTGTTTTGGCAAGGCTTACCGATCCGTGGGTGGCTCCGAGCTCTTTTTGTAAAAGTAGACATGTGTGTGTTGATATAGAATTTATTGGTTATGGTTTGATTATATAGTGGTTAGCTCAGAGAAAATGTGATTTTTGATAGTTGTATTTATATGGGTCGCTTTTGGATGATGTTAGGAGTTTCCGTTGCGTATGTCTGATATCGATGGGTTTGACGATTTTTGGTTATGGTTTTAAGATGGAAATGGTGTTTATGTGCGATGTTGTGTTGTGAATTGGGTAGGATGGTATTTGATGATTTTAGGTACTTTAAACCCTTAAGGATTCGCTTGGTTTATAGAGCGATCCATGCAGTCCGTCTCTGTGATTTATGTCATGTCTTGGTTATATTTAGGCTATGCTCTTGGCAGTGTTTTTGAGGATTCGGGAATTGATGAATTTATGGGGATAGAGGAGTGATTTGGTATGGTTTATGGAGAGAAAGGTGAAGGGTTGTAAATTGTGAGTGTGTTGAGTGCTAAGTGTTGAAAAGAAAATGAGAAATGTGGTGTGCAGGGAATGGAGAAGGAAGAAGGCAACGCTCTGGAATTCAGATTCCAGAGCGGTTGCCGATCGATCGCCAAAAGGAGCGATTGATCGGCATCGATCAGCTAACCAAGGGCCGATCGATCAGCTGTCAAGCAGCCGATCGATCGCCCCTTGTTTTCTTGCAGGCCGATCGATCGGCTGTCAAGTAGCCGATCGATCGCCCCCCTGTGATGTTTCCTTGACGATTTTTCCCCCTTTTATTTGTTTGGTCTTAGAATAAAAGAAAAAAAAAATAATTGTACATATATTTTCTACGTGAACTTACGGGGGATAAGATTAAGTCATGGCTAGGCCGTGGCGGCCCGGACCGGGTTGGGGTCGTCACATCCACGACATGGGATGGATCACGTACGTATTTTCTGAGTATGGATACGTGAAATACATTGTGGATGCCTTCCATCGCCGTCGGGAGCTGTAACCGGTACGCCATCTTTTCGATCCTCTTCACAATAGGGAAAGGTCCCACGTAACGAGGACTTAGCTTGTCCTTCCTCCCGAATCTCATAACCCCTTTGATTGGAGAAATCTTCAAATACAACTCGTCACCCTCGTTGAACTCCAATTCTCTTCGTCTGTTATCAGCGTAGCTTTTCTGACGGCTTGGTGCTACCTCTATACGCTGTCTGATAATGGCGATCTTCTCTGCAATTTGCTGTAAAATATCAGAGCCGATTATACTAGCTTCGCCAACTTCGTCCCAATACAGCAGAGACCTACATTTTCATCCATATAGCGCTTCTTACTGAGCCATGCCGATTGTAGCTTGAAAACTATTGTCGTTTGAGAATTCGATTAGTGGCAAATACTTACTCCACGAACCTTGAAATTCCAACAAATAGGCTCTAAGCATATCCTCCAGAATTTGATTCGTTATTTCTGTCTGTCCATCAGTCTGAGGATGAAACGCTGTGCTAAAATTCAGTTGAGTTCTCATAGCTTTATGCAGACTTTTCCAAAATTTAGAGGTGAACTTCGGATCTCTATCGGAAACAATCGAGACTGAGACTCCGTGTAATTTGACAATCTCTTGCACATAAAGCTCTGCAAGATGATCCATGGAATGTGTCATCTTGACTGGCAGAAAATGGGCTGATTTCGTCAGACGGTCCACTATAACTCAAATCTCGTCGTGGCCTCTCGTGGTCCTGGGCAGTCCCACAATGAAATCTATGGAAACCTCCTACAAATGAATATTGGGTTAATATTCGTGAATTTTGCAAGTTTTTAAAGTTGTTTTGTGACTTAACTAACAATGTTTCAGTTTCATTGCATATTACATCAAATTTGTACGTCAACCAAGTATGTCAGTTGAAGATGATTATTCAAAAGTATGCCGAGGGTGACACTATGCTATTGAGGACAATGGCTCTAAGAATGTAGAACAAGTTTGACAAGTAATGAGGTAATTTTGAAAAGTTCAATACTCTTGTCGTTGTAGCGGGCCCTCTTGATCCAAGATTGTAACACCCGGTTCTATCAAACAGATTCCTTTTTTTTCTTTTTAAATTAATGGCACACTTTATATCATAATAATAAAGGTAGGGTTAATGGATGTGTAGGCAAGGGCATAAGGGTAATTGAAAATTTGAAAGTCGATAACGTATTTAAGGAAAGGGGTTTTTGGTTAAATGCACTGTAGCCGCCACCATTTCCTTGTTTTTCCCCTCGGTCTTCAGCTTAAGCAGCAGAGCTCTTTAGGCGATTCTTCTATTCGATTTTCTCCCAAACTGTGTGAGTTCTATTTCGATTCCTTGCTGCATTGGTAGCTATCGATGATTAGGACTAAAGAATTTTCCTAAAATCTTAACTTAACTAATCGAAGCATTTAAACCAACAATTAATGCTCGATAGTCCGTAATCCAAATTAACGAGTTTTGCCCTAAAACCCGAAAATTAACCAATTTATAACATTTTCACAAATTGATTTAACTTCGTCCCATAACGTCCAATATGTTCAATATATACCTAATCACGGCTAACCTATTAATTACGAGCCCTAATTCGCATTTTTAACGGATTTAAATCAAAACCCTAACTTTCTAAAACATCGTAAAACTTGAAATAAAGGCTCTAAGATTATAGACACATACCTAGGGTAGCGAGAGAAGGAAGAAACGCGAAGGAAACGGAACAACGGGAGGCGAAACGGAGCTCGGATCGACGGAACGTCGTCGGCCAGAGGAGAGAGCTTGCTCTCTGGTCTTCGCGCGGGCAGGGAGAAATGAAGAAGCAGGGAGAAAGAAAATATTAGGTTAGGTTTATATTTTTGATTTTGTAAATTACTATATTACCCTTCTCACTTAAATCTTTTTGTTTCATCCTTCGTTTCGTTAATTGGCTGACCGTTCGGATTCTCCAAATTTCCTTATTTCACCAATAAATCCAACTTATGATTTGGGTTCTAACAAAACTGTCCGTTCGCAAAACGGACCTCGTTTACTATTTTTACGAAAACGTTCATTATATTACGAAAAACGTAATTCTCGTAAATTTAGTGTTTGAACTCCTAAAAATCCCATAATATTCCTAAAATCCATATAAATTATTAGGATTCTAATGACGCTTTCCTTTCGTAAAACGGAGTTAATCTGACATATTTACGAAAATGCCATTTTATATTAAAATAATAATATCCCATAAGGCGGGATATTACACTCCATCCACCTTATTTAAAATTTTGTCCTCAAAATTTAACTCAGCTCATAGTCCTTGGTGTCACTGTCTCTCGTCCTGTAGTCTTATACCTTGTCTTAAAATCTCTCTATTTCTTTCAAGTCTCTACCTCTATCATTTCAAGGTCGAATTCTTCCTATAAAAGCTCTGATCCTGTTGCACTTAGGGTTAACCTCCATGGTTCTAAGCCAAAATTCTTACTATACTCTTCAACCTCAGCATTAAATTCGTATTCTCTACTCTCAATTGTGTAACGACCCCGTTTCCCAGCAAGATATTGTCCGCTCTGGGGATTGGGCCGCAGCCCAATATCCTCCCCTCACGGCTTTGTTTGGCGAGAACATCCCGGAAGGTCACCCAACCTGGAATTGCTCTCGCCAAAGCACTTTTAACTTCGGAGTTCTTATGGGATCCGTTGCCAATCGTGCTCCAAAACGCGTCTTGCTATGTTGGAAGGGTCTCTTTACATATGTTTCATTTCCACATACTTCCCCAAGCGATGTGGGATTGTGACGACCCCCTCTTTACGACCCGGGATTCGCCTATACTCGAGTTCGGGATCCATCCACCCCACAACCCGAGGTTTGCCCCGCAGTCGTACACATCCGTACACATTCCATTCGGGTCATCACAATCACCCCCCCTCGGGGGCCCAACGTCCTCGTTGGCCACATTTCCGGTTGGGTACAGGCTCTGATACCATTTGTAACAACCCCGTTTCCCAGTAAGATATTGTCCGCTCTGGGGATTGGGCCGCAGCCCAATATCCTCCCCTCACGGCTTTGTTTGGCGAGAACATCCCGGAAGGTCACCCAACCTGGAATTGCTCTCGCCGAAGCACTTTTAACTTCGGAGTTCTTATGGGATCCGTTGCCAATCGTGCTCCAAAACGCGTCTTGCTATGTTGGAAGGGTCTCTTTACATATGTTTCATTTCCACATACTTCCCCAAGCGCTGTGGGATTGTGACGACCCCCTCCTTACGACCTGTCACCTTCCGGCTCGCCCGCGCGGACGTACCGCCATCCGGGTTCCGGTTCGTGCAGCCATCGTACCAGTACAGATTTGGGACTTACAGATTCGGGTCATCACAATCACCCCCCCTTGGGGGCCCAACGTCCTCGTTGGCCACAATTCCGGTTGGGTACAGGCTCTGATACCATTTGTAACGACCCCTCATCCCAGCAAGATATTGTCCGCTCCGGGGATCGGGCCGCAGCCCAATATCCTCCCCTCACGGCTTTGTTTGGCGAGAGCACTTCCCGGAAGGTCACCCAACCTGGAATTACTCTCGCCGAAGCCCTCTTAACTTCGGAGTTCTTATGGGATCCGTTGTCAATTGAGCTCCAAAACGCGTCTTGCTATGTTGGGAGGGTTTCTTTTACATATGTTTCATTTCCACATACTTCCCCAAGCGTTGTGGGATTGTGACGACCCCCTCCTTACGACCTGTCACCTTCCGGCTCGCCTGCGCGGACGTACCGCCATCCGGGTTCCGGTTCGTGCAGCCATCGTACCAGTACAGATTTGGGACTTACAGATTCGGGTCATCACAATCACCCCCCCTTGGGGGCCCAACGTCCTCGTTGGCCACAATTCCGGTTGGGTACAGGCTCTGATACCATTTGTAACGACCCCTCATCCCAGCAAGATATTGTCCGCTCCGGGGATCGGGCCGCAGCCCAATATCCTCCCCTCACGGCTTTGTTTGGCGAGAGCACTTCCCGGAAGGTCACCCAACCTGGAATTACTCTCGCCGAAGCCCTCTTAACTTCGGAGTTCTTATGGGATCCGTTGTCAATTGAGCTCCAAAACGCGTCTTGCTATGTTGGGAGGGTCTCTTTTACATATGTTTCATTTCCACATACTTCCCCAAGCGCTGTGGGATTGTGACGACCCCCTCCTTACGACCTGTCACCTTCCGGCTCGCCCGCGCGGACGTACCGCCATCTGGGTTCCGGTTCGTGCAGCCATCGTACCAGTACAGATTTGTGATGACCCGAATCTGTAAGTCCCAAATCTGTACTGGTACGATGGCTGTACGAACCGGAACCCGGATGGCTGTACGTCCGCGCGGGCGAGCCGGAAGGTGACAGGTCGTAAGGAGGGGGTCGTCACAATCCCACAGCGCTTGGGGAAGTATGTGAAAATGAAACATATGTAAAGAGACCCTTCCAACATAGCAAGACGCGTTTTGGAGCACAATTGGCAACGGATTCCATAAGAACTCCGAAGTTAAAAGTGCTTCGGCGAGAGCAATTCTAGGTTGGGTGACCTTCCGGGAAGTTCTCGCCAAACAAAGCCGTGAGGGGAGGATATTGGGCTACGGCCCAATCCCCAGAGCGGACAATATCTTGCTGGGATACGGGGTCGTTACAAATGGTATCAAAGCCTGTACCCAACCGGAATTGTGGCCAACGAGGACGTTGGGCCCCCAAGGGGGGGTGATTGTGATGACCCAAATCTGTAAGTCCCAAATCTGTACTGGTACGATGGCTGCACGAACCGGAACCCGGGAAGTATGTGGAAATGAAACATATGTAAAGAGACCCTTCCAACATAGCAAGACGCGTTTTGGAGCACAATTGGCAACGGATCCCATAAGAACTCCGAAGTTAAAAGTGCTTCGGCGAGAGCAATTCTAGGTTGGGTGACCTTCCGGGAAGTTCTCGCCAAACAAAGCCGTGAGGGGAGGATATTGGGCTACGGCCCAATCCCCAGAGCGGACAATATCTTGCTGGAAACATAGCAAGACGCGTTTTGGAGCACAATTGGCAACGGATCCCATAAGAACTCCGAAGTTAAAAGTGCTTCGGCGAGAGCAATTCTAGGTTGGGTGACCTTCCGGGAAGTTCTCGCCAAACAAAGCCGTGAGGGGAGGATATTGGGCTACGGCCCAATCCCCAGAGCGGACAATATCTTGCTGGGATACGGGGTCGTTACAAATTGGACCGTACGCCCCTTCACTTACACTCTGAATCTCATCAAATTCTCCAAGTCACACATTTTTCTAGACAAATTTGCTAATTTCGCTAATTATTCCGCGATAGGTTTCACAACTAAATCGACATTGTTATGCTACTTTAACTATGCAACCGGGATTCCCTTAGATTTCGCACTCAGTCTAAGTTTCGTTCTCGAATCCAATCACTATATTCTTAACTAAATTTCTCATACTACTTGCGTTACACTCATTCGTCTATCTCGGATCTCTATTAACTCCGAGTGCCGTTAATTTCCAGAATTCCTACCATCTTCTTCTCCTCTTCCTTAACTTCACGCAAGGCTAAATTGAATTTACTAACTAAACTTACCATCTTTTGCTCGTTCCTGTCCGGTTCTAACTATTCTATTTGACCATTAACCTCAAATTATCTCTTGAATTCTATTTTCGCTTAGACACTCTCAACTTCATACGAATTCCCAATATACGATTTCTACGGTACTCCTTCATCTATTTAAATATACTCCCAGCATTCTAACGATCTAAGGTACTCCTCTATAGTTTTATATCTAAACGTTCGTCTTTCATGATTAGTCGCATTTTAATACTTGAAGAGGTTGCCAATTAGGAACAATACCTACCTACTTGAAACTCATATTTCATAAGGTGTATTTCTCTAATTCTTAGTAAACCTTAAGTGTGAAAACTCCGTTGATTAAATCCAAGTGATCCTACTAATGTATAACCATATTTCTATTTGGTCTTTATTGTCTTACATGTAGCCTACCATCTCCTCGTCAAGGTTCTCCTAGTAACCACTCTTACCCACATAATATTCTCTTCCTTACAAATTTCAGGTCTATACACTTTATCTATCATATGCATAACGCCATACTGGTAATTAAAATAATACCTGGAATAGTAGAAGGCTGGGCCCCATCGTCGGCGTCGCCGGGCTCGATGAAAGCAAAGACTCTTGGTCCAACCTTTCTTTGATCTCTGTTCTGTTGATCTCTGCCTGGTTGATTTCGGTTCGATAATGGGCAGTTCATGATATAGTGGCCAGCTTCCCCACATCGATAGCACCTATTGGTACGCGTCAAACAGTCACCGTAGTGCTCCTTCTGGCACTGCGGGCAAAGAGGCTTTTGTGTAGTCCCTTGCACTTGCTTCCCTTTTCTCCGGTCGCCCCTACCATCGGAAGGCCTCATATTGCCCCCTTGTTGTTGTGGCTGTTGTTGCCCATTCGATTGCCAGTCTCGGTCCCACGACTGAGGCTGGAGCTCACGAAAGAAGCCCTTAGCTGGCTCATTCGGCCTAACACAAGTCGCTCTAGCAGCCTCGATATCCAGAGCCTTGGCCGTAACTTCCGAATAGGGCACATCTATAATACCTGAGACAATAACGTGCATCCAAATCTCAGGATTAATTCCCTCCATAAACTGGTGTACCTTCTCCTCGTTATCGCTGACAAGACGTGGGGCAAATCGTGATAAGGCCTCAAACTTCCGTATGTAATCGGTAACCGAGCCCGTCTGCTTTAACTGCGTGAACTCATTCCTCTTTGCCACCCTCACTGTGCGGCTGAAGTATTTATCAAAGAATAAAAACTTGAACCGATCCCAAGTCATAACTGATACATCCGTAGTCGACTTGATCGAGTCCCACCAGAAACGGGCATCCAACGCTAAGTGAAAAGTGGCATAAGCCACCTTGCTCCCGTTGCCAACCTCTGCGTAATCCAGCATATCCTCCATCACTCGGATCCACTCCTCAGCACGAGTCGGATCCGATGACTGGCCATCGAATACTGGAGGTCGCAGGCCTTGGAACCTCTGCATACCCTGATTATTGGGCACTACCAGCTCCTGAGCTCTTTGATTCTCTCGCTGGTTCTCTCGATTTACTAGATCCGCTATCTGCTGTGCTTGCCGGTCCATATGCTGAGACTGGCGGTCTATCAAATCCATAAGACGATCCGTCGCGTCATCTCTAGGATCCCTTCCTCGAACCATACTTATAAACTCCTATAAAATTTACAAACAAATAATCCTAAGTAACAAAATCAAATAAAACAATAAACAGACTTACAGTTGATGAAGGATGTCCGCGTAGTGGCTGTGCAGTCGAGCAGTCTACAGAACCCATTTTAAAACCCGGGGGCTCTGATACCATAACTGTCACAGCCCTAAATCCGTACCCATATTTCCGTAATAAAATTTTTCATTTTAACTTTAAGCTTATACTTGAGCGGAAACTAAATCAGAATTTAAAACGGAATCGAAATCGGACCTCCCACTTTTCTGAACGATTTTAAATGTTTAAATAAATGTTTTAAGTTTTATTTAATTATTAAACGTCTTGTTTTAAATGTTTTGGAGGTCCGATTTCGATTCCGTTTTAAATTCTGATTTAGTTTCCGCTCAAGTATAAGCTTAAAGTTAAAATGAAAAATTTTATTACGGAAATATGGGTACGGATTTAGGGCTGTGACATTAGGGGAGAGTATAAGTGTGAGTTTCGGGAATGCTGTGAGCGAACTAGTTCGGGTCATTGTGGTAAATCGGGAATGCACAATGAACTAAGCTTCCAAACTAGTTTCCTTAAATTTCTAGCGGTGTAGAATGAAGATTAGAGAAAGTTTAATGTATGCTCTGTTTATGATTTTAGGATTGAGTAAGCTCTCGAAGTACCCAATCACCGAGACGTTTTTCCAGGAGACCAGGTAAGTAGAGTATGCTTGTGCCTTCCGGCCTACATCACAAAACATTAGGGTTATGCATACTTGAATGTGTTTGTATGTCATGCATCATATTTTGAAAATTATGCGAAAATGAATTTACATGAAATAGCATGGTAAGGAATGAACAGACTGTAACAGTTGTTAAGGGAACTAATCCGACCCTTAACCAAGAGAGAGGATGTATGACTTTGGGGGAAGTGATCCAAACCCCAATTTCACAGGGGGATCTGAACAGTTGTTAAGGGAACTAATCCTCCCCTTATTCAAGAGAGAGGATGTATGACTTTGGGAGAAGTGATCCAACTCCCAATTTCACAGAGGGATCAGATCAGAACGAATGCATATGCAACTGAGATGAGAAAGTCGAAACTACATGATTAGGAATTTATGTTTCATTATTGCTTTACTTACTTAGTATTAGGCTAATAGATGAGTTTTGTGATGTAGGTGAGGAAGCATCTGAAGGTGTGTTCTCTGAACATGTTGAGAGTTAAGCTGTTGGGGGAGCACTTCAATGCCACGGATTGGTGATTCTAATGAGGCGGTTTAGCTGGTGTCAGTAGATGAGAAGGTTTAGTGAACCATGATTCATTTTAAGTTTTGTCGAGTTTTCTAATAACAGAAGTGGTTTTAATGTTTTTTTGAATACGTTGGTGAGACTTTTCTGATAATAGCACTCTGTTGGTTTTTTTTTTTTTTAACGTTAGCTCTCACTGGATTTTTGAGTAAATGTAAGGATTTGGGTTGGTTCTGAATGGTTTCAGTGAAGTAAGCAAAATTCCTTTTTGTAGTTAGAGTTGTGTGATATAGTAAAAGAGTAGTTGAAATGTTGCTCTGTTTAGTGATCGGTGGATGTTGGGTATTAAACCTATCGGATGATGTAGTAGAAGTTTTGTCGTTTAGTGATCGGTGGATGTTGGGTATTAAACCTATCGGATGATGTAGTAGAAGTTTTGTCATTTAGTGATCGGTGGTTATTGGGTATTAAACCTATCGGATGATGTAGTAGAAGTTTTGTCGTTTAGTGATCGGTGGATGTCAGGTATTAAACCTATCAGATGATGTAGTAGAAGTTTTGTCGTTTAGTGATTGGTGTACACAGTTTGTTCTTTCGGAAGACGTGAGTAAATGGATTTGTTGTCTTGTGATCGGCAGAGGCTGGATGAACGAATCATCCGGCTGACGTCATCGGTAGATGCGAGTAGCAAAACTTGTCGTTTTGCGATCGGCAGAGGTTGGATGAATGATTCATCCGGCTGACGTCATCGGTGGAAACCTTCGGTTTATTTCTGCCTTTTTGTTGACTTCGTTCAGCGGATGATGTGTTTGACTTTTTGAACTTTAAGCATTTCACGCGTAAGCCTTCGTCTCTTCCGGCCGAATTCTTTTCTTAATATTTTTAACTGAATATTCGAACATTGTTTTATAGTTTTGCTTAACTTTGCTTTGCTCAAAGCTTTTCCGCTGCAAGTTTTTGTGTTTTTAGCAAACGTTCAAATTTGACTTTCGAGCGAAGTTTTAAATTTGGTCCGAAATTTCCTAGTTATGTTCCGGTTTATGAGTAACGAACTGAGTTTTGAAAACTCAGGGCGTTACAGTATGGTATCAGAGACATTCAGTTAAACCGTTCAAAAGATTACTCATCAATGCCAGTCGTCGTATGGGAGTACTCCAACAACTGTAAGTGTTTATGTTAGCCTTAGTTATTAGATGTTTATGAGAGTAGTTAACCCTATGCAGGAATTTAGTAAAATGTCTAGGCAACCAGGAAGACCAAGAGTACCAAGAGAGATACCGAACCCGGGACGTGGAGAAGATTCTAGCGTGATTAGGCAGCAGACAGACCTAGTGCGTCAGCAGTCCGATCAGTTAGGAGTGCTATTAAACTGAGAGGTGCAGTGAAGTGCTAACTCGAGTTCTAGCAATGAACATTCTGGAGATAGATTCCGGAGACTAAGACTACCCACGTTTGATGGACAGTCATCTGATCCAGTTATTGCTGAAGGATGGCTTAGGAAGATTGAAAGTATGTTTAGGTGCGCCAATATTGGAGAAGGAGACAAGGTCATGTTGGCAACATTTCACTTGGCTGGTGAAGCTCAACTCTGGTGAGAAACAATAAAGACCACCACTGATGTCTCGGCGATGCCTTGATCAAATTCAAAGACATTTTCTACGAGAAGTATTTCAACAGTACTGTCCAAACTGCAAAGAAGTTGGAATTTGAAGCAGACAGGATCTGTGGCCGGGTACAGTAGGCAATTCGAGTCACTATCCAGGTTTGCTGGACATTTTGCTCACAAGGACGAGGATAAGGTGTTCAAATTTGTACATGGACTGAAGCCAGAAATTTACCGAGGAGTTAAATTTTGTGGTATTAAAGGCTTGACATTCAGTGAAGTTGTGTCTACTGCTCTGGAAGTGGAAGAAGCTGAAAGGAAGTGTGCTGGACCAAAAGAGGTCCCACAAAAGTTGGTTCAGTCACACCATCAAAGGGGAATGAAGAGGCCTAGTGAAAGCCAGAGTAGCCAAGGAACAGGAGGGAAGGTGCAGAATGTCAGGAAATTCCCCCAGTGTCACAAGTGCTTGAAGTACCACCCGAGCGAGTGCAGATTGGGTTTTGGGAAGTGTTTCAACTGTGAGAAGGTTGGACACACGATCAAAGAGTGCCCGAAGCCTAGAATCACCAGATGCTACAATTGTAACAAGATCGGCCATATTAGCAAAGACTGCCCAGCTCCTAAGAATGGCCCTGCTATGGTTAAACCGAGGATATTCTCCATGATGGAGTCGGGCGATGATGAACAGCCAGCTGTTGTGTCAGGTACTATACTGGTCAACTCTTTACCCGCTTTTACATTGATAGATTCTGGTGCAACACATTCATTTATAGCATCTACATTTGCTGATAAGTTAGATGTAAAGCTTACCCCTACTGAGCATGTGTTTGACGTCGCATTACTCTCTGGTGAACGCATGCACTCTAACCGAGTGATGCTTTATAGTGCTATATTAGTAGGAAACATGAACCTACCTGTTAACCTCATTGTTATGGAAATAATGGGATTTGATGTGATTCTAGGAATAGACTGGTTGTTTAAGCACCACGCCACAATTGATTGTAGGACAGGAATAGTTAGTTTTCAACCCTCTGGTAGTTTGAGACATACCTTTCAAGCTTCAAGGAAGAGTAAGGAAATGTCCATGATGACTTCTATTAATGCTAGACCTTCCCCATATGGAGAGTACCTGTGCTTCTTAGCTAGCGTTTTAGACACACAACTTGTAGGAAAAGCAAGTCCTCAGAATGTCTTAGTTGTCCAAGATTTTCCAGAAGCATTCTTAGATGACCTTCTTGGTTTGCCGCCAGATAGGGAAATTGAATTCATTGTAGATGTTTATCCCGGCGCTGAGCCTGTGTCTAAAAACCCATATAGATTAGCACCAACCGAACTTAAAGAAATAAAGAAGCAGTTAGAGGATCTGTTGGAGAAAGGGTTCATACGCCCTAGCTTTTCACCGTGGGGTGCACCTGTTCTTTTTGTCAAAAAGAAAGATGGATCGATACGTATGTGCATTGATTATAGGGAATTTAATAAGTTAACTATCAAGAACAAGTATCCATTACCGAGGATTGATGACCTATTTGACCAACTCCGTGGTGCACGAGTTTTCTCTAAGATTGATTTGAGGTCAGGTTATTACCAACTAAAAGTCAAAACTGAAGATATTCCAAAGACTGCCTTTCGCACAAGGTATGGACATTATGAGTTTCTAGTTATGTCCTTTGAATTGACAAATGTACCAGCGGCCTTCATGGATCTTATGCATAGAGTGTTTCACAAGTATTTAGACAAGTTTGTTATTGTGTTTATAGATGATATTTTAATCTATTCCCGTTCTAATGAAGAACATGTAGAACATTTGAACTTAGTATTGGAGGTGCTAAGGCAGCACCAACTCTATGCCAAGTTTTCCAAATGTGAGTTTTGGCTGGACAGAGTTCACTTCCTTGGTCATGTGATCTCTGGTGATGGAATATATGTCGACCCAGCCAAGGTTCAAGCAGTCAAGGAGTGGCCCCAACCGAAGAATGCTGCAGATATTCGGAGTTTCCTTGGACTTGCAGGATATTACAGGAAGTTTATTGAAGGATTCTCAAAGATTACAACACCCCTCACTCGGTTAACTAGGAAAAATATGAAGTATGTGTGGACTGAGGATTGTGAGCATAGTTTTCAGACCTTGAAACAGAAACTGACCAATGCTCCAATTTTGACCCTTCCTATTGATGATGGTAAATTTAGCATTTACTGCGATGCATCCAAGATTGGACTTGGCTGTGTCTTGATGCAAGAAAGAAAGGTAATAGTTTATGCCTCTAGGCAGTTGAAAACACATGAGAAGAATTACCTTACACATGACTTGGAATTAGCTGCAGTTGTATTCGCACTTAAGATTTTGAGGCACTACCTGTATGGACAAACTTGTGATATATTCTCGGACCATAAAAGTCTGAAATATATCTTCACACAGAAGGAATTAAACATGAGGCAACGTCGATGGTTGGAATTTGTAAAGGATTATGATTTTGAGATTAAATATCATCTCGCCAAAGCAAATGTTGTGGCAGATGCCTTGAGTAGAGTGACAACTTCAGCCTCATCCTTGATTTTTTGATGTACCATTATCCTTAGAGTCTGAATTCCAAAAATTTAATCTAGAAGCAGTATCCAGTGTATCAGCTATACTCTCAGCCATAACCTTAAAGCCTACTATTTTGGAGAAAATAAAGGAAGCTCAAACGAATGATGACGAGTGTAACAAGTACAAGTTAAGCATGGATTCTACGGACAAAACAGATTTTAACTATTCTGCCGATGGGATCCTTAAGTTTAGAAATAGATGGTTTGTCCCTGCCGTTAAAGAACTTCGTGATGAGATTCTTTCTGAAGCACACTCTTCCAGGTTCTCTGTTCACCCTGGGAGTACAAAGATGTACAATGATCTTAAACAACATTATTGGTGACCAGGTATGAAACGAAGTGTGGCAGAATATGTAGGATTGTGTTTGTGTTGTCAACAGATTAAAGCCGAGCATCAGAGACCCTCAAGAACAATGCAACCTTTACCGATTCCTGAATGGAAATGAGAACAAATAACGATGGACTTTGTTGTGGGGTTGCCTAGAACAACAAAAGGACACGATGCAATTTGGGTGGTAGTCGACCGTCGAACTAAATCAGCTCATTTCCTACCAATAAAGGTGACTTACTCGATGGATCAACTTGCTGAATTGTATGTGCAAGAAATTGTTAGGTTACATGGAATTACAAATACCATAGTTTCAGGCCGAGATTCTAGATTTACATCTAAGTTTTGGAAGAATTTGCATCAGGCTATGGGTACACAGCTCAACTTTAGCACAGCCTTTCACCCTCAAACAGATGGACAGTCCAAAAGAACCATCCAAATATTAGAGGATATGCTCCGTGCATGCATATTGGATTTTCAAGGTTCCTGGAGCAAGTACCTATCCTTAGTAGAATTCTCTTATAATAACAGTTTTCAGACAACTATCGATATGGCACCGTATGAAGCACTGTATGGACGAAAGTGCAGATCTCCTTTGTACTGGGATGAAGTTGGTGAAGCACAGTTGCTTGGTCCTGACATTGTGCAACAAACTGTTGAGAAGCTTGCCCTTATCTGCCAGCGGATTTTGACAGCTCAAAGCCTGCAGAAAAGTTATGCCGACAGAAGACGCAGAGAACTAGAGTTTGAAGTAGGTGATGAAGTTTTCCTCAAGGTATCCCCATTTAAAGGAGTTGTGAAATTCGGGAAGAGAGACAAGTTGTACCCCAGATTTATTGGACCCTTTTCAATCTTAAAAAGGATCGGGAAGGCAGCTTATGAGTTACAGCTACCCACCTCTATGGAAGGAATCCATAATGTGTTCCATGTATCTATGTTGAAAAAGTGCGTCCGAGATCCATCACAGATTGTGGAACAGCAGAGTATTGAAGTTCATCCTACCCTTGCATATGAGGAGAAACCAGTAAAGATCCTAGACTATGCAGTGAAGGTGCTACGCAACAAAGAAGTTCCATTAGTAAAAGTCTTATGGCATAACCAGAATGTGGAGGAGACAACTTGGGAGCGCCAGCAAAACATGATGAACCAACATCCAGAATTATTCAGCTACTGAATTTTGAGGACAAAATTCTTTTAAGGAGGGTAGATTGTAACACCCGGTTCTATCAAACCGATTCCTTTTTTTTTCTTTTTAAATTAATGGCACACTTTATATGATAATAATAAAGGTAGGGTTAATGGATGTCTAGGCAAGGGCATAAGGGTAATTGAAAATTTGAAATTGGATAACGTATTTAAGGAAAGGGGTTTTGGGTTAAATGCATTGTAGCCGCCACCATTTCCTTGTTTTTTCCCTCGGTCTTCAGCTCAAGCAGCAGAGCTCTCTAGGCGATTCTTCCATTCGATTTTCTCCCAAACTAGGTGAGTTCTATTTCGATTCCTTGCTGCATTGGTAGCTATCGATGATTAGGGGAGAGTATAAGTGTGAGTTTTGGGAATGCTATGAGCGAACTAGTTCGGGTCATTGTGGTAAATCAGGAATGCACAATGAACTAAGCTTCCAAACTAGTTTCCTTAAATTTCTAGCGGTGTAGAATGAAGATTAGAGAAAGTTTAATGTATGCTCTGTTTATGATTTTAGGATTGAGTAAGCTCTCGAAGTAGCCAATCACCGAGACGTTTTTCCAGGAGACCAGGTAAGTAGAGTATGCTTGTGCCTTCGGGCCTACATCACAAAACAGTAGGGTTGTGCATACTTGAATATGTTTGTATGTCATGCATCATATTTTGAAAATTATGCGAAAATGAATTTACATGAAATGGCATGGTAAGGAATGAACAGACTGTAACAGTTGTTAAGGGAACTAATCTGCCCCTTAACCAAGAGAGAGGATGTATGACTTTGGGGGAAGTGATCCAAACCCCAATTTCACAGGGGGATCTGAACAGTTGTTAAGGGAACTAATCCGCCCCTTAATCAAGAGAAAGGATGTATGACTTTGGGAGAAGTGATCCAACTCCCAATTTCACAGGAGGATCAGATCAGAACGAATGCATATGCAACTGAGATGAGAAAGTCGAAACTGCATGATTAGGAATTTATGTTTCATTATTGCTTTACTTACTTAGCATTAGGCTAATAGATGAGTTTTGTGATGTAGGTAAGGAAGCATCTGAAGGTGTGTTCTCTGAACATGTTGAGAGTTAGGCTGTTGGGGGAGCACTTCAATGCCACGGATTGGTGATTCTGATGAGGCGGTTTAGCTGGTGTCAGTAGATGAGAAGGTTTAGTGAACCATGATTCATTTTAAGTTTTGTCGAGTTTTCTAATAACAGAAGTGGTTTTAATATTTTTTTGAATACGTTGGTGAGACTTTTCTGATAATAGCACTCTGTTGGTTTTTTTTTTTTTAACATTAGCTCTCGGTGGATGTTGGGTATTAAACCTATCGGATGATGTAGTAGAAGTTTTGTCGTTTAGTGATCGGTGGATGTTGGGTATTAAACCTATCGGATGATGTAGTAGAAGTTTTGTCGTTTAGTGATCGGTGGATGTTGGGTATTAAACCTATCGGATGATGTAGTAGAAGTTTTGTCGTTTAGTGATCGGTGGATGTTGGGTATTAAACCTATCGGATGATGTAGTAGAAGTTTTGTCGTTTAGTGATCGGTGGATGTTGGGTATTAAACCTATCGGATGATGTAGTAGAAGTTTTGTCGTTTAGTGATCGGTGGATGTTGGGTATTAAACCTATCGGATGATGTAGTAGAAGTTTTGTCGTTTAGTGATCGGTGGATGTTGGGTATTAAACCTATCGGATGATGTAGTAGAAGTTTTGTCGTTTAGTGATCGGTGGATGTTGGGTATTAAACCTATCGGATGATGTAGTAGAAGTTTTGTCGTTTAGTGATCGGTGGATGTTGGGTATTAAACCTATCGGATGATGTAGTAGAAGTTTTGTCGTTTAGTGATCGGTGGATGTTGGGTATTAAACCTATCGGATGATGTAGTAGAAGTTTTGTCGTTTAGTGATCGGTGGATGTTGGGTATTAAACCTATCGGATGATGTAGTAGAAGTTTTGTCGTTTAGTGATCGGTGGATGTTGGGTATTAAACCTATCGGATGATGTAGTAGAAGTTTTGTCGTTTAGTGATCGGTGGATGTTGGGTATTAAACCTATCGGATGATGTAGTAGAAGTTTTGTCGTTTAGTGATCGGTGGATGTTGGGTATTAAACCTATCGGATGATGTAGTAGAAGTTTTGTCGTTTAGTGATCGGTGGATGTTGGGTATTAAACCTATCGGATGATGTAGTAGAAGTTTTGTCGTTTAGTGATCGGTGGATGTCAGGTATTAAACATGTCGGATGATGTAGTAGAAGTTTTGTCGTTTAGTGATCGGTGGATGTTGGGTATTAAACCTAGTTTGTCGTTTAGTGATCGGTGGATGTCAGGTATTAAACATGTCGGATGATGTAGTAGAAGTTTTGTCGTTTAGTAATCGGTGTACACAGTTTGTTCTTTCGGAAGACGTGAGTAAATGGATTTTTTGTCTTGTGATCCGCAGAGGCTGGATGAACGAATCATCCGGCTGACGTCATCGGTAGATGCGAGTAGCAAAACTTGTCGTTTTGCAATCGGCAGATGTTGGATGAACGATTCATCCGGCTGACGTCATCGGTGGAAACCTTCAGTTTATTTCTGCCCTTTTGTTGACTTCGTTCAACAGATGATGTGTTTGACTTTTTGAACTTTAAGCATTTCACGCGTAAGCCTTCGTCTCTTCCAGCCGAATTCTTTTCTTAATATTTTTAACTGAATATTCGAACATTATTTTATAGTTTTGCTTAACTTTGCTTTGCTCAAAGATTTTTCGCTGCAAGTTTTTGTGTTTTTAGCAAACGTTCAAATTTGACTTTCGAGCCAAGTTTTAAATTTGGTCCGAAATTTCCTAGTTATGTTCGGGTTTATGAGTAACGAACTGAGTTTAGAAAACTCAGGGCGTTACAAAGATGCAAGTCAAAATTATTAAAATATTGTCTAAGTATATGGGTGGGCAATGAAATAGTTGTTGATGTCATGAAACAAGTGGAGAATGTAAAGGAAAGATTATATTGGAGTACAAAGGTGATTCAAATTATGAGTGTCCGAGTTCAAGCGATGAGTTTCCAAAGGCAACTTGTATTCTCTACATACTTTGACAATTCTCTTGAGTATGATACTTCTATTACTATGTCATAATTTGATGAGTATATGACCGAAAAACCTGAAAAGTACTCAAATAGTTTAGACATTTTAACGTGGTGGAAATTGAACTCCCATAATTATCTGATTTTAAGTAAAATAGCAAAAGACCATAATTATCTGATTTTAAGTAAAATAGCAAAAGATGTATTAATCTTTCAATTTCTATTGTTGCTTCGGAATCAGCATTTAGTTGTAATGGTCGTATTGGTCGTATTGTTGACTCATCGTGTACCTTCATATTACCGATGACAATAAAAACTATTATTCACACTCAAAGTTGGATCCGTTCTAAAATTTCAAGTGTGTCCAAAGTAATGGATGATTATCAAACTATTGATGAAAATACTTTATTTATTTTCTATGAAACATTTTCTTTCAAAAAGTGTCTTAAATCTATAATATTGTATTTTTTCCCAGAAATCACTTGCTACCAACCAAAAGAATCAAGAAAAAAAATGAAAATATGTCAATTTATCGAGTTATAGAGTACACTTCTTTTTCCTTCATCGATATTTCAACTATCTAATTTTACAAAAATCGTATCAAAGTGTAAATTAAGTATTCATTTACTGCAAGGAAAAATAAAACTTTCAATGATGACGAGTAAAATTATGGAGGCCGATTATTTAAAAACTTTGATGTTGAAAGAGAGTTTTGAATTATTAAACTTATGAATGATAAGTATTACTATTTTATGAATTATTTGGTGTTTGAATGATGCTTAATTATATTTTGTTTGATGTTTGAAATGAACGTTGTTTAATTATTGGTATATTTGTTGTTTAATTTTTTTTTTAGGTTGGTGCTGGAACGATTGAAACCAAAAATTGAAATGCTCGGTTTCGTTTGGTCGAAACCCAAACCGAATGGAGGTTTGCCCACCCCTAGTTCGGCTTTCCTTTTGCCTTCTTATTGTTTCAATTTAAAGCTATTTTTCTTCCAACACATCTTATTTTTCTCTTTAGTCCTTCTTCTCTCTCCTGTCGAAAAGATGTCCTTGCAACAACTCTGATCCTATAGCTTCTCACATGTTCTCCTGTCGACAGAGTGACTGTATACCTTGAGCGAAGGTATCTCTAGGATGCGTATTGGACAAGGAGAGAGGGGTCGAGACTGGGTTACTAATCAAAGGCCACACGACCCAATCTCCAAAAGCAAGTTAGGAAAACAAAGATGCAAGAATATTGGAGAATGAATATTATTATTATGATAAAAATGTTAATTTACTAACAACATCCAGTCTTATATTAATCATTTAAAATACAAATTGTTGTCCAAGTGAATTAATAGCACCAACTACAACATAATGAAACTCAAATCTAAATTCTTCATAAATAAACGACACGTCGTCCTCCATTTAGAAACGACAATGAATTTCATAACCATAAACTGAATTTCCCTAGCCAACCTTCCGTGTGTATGGTCTCTCTTGGAAAAAAGATTGACATTCCTTAGAGCATTCCTTATAAACGGATATTGTCTACACGAATTCCATTCTCTTCCGAGATATGTTCTTCAAAAAAAACCCGAACATATAACCGAACGACGTCGTATCAGGAATTACTTGGACAACCGAAACTCCTACGCCAGTCTAACATGATAGTAGCAGCACCATAATGAGCTAACGCACCCATAACCACGAGGACATGAAACAGCTGATGGCTATGTCCGGCCAAGTCAAACCATCCCGGCTTAAACCTCTCAGGGATCCGACTGACGTAGAAGCCGGTTCCGGAAATGTAGAAAACCGCCATTGCAGCTTCATAACCTAACGTTAAATTACGTATGGGGTTGTTCCAGTTGACAACTATCGAATGTACAGCCGGGATGACTCCGAACATCCCCATTGACAAGAACAGCATGACTCTGAAACTCCGGCATTTTCCACCCGAGAGAGCCGGCGAGAAAAGTGTTATTATAGTGAAAACGCCCATGGAGGTTATTCCGGCCAGGTAGATGATCTGCCAGTGAGGTTCACACTGGAAGATGTAGTAGATTGGAGGGAAGAAGGAGGCGATGATCATGGTGGTTATTCCGGCGTAGTCAATCTTGAGAAGAAGAGTGTTTAAATGGTGGGAGTGGCATGAGAAGAGGTGGCAGGTGGAGCTTGAGAAAAGGCAGAATAATGAACCAGCAAGGAAGACGAAGAATGGCCATTGCACTGTTCCTGCTTCAAACGGTGTAGCTTTACCGGGTTGCAGAGAGCTAGTTCGGTTCATATGGTCAACTAGTCTGGTTGTCCCCTGCAAAAAAAAATGGTAATTATCGTTAATGACATTTAAATAAAGATTTAAGTTATCGTATCTGGCATGACCTTTTAAAAAAATGCATATCATAAAAGTTTATTAATGAATCGTTAATGATTTTATCAGAAAATCACCTCAAAGACGTGCTTCAAATTATGACCGACATTTTTCTGGGTAGGAACAAGGATTGATCTGCAAAAATAAACACACATAATCGTCAATTTTCAGTAGGTTAAAGTCGTCCAAATCAACACTTAAAACATTCGAAGTACGCAGTGCACGTTAAACAAGATAAAGATATGTGATGGGACGTGACATTATTTCAATGACAGCTTACAACTGGCTGTAAATTCATTATTTTAGAACTTTATTTTATTAAAATCTGCAGTGGGTCCGGAACGAAGGAGAGATAAGATCATGTGTAGGTGGAAGAAAAACCTGGTGAATTGCTGGAAAAGATGCTCAGCCCGAGGAACATGGACAAGATTTCCCACGCACAGACCCAAGAACAACACAAATCCAATCAAATGCCTGCAAAAAAATACAGAAAAACTCTGAAAAAATTGAAGGAAGAAGATGGAAATGAAGAAAAAATGGAGGGTTTAAGAAAACACACGTCCACACGTTAAGGGTTTCGTTGTGCCAACGGAAGAGACTGAGAAGAGCTTGCTTGAGCGGCCAGTTGGCTCTGTAATAGTTGAGGATAAACTCGTTGTCTTTCATATAATCAGGCAACTCCATGAAAGAAACCAGTGGGTATTTCTTCATCTTCTTCCCGCTTCCATGGATCTCCTCCAGATTTCCCTGTTTCTCGCTGTTCTTGCAGAATTTCTGCGTCTGGAACTTAGTCTTCCCCTCCATACTTCTATCTTCTTTCCTTCTCCTCGCTGTTGCTCCTCTTGCGAAACTCATCCCGGCTGTTGATATTTATCCTACGCCATAAATTTTGGAGAAGACGAAGAAGGCAAACGGACCAACTCCCTCTCTCTCATTCACACTACGTGGGTTATTCAATGCAGTCAGGCTGATCCACAACTACACCAACTGCTACATTTAAAGACTCCGTCTCTCTCTTCAATGTTTCTTTTAAGTTCCATAAATGGCGTATGAAACAACATACCATCCCATTTTTTACTAAATATTTTTGTATCACAGTTTTTTACCAAGATTACGTGACAGGTAAATTTAGGGCTGTTTACTATGGTTAGTATAACTCATTTATGGAAGAGACATCCAAAAAGAAAGAAAGGTAAATCAGCTGCCACTCATTATATTCCTCATTAAATTCCTGTTGGAAGACTAATGTGAATGGAAATTATGAGAGTATTTTTATGTGGAGAGAAACAGCTGTTGCCACATTAAATGGTTGGGGGTAGTTGCAATCTTAAGGAATCCCATTAAAGGTTTTGGGAGGGTGAGCTATTCTTTATCTGTTTTGGGTTGGCAGAATTTGACACCCTTCCTTGTTCCTTCAAACACACCATAGATATTATATTTTTATTATTTTAGAGTTCAGTTGTCTTATGGGTCATGAAAGCGCGAGTGGTATAGACTTGTTTTAAGGCTCCTCTAATATTTAGATTTCGATACAGTAAATTTTTTTAATTTTTTGTTATCTAATTTGCATTTATTATTATTTTAGTTTATAAAGGGAGTAATCTACTACTTGCAATCATGCCTCAGAACTATATGATTTTCACCTTGAACAATATTCTAGTGAAATGATATGGCATGATAAATGAACTATTTTCATTTTCCAATTTTAATGTTAAAGTTCGATAATCCGAATTCTTCTGATTCGAATCAATGGGTCGATTACAAATCTATGTTGTGATTTTACTTTATTCTTTAAACACATATAAGTTAAAATTCATGGTTGTCTTTTCAATCTTCATATTAAGAATCTCCTCTCTACCCATGATTTTCGGGAAAAAGGATTATGTTATATCTCGATGTTAATTTTATATTATTCGTTTTTTAGTTTTTTGTTCAATTTTTTAACTATTGGTTTAGCGCCTCAAAGGAGGAGTTTTTTTAATCCACATTTTCATTTATCGAAAATGTAAACCCTCCTTGCTCGATTTTTTGGTTCCTTGCTCATTAAACAATTTGTTTGATTTTCTTAGAAATCGAACAATAAATCAAAAAAGTAAATACTAAAGTGGGACATCAAACTTATATGAAAAAATGTTTTACCGAAGAAAAAAAAAACTATGAGAAAATAATAAATCTACTATGTAAAGATCAAAGTACAACCGTGAGTTGCGACTCTAAGTTACATGAGTTTATAGAGAGAAAACAAAAGCTTAAATGAAATTAACACCATGGTTCACATGCTAGGCCCAAATAGAATTTGGGTCACACTGACTCTAATAATTTTTACATTGACATAATGACATATTTGTCAATTTTATATTTATTATTTTTCTAAGTAAATTTTTTGCGTTATTCGATGTTAACTTATTTTGTGTTTACTTGAATTGTCTTGATTCATTTACATTGAGTCATGTGAGATTTTTTGATAAAATGGTCAAATCGATAGCTTTGAAGTCCCGTGTTACAAAATTATGAATCTCGTGCTGGGTAAATTGGTATTGTCCTCCAATTTGTTAGAGTGAATTTTTGTGGTGTTTGAGTTTTTTGTGGATTATAGAGTTCAGTGTAGTTATGTTCTTAGATTTTTGTTGAGTATACTATTTTGTCAAGGGTGAACTTTGTTTAATATTTAGATTTTTTTTCTGTTAGGTTTGAGGAATTTTGATTTAATGTTTAGATTCTCTGAAATCAAAATTTAAAGATTTATTTAGTATATATAATATAATATTATATTTTATATAGAAATAAATTATTATTTTTTATTTTTATTTTAATAAGGAAAGAAGGAATTCCTTCCCTTCTACTGGGGGAGAGGGGCAGCCGACCATTGAATGGTGGGTCTGATGCTAGGATCGTGTTCGTCACGCTCTGATCTCCAAGTTTCATGGAAGAAGGGAGAGAGAGAGACGATCATTGAACAGTGAATTTTAGACACTGGGATCATGTTCTTAACGCCTTGATCTCCATGTTTTATGGAGGGAGAGAGATAGAGAGAAGGAGGAATTGTGAGTCGTCACGATTGAAGGCTGAAATCGTGCTCGCGGGACTCCGAACATCAATTTCATGAAGGAGCTTCGAGAGCTGGTTTGTTTTAGTCTCGAACGAGTTTGTGTACTATGAGTCGGTACATGAGGTTGTCGCTTTTGTGTGTAAGAAGACCGTGGTCAAGATAGAGATTTTATACTTTTCACGTTGTATTGTATTGTAACGTAAAAATCTTATTAGGATGAATTATCCTTACGGACATTTATTTGGCCTTTCAATTTGGGCATCTGCAAAAAAATCAGATTGAATTATTTGTATAGGTGTCCACTGCGGGTGTTTGGATATGTTTTCTAGACATCCAAAAAATAAGCTTAAATCTAACAAATGCACCTTCGAGTAAAATTCATCCGAGTTGAGGTCACTGGACTGAAATACTCACAATCCAAAGTTCAGGGTCCCATGTGCAAAACGTAATTAAGAGATTGGTTATCAGCTGCAATACGGGTGGGATCATTAGGTTCCAAAAATTTTAAAACTAAAACCAAACCAATTGGATTTTAAAACCGAACCCAAATCGAATCGATTATTTTGCTTTGTTCAGTTGGATTTTGGTTTGGTTTCGGTTTTGAATTAAAAAGAAAAATAAAAAAATTATCCTAATTTACTGAATATTATTTTTTAGGAATTTTTTTCAACTATTATTATTATTATGCTTTACTTACTAATTAATTTAATAGCAAATTAATCAATCATTAAATCTATTTATTTATTTTTAACCATACACAAGGAAAAATTACATTAGTAATAATTACATTAGTAATAATTAGATAATTAGTTTCCAAATTTTTGCATTTGTTTTATTTATTAATAATGAAATATATATATATAGATTAATTAAAAAGAAAATAAAAAATTATCCTAATTTACTGAATATTATTTTTTAGGAATTTTTTTCAACTATTATTATTATTATGCTTTACTTACTAATTAATTTAATAGCAAATTAATCAATCATTAATCTATTTATTTATTTTTAACCATACACAAGGAAAAATTACATTAGTAATAATTACATTAGTAATAGATTTAATAATTAGATAATTAGTTTCCAAATTTGCATTTGTTTATTTATTTAATAATGAAATATATATATATATATATATATATAAAGACTTCAAATAAGTTCCGTAAACATGAACCGAGCCAAAAACTTCAATTTTATATTTTAGGGAAATTATCGATTTCGACCTCGAAGTAATCAGTTTTTTCGATTCAAACCTTAAAGTAAAATTTTTCACGATTCAAACCTTGAATTATAGAAAAAGTTACAAAACAAACCTCGGCGGACGTCCTATGATCGTCCTCTGATGAATTTTGCCGTAGAACGGACGGTCTCTTGTTTCAAGAGACAGTCCGTTCTCAATTTTTGCCTAGAACGGACACACCTTGAACGGTGGTGACCGTCCTCTCTTTATAAATTAATTTTACAAAAATATCAAACAACATTGGATTTAATCGAAAATTTTATCACATGTTCATTATAATATGGAAACATAATCTGGAAATTTTCATGATTTTATAACATTTGTATGATTTATTATAATTATTTTACGTATATTTTAAAAAATAATTCACTAAAATTACAATAATTCGTACAAGTGTTAGAAAATTACGAAACTTTTCAGATTATCTTCTCATGATGTGGTGAATATGTGGTAAAAATTTTAAGTAAATGAAAGATCTTTTACTGAACGAAACGATATTGAATTTATTAAAAAACATTTAAAAATAGTAAACAATATTAGATTTATTACGAATTATCGTACAAAGTGTTAGAAAATCACGAACCTTTTCCAATTCTTTTCACAATGTTTTAAATATATGATAAAAGTTTTAAATAAATCGAAACCTTCGATGTTCTTCTTGTTTACTATTTTTAAATATTTTTTAAAAATAAATAAAAGTTTTAAATAAATCTAATATTGTTTACTATTTTTAAATATTTTTTAATAAATCCAATATCGTTTAGTATCGTTCAGTAAAAGATCTTTCATTTACTTAAAATTTTTACGACATATTCACCACATCATGAGAAGATAATCTGAAAAGTTTCGTGATTTTCTAACACTTGTATTAATTATTCTAATTTTAGTGAATTATTTTTTAAAATATACGTAAAATAATTATAATAAATCATACAAATATCATAAAATCATGAAAATTTCTCGATTATGTTTCCATATTATAATGAACATGTGATAAAATTTTCGATTAAATCCAATGTTGTTTGATATTTTTGTAAAATTAATTTATAAAGAGAGGATGGTCACCACCGTCCAAGGTGTGTCCGTTCTAGGCAAAAATTAAGAACGGACGGTCTCTTGAAACTAGAGACCGTCCGTTCCATAGAACGGACTATCTCTTGTTTAAAGAGACCGTCCGTTCTACGCCAAAATTCATCAGAGGACAGTCATAGGACGTCCGCCGAGGTTTGTTTTATAACTTTTTCCATACTTCAAGGTTTGAATCGTGAAAAATTTTACTTTAAGGTTTGAATCGAAAAAACCAGTTACTTCGAGGTCAAAACCGGTAATTTTCCTTTATTTTATTCAGTTCCAAAATCGGTTTTAAAAATCAAACCAAACCGAATCTAAATTATTGGTTGGATTTGGTTTATCCCTAAAGTGCAGGCTCGAAACAAACTAATCAATCATACACAAAAATGATCATGGGAGGTGGTCGAGATAAATAATGAATAATGATTTTCCAGCGAGGAGAGGTGGAGACAACAGTTGGGGAAATGAGGCGGAAGAAAAACGACAAAAATGAAATATTTATTTAATATTTAACGGAGGAGCAGGAGGACGTGACATTGATTAATTTATTTAATATTCTTTCATAAAATATTATTAAAATTAAGAAAGAACTGTCACTTCAGATCTATAATATATTTAAATATTATCAGTATCATATGATTGCATTTTCTGTCAATTCTTTTTTTCTAAATTAAGCAATTAACACGAATAACCTTCATTAAATAAAAAAGAGCAAAGCCTTTTTTGTCTCAACATACACATGACATGATCCATTAGAACTAAATATTTTAAATAATGCGCAGTTTATTACAAAAGAAGCTTCTTTAGAACAATTAATTATTTGAGTGTTTTATGAGAAAGTTGGATACATTTATTTGAGATCCCAAATCAGGACAGCTCAACTAAAACAAAAGGCAAAGAACAGAGCAACGTGCCCGACAATGCAGGACAGTGTAGGTTAGTTTTTTTAGTTTACTATCTTTTTAAAGATTCCCAACTTCTCCAAACACGAGTGTATGTCTTCACCGGTGAAATCTTCACTCGCCTGAGCAATGTTCAGAGAATCCGCCGGAATGACGTCGGAGAGAGGATAGCTCCTGTTAGCGTGGAGTTGATTCAAGGCATTACTACAAACCCCTTTCAGAATCACGCTTTTGTGGGTACCCCCGAGCAGTTCTTCGTAATCAGTGTCCCCACATTCTCCGACGAAAACTACCATTTTCGACAGCTCCATTCCCCATCGAACGTAAAGATACCTGTTGGAGATGAGATGATCAAGTTTAGGAAGGCAATGTCATTGTCAAACAAGCTAGAGCTGAGCATTATTTTCCAGGTTTGAGATATTATTGGAAATAAAGTAGAAAGAGCTGTCCAAAGGGAAATACTTTCAAGCCATTGTTACTTAGCATGGCAAACCTTATGGGAATGGAGTTAATTTGGTGGGACACACTAAAAATAAACTCCTTCCTGTCATGGACGGGGGCTGGTCAGAGCAGAAACGTCGGATCGGACGAACCGAGGGCGGGCCTCACATTTCCTCTTAGAATTATTAGGGCCATGTACCCCGGTAGTAAAAGCATTTGATACCCATTAATGTAGGGGACAACTAAGTCTCACGTCAGTCGCTCCATCAATTATCAAGTTATATTTCACATGGCCTATATTAATAGTGTTGTCGTGAAATTTGAAATATCTTACTCCATGATAGGAAAAAAAAAAGACTTTCAAGAATGAGAACACAAGAACTAAGAAAATAAGCAGTTAAAAAGGCTACCTGAGTGCTTGAGCTCGAGATGCCAGCACCGGAATTACATTCAGCCTACTCCCATTCTGGCAATAAACAACATGGCATCGTAGAGCTTGAATCCTCAGCCATTTTCGAAGCTCTTTAACAGGAGGAACCTGTCAAAAGTTCGAAACTACATGCATTAAAACATCATCCATAACTGTATCAATAAACCCATTTATTTGGTCCTTAAAGCAAATATAAGAATTCAGCAAATATCTACCCAACAAATTTTGACCACTGATACGATTATATCCATTTTAAGCATCTATTATAAACGAGTAATTTACCAGATCTGGCTTTTGCAAAATAAAAGCATAGCAGTAATCCGTCGAGATTTGTTCTGCAGCAGAAACAATCTGACTCTCTTTGTTTTCAGCTTTCTTATCCTTAATGGAAGACGACCAGCGAAGCAAAGTCTTCCTCAAACCTTCTCCTCCCCACCTGTGCTCGATGTGTGAGTGGTAATAAAAGTCAACCACGAAAGGATCATCTTCCACACTATTGGACGAATAGTAGAGCTCACTGCCGCTATTACAAATAAAAGCATCAAAATCGTTAGGACTGAATTCTCCTGAAAGGAGAAATGAGTGTATCTCCGATATTGTTAAGGACGTTGATAGTATAAACCCAATAGAACCATCACTCCTTTCCTTTTCGACAGCCTCGAAGATTTTTCTTGTGATATCAATCAGACCTGAAGTAGAATCACTGTCAACTGCAATTATGAATAGATGCTTCCTCCTTCTCAAGGATGGAAATTTACCAGCACTGTTACTCTGGTCTCCCTTCTCGGTTAAACTAGACTTTCTCGAGACCCCCTTTGACCAACTTAACAAAGCATTTTCTAGTTTACTAGCTCTATCGCCACTATTTCCTTCAGATTCAAGAGAATTTTCATTTCCACTGTCTCTCCTCTCTCCATCCAGTGAAAACTTTAGGTTTAAAGATATATCTTGTATGTCTCTTAACGAGTCACCTGGCGAACCTGTCTCTGAACTCTCGTCGCCATCATCACTTACGTGCCAATGGGGATGTCGTGGTTTGCAACTTGATATTTTGGATAGATACGTTTTGCAATGCTCTGGCCATGAGAATAAATGAATATTCTTCAAACCATTCTGTCGACATCTCGCCCAAAGTTGCTTGTCCGCAACAAGCTTCAGAAGAGCATCAGCAATAGACTGCTGATCATGTGGATCGACAAGAAGACCATTATCAAGTACCTGCAGATGTATGGTTAATTTAACACTAGAAAATATGGTGAAACTTCTTCTGAATGACTACTTTAAGTCTTAGAAACAAAATTGCATAATAAATAGCTGACATACTCTGTGGATATCCACCGGGCCTCCGTTCTTTGTAGCAACAATAGGCAAACCATGAGCTGCTGCCTGTTCAATGGAAGTGAAAATAAGATTCAGACGTCTTATGGATATAAATCCATGTAAGATAAATATACTAAAAGATAACAAATCACAACAGATTTTAGGCCAAGTTACCTCAATTAGAGTTAGCCCAAATGGTTCAATAAAGGCTGGATTTATAAAAACACCCTGCAAGTGAAATTCAAGGAATTATTGGAAAAACATAAAGATCTACCAGAGACTGAAAACTGATGTCTGCTAGTCTGCTAGCAAAAAAGAAAAGAAAAGAGAGAATAAGATGAATAGATTTAATATAATTGAAGAGAATTCCAATGAATAGCATGTTATAAACTAAAAAGCATTTGAATGACTAAAATGAGAGCATCGAATTTTCAGTCACTAAACTCGTATAAAAGGTAAAAGTATGAATAACTGACAATTAAAACTATCACTCATGCATAGAATTATTAGTTTACGTCTGATCAAACTTCAGTTACCTCCAAAAATACTTCATAACAAAAGAAATACAGAGCAATACAAATATATCTTGTAACCAATCATCCAGAATGCTTGTAATTTGTAGATTCCATCATCATAATTGAAAACCCAAAGAGAGTGTAGTCAACACAAAAAACAAATGGAGTATAGTGCACCAGAAAGATAGCTGCAAGTGATTGATGGAAAAAAAGTGACTTCAAGCAGCACATATGAAGTAGCTTCTATAATCAGCAGATCAATTTTGATAATTAGAGCACCTTCGTCTTTGCCGCTAAACGATATATGTCAGGAACATCAGACTGTTTATGATGTTTAGGATATGCCACTTGCCCATAAAGATCATACTTGTCAACTAGTTTGAGTACTGAAAGAAGAACGGATGCATTTGTACTTGACATTTCATCTATTCCATCTCGATTACCCATAATTAGTGTCTGCAAGAATAGGAAATAGCAAAATAACGAGTGACAGACATTTTTTGTTATACAATGAGAACTAGCTTCATATTAATAAGGAAATTCAAACATACAAGGTTCGCAAGCTCCCTAAGCGCCCGACATTCTCCAAACGCTTTGACTAAAGTCGTAATATTCTTTTTTGGGTCTGGTCTAGCAAGAGCAAGTATCATGGGCTTCCGAGGATTGGAAAAGAAGCGCATGACCTGCAGAAGGAAAATATTACTACTAATTAAATGCATGATAGCCAAATGAAAACTTCCACATTGACACACTCGAGAACAAAAAGTATATTATCTTGATTAAAAGTCACAGATCAAAAGGGTAGAGAAATATTAGAAACCTCAAACCATATATGTGGATCAGGGGAAGCAGCATGCTCCTCGTGTTCTGTTTCACCATCAGTATCTCCATCATGTGGAATTATATGATGGAACTCCATTCCAGGGGGAATTACCTGAAACAAGCAGCAGACCATATATGATAGTATTCATACATAATTAAAGAATAATGTCATGTCTACTTTCTAATTCATATTTTAATTTTACCTCATGAATGTGCAATTATTAATTAGTGTAATTAATATTTTTTTAATTATTTAGAATATATATTAATCATTATATCAATCAATGAACGACATGTAAACGGTACGTAATGAGATAAAATTAAAGAGTAAAATTAAAAGACAAACCTGACACTATTCATAGCTAAGTACTATACACTCTTACAAGAAAACTCCATATGACTCATGTTGATTTGAAGTTAGCTCAATAGATTATAATGATTTCAAATCCTTAAAAGAAAAAAACACAAAAACCACGAACACCGCTTACAAAGTTAGTATGAAGATACATTTACACGATTTAATCCATAACAATGGCCTTCCAATATGAGATCAAGATTAACAGTGAAGTTTGAGACCAGGGAATATAAATTGGGTTCAGAACTTTGTGGATAAAAAAAAAGTTTCTTTTGCAAAATACTTCAAAATAACAATAAATGAATACCATCTTACCGCCATGCGAGGCATGAATCTCCCATAACAACTCACGTTACGCCTGATTCTTGCCCGTAATTTACGCTCAAGTATAGGGTCAAAGCCATCATACAAACGCCACTGCTCTTCTATCTCCTGCCGAGTGCTAGTTATGATTATTTCAGCCGCATCAAGGGATAATTCCTCAGCTTCTATCCGTCTCATTATTTTGTACATTCTACTTATTTCATCCTTTGATTGCCGACCTTGTTTTAGTAGTTGCTCCAGTTTATCTCGGCCTAATGAATGACCAGTAAAAAGCATCGGCACATTCAGAGCACCCGAGAGAAGAGCTGCAGAATCCCCTGCATCAGCATAATGCCCATGAATGGCAGCAGGCCATACTGGATTCCCTCCACCAATTTGTTCACCCAAAACCTTCGAGATTTGAATTATATGGTTAAGCGCACCATCGACAAATTCAGGGATGTGAGGCCATAAAAGTTCCTTTGGTATATATTTATCTTTTGGCCCAAATGGTATACGAACAATATAGGCACCACTGCTCTCTCCCATCTCTCCCATCAAAGCATCAGAGTTTCTTGGAGAGAGCATTTCAGTTGGCTCACCATAGCTCCAATCGACTTCTGGAGATGATACTTGTCTGGTTAGCAGATCAACACGATATACACCTGGCATGGAGCCTAAAGCCCTTGCGAGTTCCACCACATATTTAACCTATCATTCCATAGCAAATGAAGGAGATACCAAAAATTGGAGGATAATAACATAATTAAAAAAAGATAAAAAAATATACAGACCTGACCACCAGTATCAGAATCACGACCAAGCTCCATGTTATCACCCCGAATTAAACCGTGAAGGCTGCACAGAGGCTAGGTGTTATTAAAATTTAATGAAGACAAGAAAATTCTATTGTCATTTTTAAAATAAGAAACATAGAAACCACATTCTCAGTAGATACAAGAATACCAAAGAAGTTCAGTGAGTGCCTTATTAATACAATGTATAGATTTTTTCCTTTCTGTTGACTAGCCCAAACCTCCATTGCATCCACCGAACTGATCCTCGGCAATCTGCTTCTGGTGTTATCTCCGTGAGTTGACATGTCACTGACTGTATCTCCCTTCTCTCCCTCTGATAAGTCCTCAGACATGTCAGCAGTTGCCTCCCTGCGACCCTTTTCACGTTCAAGGCGACGCTTAGCCTTCCTCTGTGCTTCTTCTCCTTCAAGCTACATAAATCAAAATTTTCAGAAAAGATCATTGAGGAATTACATTAAATACCTAATCAAAATAATGTTGAATAATTATGTTCCAGACGTCATACTCTACCATTGTAAAACAACTGCCAAGCCTCCAACCCTTTCCCAATGTAAAGAAAACGAAGAAATTCCAAAAAAAAAAAAAGGTTATCTAGACTTGCAATGCAGGTGCATCGTTCATCAGGTTCATTAATACATTGAAAACAGATGTGACTTCGTTGTAGAGGAATTAAACCAACCGCTATTTGTAGATATGATCAGTATTTAACTTTTTTCATAGTAGCTTCTTAACTAAGAGGTGATTCCTTCAAAAATGTTGATATTTGGAAACTGGGTATGTACTGTATAGACGGGCATAAATTGATCGCTGCAGAGTAGATAAAAGCTTTAGTAATCATCTTTATTCTGGGTTCCAGAATGAAAGACTGTTTTCCGTTAAACTCAGGAACAGAAAATCCGATCAAGTGAATAAACCGATCAGGCATCATAGTTTCCAGTCAATTTTAGTTACAAAAATTAACCAACCTCCAATCTAAGAATCGAGATTTGTTTGTGAAAGTAGAATCTAATAACTATTTTTAGATTGAAAAATAACAAAATAAACATAAACCTGCTTCTTCTGACGAGCCAAATTCCAAATTCTCCAACACATATTCTCCAATCTGGTATTTCTCTCCTGAGGACTCCTAGTGGCGGCAGCCTTAACACGAGGGGAAAAAACCATAAACATGAAAGTCAATTAAAAACTTTCATATGAGTGATTGGGTGACTGACGAATTTATGCAAAGTTCACCTTAACCCAGGAGCGATAGAGATCAGTCTCATCGAAACCAGTGATGACCTCCTCGACGAAATACCGGGTGGGGCTGAAATGTCCTCTCTCTCTCAGCAACAACGACGATGGCGATGATTTCGCAGACTTGGCATCATCCAAAGCAGGTCCCACGGCTAGTATCGCTTCCAAATAGCTGTTTATCCAGTCGTTTCCGGCCATATTGGTCCGTAATTCAGAGCTCCAAACGCAAGTTTCGCTCGTACCCTTTTCTTCTTCTGAGTCCTCAGCTTCTGGGCATGGAGTTTAGTAGTGTAAGAAAACGCAGAGGGGCAGAGGGAGTGCTCCTCTGAGGAGAAATGGCGGAGGGTGGCCCCTTATACTTGCTGATTTCGGTGTGATCAAGCCTCGTAAAGCGTACATTCTTGTCAACACTGCTAATTAACACGCGTATTACTCCACTAATTTAAATTTGGGTTAAAAACAATTTCAACCCAGAAGAGTTTAATTTAAATTAATTCTTAAACCAAAAATTTTACTATCCAAAATATAAGGGTCCCGATCATCCCCCATTCTCAATTTACACCGAGGTCGGGGGCCATTCAACGGCCTCCCAATCTATCCAGTGCTTATGTGGCACTTGACATAATGACTTGGAGGGTCGATGTGAGGGGTGGAGACCCTTCGTTTAACACATGCACTGCACGTGATTCGAGACCGAAGAGACACCGCCTCGGATCGGCTCCATGTTTCCTACCTCTCCTTTTTCAAGGTTATCGGGAACGGGGGTCATCGTCCCGGATCGTCCCCCCGTTCTCAAAATGAGATATGAGAACGAGGTCGCTACCCCGGATCATGGGTTCGATCCCCAACTCTATATAAAGAACCGACCCCCTATTCTCACCCCTCCCTGTCGAAAAACTCGATTTTCTCGCCGCCTCATTGTGATTTCAACCCAAAATTCGATCATCTCACGCCTCCTAATCATTTTCTTCAAATATCATCCAAAAATCCCACAAATCTGAGTCCTAAATCCTCCAAATCCCAAATTCAACATAAATCTCCAAAATTTCCTCAAATGGCTCACAAATTGGTGATTAAACAAAAGACTGTCTCGTCAAGATGATCCGTCACAAGGTGGTTAGACCGAACGTGTTCCACCAAATTTTTCATCATTTTCACAAAGATGACCATCTCAAGGGGGTCCGACAAACCGGACATCGTCGTCACAAGGTGCTCCGGCTCAAGTGCGACGACTGCCAACTAGGTATGTTTCGATTGAATTTTTAAATCAGATGTGTCAAGAGCAGTTTGAGCAGGATATGTCAAACCACTCGGTTATTCATTTGAAGACAGCCAATTTTAGAGGTTGAGAGTCGTTGGCGATCAAAGAGATGTTCGACAAAATCTCCCTACACGAAGTGTACGGATTGAGGGACGATAGCTGCGACCGAATTATTTGCTTGTTTTATGCGAACTTGACCTCTACTAGGAGGGTAGGATGTTTGAAGACGTACATCATTGTACAGAGATTGTTATACCTCCAGAGTCAATTAATAAATTGCTCGGGTTTGCAGAAGAAAGGAATGATGTGGAGAGACACTACCATGTTTCCCGAGATTATGATTTTTTCAGATCAGCCGAGTGACCAGAGTTCCTTAGAGAAATTCATCACAATTCCAAAACATTGCTGGGTTCGTGAAGCCAAAATCCAAGGATTTGAACGTCAGAGCTCAGGTTATTCATAATCTGATCACCCACACTATTCTACAACAGGATGGACATAGAGATCTCGTGAGTTGCATGGATTTCTATGTGATGAAGAAGTTTTACAATGAGAAGATGTTCGACCATGACTTCGTGATTTTATGTCACATGCATGAGATCGGTCGGACGTACAACAGGAATCTGTCGTACGGCACGTTGATACAGAAGATCGTCGAGCAAACTTGGATTCAACTACCGACTGGAAAGCAGATGAGAGCACAGAGATCCAGCGATGTATTTGATAGGCTTCATTTGATTCGGATGGACCTGGTTGAAATCGATGGAACTTGGGTGTTCAAGGGTGATCAAGGGCTCCACCTCTGCAGATGTGTTCCTATGGAGGACTCCCCCGCTCAGCCATTGTCCCCCTAGATGGCTAGTAGGTGGGTCAGGATGGAGCAGAGACTGAATTTCTTCGTAGGCAGAGTCGAGGAGCTCACCGTGACACAGAGAGAGCTAGTTGAGTCCCATAGAGAGCTAAATCATGAATTGGTTGGAGCAAGACGACGACGATGTCCCATCGTAGTTTAGCTTATGTTTTATATTTCATTTTATGTATTTTACTTTATTTTTGTACTTTAGTTTATGCTATGAGTAGTATGATTGTACTTTACTTTGTGATTGTACTTTAGTTTAGTTTATTTTTACCGAAATTACAATCGAATAGTCATATATTTCTGCACATAATGAAAACTATATTAGAATGCACGAAGATCACCATATATGAGCGTGCAGTACGAATATCAGTCCATATTGGTATTACAACTTATTGTTTTGTCTAAATCAACCAATCTACTCGAATCAGAATCTATCGACGTCGCTAATATAGAGAAAATTTGCCAGAGCAAGAAAGAGTAGAGGTTTGAGGGTTTTTTTACTAGCAGAGAGAGAGAACGTGGAAGTGTTTCCTTATATAGTGTCGGATATCGTCCCCCGTTTCTGAGAACAGCCCTCGTTCTTAGGTAAAATAATTGAGATCGAGGGGCCGTTTTGAGGCAGCGTGTCAATCTTATCAAAAATTTATAGCTAACAACGTGGGCCGATCCGGGGCAGTGACCCCTCGTACGTGTTCAAGTCGCTGTCTGAGGTCATTTATCTCGCCCATGTTCAATTAAACACATAGAATCTCATAAATTGTTCTTCAAACAAATCCGTAAGTCATTAAATTCAATGGGAAAAAGCAGAACAAAAAGGGTGTTATGTTTTGTCCACTGTTATCTCGTACCTTGCTACGCCTCTATATTTCGAGACTCCTCGAGAGAACCCACTACTTTTCCTGCAGATTAATTGGAAAAAAAGAACAATCTCGATTAATTTCTGTTAATGACGAACTAATTCTTGGATTGAGGAATTATTTACCTTCTCAATGATCCGATATATTCTTCTTTGGATTGGCCTTCCATTTGGTTGACCTCCTCTTCGTACGTTTCTAGCTACAGATTATGATAAAACGAAATTGAAATCTTCTGGCGAAACGCAGGCGGGTTTAACTGTTTACAGTAAGGGGAAGAAGAGGAAGAGGAATTACTGGAAAACTAAGAATGGTTTCCTGTCCCCAGTACTTTAAAGCTGCCAAATCATACGCATGAGCTGCTGCTTCTTCATCGTCATAGGCTCCTGCCCAGATGTTTCATACAGCGGAAATCACATTTAATTCACGTCATTTCTTACATTAATGGATCCGCTGGAATTCATTTTTTTGGCCTGGTTTTGAATTCTAGATTTTAGTATTGGAAGTTTAATCACTTCTTAACGTACCTAGATACACTGCATCTCGATAGGGTTTTTGAATCCACCAATCCAACACCGTCAGCGCCGGTAAAAAAAAAAAAAACAACAGACCAGAAACGGAGGGGTTTTTCTGGAGTTTTACGCAGAGAGAGAGGGTAATTTAGGAATTTTGAAAAAAATCTGTTAAATTTAACTGAAAAATTGACGGTAGGGTTTAAATTGTAAACGTTTTATACGTTAGGGTTTGATTGGGTACAAAAAAAACGTTAGGTACTAAATGGTCACTGACCCCATACGTTGGAGTCTAAATGGTACTTTTCCCTAATAATTTAATAAATTTGGAAAAATAGTTAATTATAATTATACATGTTATATATTTTTGACAAAAATAATTATTTAAGCTTGTACACCACACCCCCCATGATTATCATAGTATTATTTTACTAAACGTGGAGAAGCACAGGCCATGACACGTTGCTTGTGTATCATTCGTTGAATGCCATGGTTTTGTATGTATAGCTCAAGTAATGTTATAATATATCTTAATCAATCATATCTCCCTTTTGTTTTTTTATTATTTTTAATAAAACTTTGAGACCATACGCGTGTCTATGTAAGGCTGAACTAGTAAGAATTTATACTAGAAATTAGCATAAAATAAATTGTATTAAGTAGGGAAATAAATCATGTATTTTTTATTTTTTTAGTTATGTGTGATTGTACAACTTCATTAATATAGGTTGAGTCATCCTTGTCTTCGCATGAGGGGTGGTAACAATGTGTGTAGTAAAATGTCAACTAATTGTGCCATTAATGTTTTGTTTAAGAAATTTGAAATGAATAATCATAATAAAACTTGGAAGTAATTAAAAGAGAATATTCCAAAATAATGTAGAATATTCATATCATTTCCAGAAAGGTTTAGAATTTTGTTTATTTATTCTTTTTTTTTTTAACTAGAAATCTCTCTTTATATTATATTTAAAATAAACACAAGTCATCATTAATAAGCACTTTCTATTTTTTTAGTTGTTAGAATTGGACACATCTCCTTTAGCTTTTCAACTATTCTATGACGTGGCCTTCACATATTGGATTCATTATATAGGGAGAATGCCAGAAAGGACAAATGAAGAGAACATGAAGAGAACATGAGAGTGTCTCTTTTTTTTTTTTATTATTATTATCATTATTAATAAAACCCAAAGTGATTAAGAGTTTGTTTGGGAGACCCTTTTACAACTAATTTTTAAGATATATTAATCTCAAATTAACAAGTTTATAAGTATTCATGTGGGCTTACCATCATCTAATGTTGATTTAGGTTGGTGTGTCTCCGTGACTTATTAAGTCATAAAAGTTTCAAAGACAATAAAAAAAATAATAAAATTTTGACAATTAAGGATGACTTCAATATTAATTGCTATCTCTTAAAACGCCGATAACTAATTCATAAAATAATTAAGATTAAATATAAATAATTAAAATAAGACATTAATTATATTAATTAATGATTTATTAATTAGTAATTTATTATTGGAAAGGCAAACTTTTTGCTGCATCCAAAAATAGAAAGCAGGCTAAACAAAATGAATTTTGCCAAGTTACTTGACCTAATTCACTACGCAATATCAAATAAGTTAAAGTCACTGGTACCAATTTATGACATTTCACTTCCGTTTTATTTCCTTCACAAAAGTTATGATTGTGCATCTACTTTTCAGCAATCTGTTCCAGATCAATATATGTCAATTTATCAAATTAATGCTTTCCATTCATAGACATGGTGCATTCATATGATCCAAACATATAGCAAAAACATAGGATAGGATATAAACGATAGATAGAGTTTATCATGTCGTATTTTTTTAATTATTGAAAATAATGAAAAAAAATTCATGTGGAGTTTTCTTTCGCACATGAGATAGAGTACTGTGTTAATTGGCAGAGTAATTGCGATATGTTTCGAAGCGAATTTAGTAGATTAATTGGCAGCCCGCTTTGCTTTGTTAATCGGAAAATGCAGAGGATCAAAACGTCATATTGAAAGTATAAAATCCAGCTTTTATATCTGTGATTTAGCCATGGAGTAGCGAAAGAAGCTGGATTATTTTTTTTTAAGATTTTGATGCTCTAGATCTGGCTTGGGTTTATTCGACTTTGAGCTCTTGAATCGCTACACAAATGAGCGAGGGCGACGTTGCCTCGCTGTGTCTGTGCACCGGTTAGCTGAGCCGCGAACAAACTCTATTTTGGACCGCAATTCAGCTTTAAATGTGGTTGAATTTGGACCGCGGTCCAGCCCTTTAGGCTTTGGTTTTAGGCATAATTGGGATCCAAATTTTAATATTTTTTCCACCTAATTAAATTTGGATTTTTTTTTTTGAAATAATTCGTGAATGTTAGATGCAAAATCTTAAATCTAAAATTCGGTAAATTAATTTTTTTTGGGTTAGGTACCAAGAATTTAAATTTATTATAAATCGTGGACTCATGGATTGTGCTTTCAGATAATTAGATTTTAGTTAGTAGTAGATCCACTTGAGGTAGAGGTTATTTTTTATATTCAACATCATAATTTTAAAAATAATATTTTAAGACGTGTTTTAATATAAATGACGTGACCTTTTTATGGTTCGTCGAACAAACCTTACTTAATTAACATAGTAAATATTCTTTTTTATTTTTCATTTTTCAATTGGGAGAGAGATGACTGAGTGAATTAAAGCGTTGGATTGTTAATCCGTTGTACACGTTTTTTGATATAGAGGGTTCAAATCCCTCTACAGTAATGATTCCTCAGGCATTACGACCTTTGCCACAACGATGTTGTCCATAGATCAAATTATTTTGTTGATTGGATTTCATTGGACTGTCTACGCCTTCATTGCGTGTACTCTGGGTATAAGTTTTGTATAAATATAGTTTTATCATATTATTTAGTAGTTTCACTTATCATATTTATTTTGAACATGCATAATTTCTCCATTGGTCATCTTGGTCAAATGCACCAAATTAGATCGACCCATGAAGGGGTCTTGATTTATTTATGCACATGTGTCCATTGACGAATGTGTTTGTTGTATTAACAAGAGTAATGAGATAGCTGATTGTGTTGTGTCCCTGGGAAAAAACCTAAACCTGATCAGGGTCTTATCTTTCCTCACTTTATGGTTCGTCGAATATCGCTGTGATTAATATGCTTATGGCATGGTGTGCTGGAGTCCATGTGTAGCTCTATTTTTCCTGAGGTTTTCATTTCATACAGTAGAACTATTTATGCATGCACCACAATATAGTGGAGATGTATTTAAATGCTTGTCCTATTGGTCTTTTTTTTTTTTATAAATCCATTTTCTAAAAATGTTTTAAAAGGTGGCATGCTCCCCTATTCATTTTGAGTCATTTAAAATTTTAAATGTTGAATATAAACTTTACTTTTATTGAGTTTAGTGTATTCACCTCAAACGACTCTCTTTTTCAATTTGTGGTCAAGGAGACTTAGATTAGCCGACAAGGATTTGAACTTGACTCATTCATTATTATAGTTTTATTATATCACTCTTCGAGAGACTTTTATGGGGTTGGATTTCGATTTATATTTATGTTAAGACTTTTATTGTCGTTTCCCTTTTGTCCCCATTTTATTTTGGACATATATCATTGTATTATCTTAGATGTCACTAATGGACCTTTATTTAAGTCTTTTTGGTTTGGGTCCTAGTTTTTATTCTCATTTAAGTCTTCTGCTACCGATTAATTAATTTGAAATAAAGAGCCAGACAACTTAGATTATTTTCCAATCAAGTTGTTCCCTGTTCTTTCTTGGGCCATCTTTAGACTGTGACAATACTAGTTTAGACTAGCAAACTTATAATGCTCATCAAGTTTTGGAAGCTGCTTGTCGTGTGGCTCGAATATGGTTCATTAAAAGATACTTTGTCTAGAAAAATACTGGTTCGTGCACTCTCAAATTCTATACACATAGTTGAACTTTATTATGTTTGTTGTGATCAATACCCATGTTATTTTCTCATGGAAATATGAGCGGCATCAAGGAATTCCACAAACAAACCGCAAACTCAAGAGAGTAAAAACCTTAAAAATTTACCACATGTTGAGTGGATTTTATGGGTAGATGATTTATTAAATGCTGAAGATATTATATTTAGAAGATTATCTGAGTCAATTTCGTTACTAGTCTTTAGCTCGGCCCCCGTGTAACATGTGCAACACACGTTCTCTGGCCTGTGATCAATTATCGGGAGAGCGGCCACCCGTTCTCAGCCCGTGACCAATTATTAATCACAAGCAGGAGAACGAGGGGTCGTTCTTCCAAGAACGGGGGGCCGATCTCCTTGGTTATTTAAGGAGATCAGCCCTCCACTCTTACTCCACACATTTCTAAAACTCTAAAACCTCGCATATATTTTCTTGCCTCGGAAAATTTTCTTTGTATTAGTGACGACGATGGATTCTGATTCAAGTCGATCGGTTGATTTAGACGAGACAACAACTTGTGATGCCGATATGAATTGGTATTCATACGACACGTTTGCATATGGTGATCTTCCAGCATTCGATCACTTGCATGCAAATGAAGAAATAGAGGTGCATTCGACCTCCAGAACTCTAGACGATGAGCTTCGAACACCGATCGATCCGGGGAATGATGAGGTGAAAAACATACTAGTAAGAGAAGAAATCTCAATAAGTTTTTTTTTAAAGAAAAAATATAGTTATTTAAAGGAAATTAGAGCGGAAATAGTTGAATATTCTTGGAAAAATGGCTATGAGATAAAATTCACCAAAAATAAAAATCGGCGACTAACGCCTGGGTGTGAAGACGAGTGTGAGTGGTGACTGCATGCTTCTAAGATGTAAGACGAGCATACATTGCAAATAAAGAATTTGATCGATTCTCACAGTTGTTCGAGGAAAATTGAGAATCGACACGCTAGAGCGAAATTGGTGGCAAATCATTATCTTGATAGGTTCAAAAGTCAACTTACGTGAGAAATCTCTTCGATTATCGAGACAGTGAGGAAGAATTTAGTAACGACCCTTAATTTACCCGAAATATTAAGCCTATAATGTCATAAAAATTGGACTTTTCATCTAATCAATTTCATTCATTTAATCTTCACATTTAAAATCAATTAACTCATTCAGCGGAAGTCTATCTAATTGTGGAAACCTCAGTAAAAATTTAAACTTAGGCGTCAATGCTAAAACAATAAGGACGGGCAGAGAATTAAGTTTTTCCTCTCGGGTTTCATCGAAGAAACAGTATTTTTCCTCTCGGGTTTCATCGAAGGAACAGTATGGGTTGACAACACTTTCTATCGGGTTTGGACGAATGGTACAGTGGGGGTCGATGTGGTCTCAGTAAAGAGATCGGTCGATGTCTATAAAACAAGCGAGAATTAATTCCCCTCAGGTTGCAACGCAGTCGTCCACTGACATTTTCATCCACAGACGTAATCGTTCAAATACGTAAACGTCCACAGAATCGAACATGGGCACACCCAACATTCGGGTTTCGGTCGACGTCCTAAACTTACTGGAATTCATTTCCTTCCAATCGGTCGATGTCAACATTGGCAAAAATCGGTCGATGTGGCCTCTGTAATGAGATCAGTCGACGACACTTAACTAAATTTCATCAAAATGACTCTAATATACTGGGGTCGACAACCCCGACCGATTCACACTTAAAATCGGTCGAAGTAGCCCCCATCAGTACACTTAACCTTACTTAGGCTGAATCGTCCACAACATCAGCCGATCGATCCCTATCCGAGGCGATCGATCGGCAAGCTCTCTGGATTTTAATTCCAGAGAGCAGCCTCCTTCTTTTTTACTACCTTGCACACCATGCATATCACAATTTAATAACATCCTCAAAATATTCATCCATAAACCAAACTTCTCAATCCTAAAATCATCAAAACCGACTCTAAACAACACATTTGTCTCAAAACAATAGCCCAACTCTAAAATCATCCAAATTCCACATAAAAGCATTATCATTGATTTCATTTCATCAAAATGTCAGTACGTACACTATTCAGACACTAAGCATTGTAAAATGAGTTCTATACGTCTCTTTCCAGTTTCCAAGTTATCACCTATCATAAACCCCAAAGCCACAAAACACATAGCTTATTGCTCCCACGGGTCAAGGTTTGCAACGACTGCTCAGCGCACTTCCACGACACTCTTCTTCAACTTTCTCGTTCATCTTGTAGGGGGCATCGTCCTCACCTGTCTCAAGTTCACCTACACCATAAAGACAAACTATGAGCTAAAAGCTCAGTAAGCTTTGTAAATACAAATGCATGCTGTGCATATATGGTTCATAAATCATGCAGACATTTTCAATGTTTCATTATAGAACAGAATGTCACCGAGGTCTAACTCTCACCAGATGGAGAGGGCACGTCTGGCGGTTAGATAGCCCTTTCCATCTACTGGGGGGAAAACATGCTTCTATCCGTAAACAATCATATCTGAACCCCACCCCATCGTGACCAGATTACGTACATTCGTTTCTTTAATTCATTTATTTTCTTAAACACATGTAGAAATCTATTTTCATGCTATTTTGAAAAGACGTGATGCATGGACAGTTCATATTGCATAACGTATACAGAGCCCTAGACATAAAGAAAACGATAAGCAGTACATAAAACTTAGGAAAAACGTTCTAACCTAACAAATATCTTAAACTACCCATCCAACCTACACTGAAGATATAGATCACCAAACATCCTCTATCAACAAACTCTTCTATGGTGTAGGCCAAATCAGCCAAATAAATCACGAAGACTTACCTCGTGCCTTTTTTCAATCTGAGTGCTTAAATCTTTACAAAAGGAGCCAAATCGTAGGAGGAGAGGGGGTTTTCTTCTCAGCGATGAAATAAAGTTGGAGGAGTAGCAAATGAGGGTGTTCTCAAGTAAGGGAGTGAAGAGGCAGGGAAAAGCTTCTCCCACAAGCTTTGCCACATGCCACATTCTTATTGGGGGCTCCCAACCACCCACTGTGATGACCCGAATGTGCACGTATGGGTACGACTGCGGGGTAAACCTTGGGTTGCGGGGCAAACCTCGGGACCTAAGCCGAGTGTGAGCGAATCCAGGACTCGAGTATAGGAAAATCCCAGGTTGTAAAAAGGGGGTCGTCACAATCCCACATCGCTTGGGGAAGTATGTTGAAATGAAACATATGTAAAGAGACCCTCCCAAGATAGCAAGATGCGTTTTGGAGCACGATTGGCAACAGATCCCATAAGAACTCGGAAGTTAAAAGTGCTTCGGCGAGAGCAATTCCAGGTTGGGTGACCTTCCGGGAAGTTCTCGCCAAACAAAGCCGTGAGGGGAGGATATTGGGCTACGGCCCAATCCCCAGAGTAGACAATATCTTGCTGGGATAAGGGGTCGTTACAAATGGTATCAGAGCCTGTACCTAACCGGAAATGTGGCCAACGAGGACGTTGGGCCCCCGAGGGGGGGTGATTGTGATGACCCGAATGTGCACGTATGGGTACGACTGCGGGGCAAACCTCGGGTTGCGAGGCAAACTCGGGACCTAAGCCGAGTGTAGGCGAATCCCGGACTCGAGTATAGGCAAATCCCGGGTTGTAAAAAGGGGGTCGTCACAATCCCACATCGCTTGGGGAAATATGTGAAAATGAAACATATGTAAAGAGACCCTCCCAAAATAGCAAGACGCGTTTTGGAGCACAATTGACAACGGATCCCATAAGAACTCCGAAGTTAAAAGTGCTTCTGCGAGAGCAATTTCAGGTTGGGTGACCTTCTAGGAAGTTCTCGCCAAACAAAGCTGTGAGGGGAGGATATTGGGTTACGGCCCAATCCCCAGAGCGGACAATATCTTGCTGGGATAAAGGGTCGTTACACCCACTTTCACTTTCTAATTTGCCCCTCCATTGGTTTCCAACTAAATGCTTTGTTTCCTTATCTATTTCGTTATTTAGTTAACGATTCGGTTTCTCCAAATTTTTTTATTTCACCGAGTACTCCAATAAATTACTAGGGCTTTATTAAAACTTTCCGTTCGCAAAACGGACTTAATTTGACATATTTACAAAAATGTCATTTTTGTATCGAATAATAATAATCCCGTAAAATCGGGTGTTACATTCCATCCACCTTAATTAAAATTTTGTCCTCAAAATTTGATTACACAGACAGTTCAGGATACTTAGACATCATATCCTGCTGTCTCTCCCACGTAGCTTCTTCTACATCGTGATTCCGCCACAAGACTTTTACTAGCGGAAGTTCCTTGTTGCGCAATACCTTGATGGAGGACTCCAGAATCCGCACCGGCTTCTCCACATAAGTCAGTGTCGATTGTACCTTGATCTCCCTTGCTTCCACGATATGAGATGGATCATGTACACACTTCTAAGCATGGACACATGAAACACATCATGGATACCTTCCATGGATGCCAGAAGCTGTAACCGGTACGCCATAGTCTCGATCCTCTTCAAAATAGGGAATGGCCCCACATATCGAGGGCCTAGCTTGCCCCTTCTTCCGAATCGCATCACACCCTTGAACGGAGAAATCTTCAGATAAACTTCATCACCCTTGTTGAACTCCAATTCCCTCCGTCTAGCGTCAGCATAACTCTTTTGGCGGCTCTGTGCTATCTCTATACGTTGCCTGATAACAACGATCTTCTCCGCTGTTTGCTGTAAAATATCCAGGCCAATTATGCTAGCCTCGCCAACTCATCCCAATATAGCGGAGACTTGCATTTTCGACCATACAACGCCTCGTACGGATCCATGCCAATCGTAGTCTGGAAGCTATTGTTGTACGAGAACTGAATCAAGGGTACATATCGGCTCCACGAGCCCTAAAACTCCAGCACGCAAGCTCTGAGCATATTCTCAAGAATCTGATTTGTTCTTTCTGTCTGTCCATCAGTCTGAGGATGAAATGCCATGCTGAAATTTAGCTGAGTTCCTATAGCTCTGTGCAGACTCTTCCAGAACTTCGAAGTAAATCTCAGATCTCGGTATGAGACTATCGAAACTGGCACTTCATGTAGTCTAACAATTTCCTGCACATAAAGCTCGGTGAGCTGATCCATGGAATATGTCATCTTCACTGATAGAAAGTGGGTTGACTTAGTCAAACGGTCCATAATAACCCATATGCCATCATGTCCTTTTGTCGTTCTTGGGAGTCCCACTATGAAATCCATGGATATCTGTTCCCATTTCCACTCCAGAATCGGCAGTGGCTGCAATGTTCCGGTCAGCCTTTGGTGTTCTTCCTTAACCTGTTGGCAAACCAAACAGGTTTCCACATACTTGGCGACCTCTCTCTTCATGTTCGGCCACCAGAAGTGCTGTTTCAAATCTCTATATATTTTTGTGCTTCCTGGATGTACAGAGTATGCCAAAGAATGCGCCTCGACCAAAATTTCCTTCTCTAACCCCTCATCATTAGGCACGTACCACCTGTGTCTGAATTTTAAAATACCATCCTTCGACAAGTTGAAATCAGATGAGTTCTCGGATGTCGCAATCAATTGATGCTCCTCGCATTCTGAGTCTTTTTGTTGAGCTCCTCGGATTTTGTCCAAAATCGTCGGCCTTAGCAAAATATTTGCAAGTATAGTGGACAACTCCGAGAAAATCTCCACATTATGCTTCACAATCTCGGACCTCAACATCATCGGCATTGTTGCAAGCAAAGGCTGACTCGCAGTGGGCATCCTGCTCAGGGCATCTGCGACTTTATTTGCTTTTCCCGGGTGGTACTTGATTTCGAAATCATAATCTTTAACAAATTCCAGTCACCTTCGTTGCCGCATATTTAGCTCTTTCTGTGTAAACAAATACCTCAGGCTCTTATGGTTTGAAAATATCTCGCACTGCTGCCCATATAAATAATGTCTCAATATCTTTAGTGCGAAGACAACTGCCGCTAGTTCTAGGTCATGCGTTAGATAATTTTGCTCGTACGGCTTCAACTGTCGAGAAGCATACGCAATAACCCTTCCTTCCTGCATAAGTACGCATCTGAGTCCAACTCCAGATGCATCACAATATATACTGAACTTGTCACCTTCAACAGGCAGTGTCAATACTGGAGCTGTAGTCAATTTCTGCTTTAACTCCATAAAACTCTTGTCGCATGCAGCCGACCATATAAATTTCTCATTCTTCCGGGTCAAGCGTGAGAGGGGAACAACAATCTTCGAAAATCCCTCGATGAACTTCTGGTAATATCCGGCCAACCCAAGAAATCCACGTACTTCACGCACGTTTTTAGGCTGCGGCCATTCTTTAACAACTTGTATCTTGCTCGGATCCACCGAAACTCCTTCATGCGATATAATATGGCCAAGAAAACTGACTTTATCCATCCAAAACTCGCACTTAGAAAACTTTGGGTAAAGCTGGTGTTAACTCAAAATTTGCAAGACTATCCTTAACTGCTCTTCGTGCTCTTCCTTCGTCTTAGAATAGATCAAGATGTCGTCGATGAAAACAATATCAAACTTGTCCAAGTAATCCTTGAAAACGCGGTTCATCAAATCCATAAACGTTGCAGGGGCATTGGTAAGTCTGAAAGACATTACTAAAAACTCGTAATGCCCATACCTCGTTCGGAACGCCGTCTTTTGAATGTCTTCTCTCTTGACCTTCAACTGATGATAACCCGAGCGTAGGTCAATTCTCGAAAACACTCGAGCACCTTGCAGCTGGTCAAATAAATAATCTATTTGTGACAGTGGATACTTATTCTTCACTATTAACTTATTCAATTCTCTGTAATCCACACACATCCTGAGGGTCCCGTCTTTCTTTTTAACGAACAGAACTGGCGCACCCCAAGGAAAAAAGCTAGGTCGGATGAACCCTTTATCCAACAGCTCCTCTAGCTGAGATTTTAATTCTTTTAGTTTAGCCGGTGCCAATCTGTATGGATTCTTAGACACAGGTTCTGAACCTAGATACACATCTACTACAAACTCTATCTCCCGGTCCAGTGGTAATCCGGGAAGATCGTTGCGAAAAATCTCTACAAACTCACTAACGATTGGGATGTCGTTTGGCGTTACCCCATTGAGCAATCAGCTGTCTACTACTGCGGCCAAATAAACTGAGCATTCACCTCTAAACTGTTCTTTGACCTTCATAGAATAGGAAATAGGTGACCCATTCGACCTATTCATCGCTTGATAAGAGAACTCCTTTTTGTCCGGGGATCGAAAAGTCACTAACCCGAATCGGCAGTCAATGGTAGCGAAATGACGTGAAAGCCAGTCCATTCCCAAAATAAGATCGTACCGCTCTATGCTTATAACTATCAGGCAAGAATAGTGTAACGACCCCAGAGGGATCGTCACATAATCCGTATCTTTCTTATTCATTTAATTCTTATTACTCACACTCTATTCATTTTTGGTAATATATATTTTTTGAAATATATCTTAGCTCAAGATGTCATGCACGATTCACTAGGCATCGCTCAGCAAAGGAATACATTACGCATCTGCCGGCGGGCAGTGCAACGCGTATCGGCTGATGAAGAGAAACTTAAACCCTTAGACTGCATATACTGTCACGACCCTAATACTGTATGAGCAATCAGCTGTCTACTACTGCGGCCAAATAAACTGAGCATTCACCTCTAAACTGTTCTTTGACCTCATAGAATAGGAAATAGGTGACCCATTCGACCTATTCATCGCTTGATAAGAGAACTCCTTTTTGTCCGGGGATCGAAAAGTCACTAACCCGAATCGGCAGTCAATGGTAGCGAAATGACGTGAAAGCCAGTCCATTCCCAAAATAAGATCGTACCGCTCTATGCTTATAACTATCAGGCAAGAATAGTGTAACGACCCAGAGGGATCGTCACATAATCCGTATCTTCTTATTTATATATATATATATTTTATACTTTAAATAAACTCTAAGCGGAAACTAAACCGAAATCGAAACCAGAATCGAAATCGGAAATGCATTCTAACTTTTAAAACAAATTAAATAAAACTTAAAACCATTTAATTAAAACTTAAATTAATTAATTTTAAACAAATAAAAGAAAATCACCAGGGGCGAAATCGAATTTCGCCCCAATAAGGAGAGGTGATTGCAACAGGCGACCAGTCGCCTGTTGCAAATCGCCGGTGGCGACTGGTCGCCACACTCCCTGGAATTTTCGAGGGAGTGGCGACCATCTGGCGACCAGATCGCCCTCCTAGGCGACTGGTCGCCTGCCCCCTCTCTCATTTTCTTTCCCTTCTTCTCTCTTTTTCTTCTACCTTACTCTTCCCTTAATCCTCTCTATACACTTTACACCTCCTTCACCATTTCACAAATAAAAACCATCAAACATACTCACTCACATCCTCATTCTTATCACACTTCACCGTTCACCCAATAAACAACTCGAAATACATTTAAACTAAGTACATTTTCATGAAAATAAACTGCGTGGATACATTTAAAACCTAAACAAATCCTCCTGTTTTCATATCACTTACAATTCAATTAAAACTTTACCCAATCAGTTTATAAACAGGTTTTCAAAACGTTTAAAAACTCAAAAGTAAACCTATCCACTATCAAAACCAAACATCCTAAAATGTCTATACAATTCACCATCAGCCCGACACATCCCAAAAACCCCAAAATCTATACATACGTCCCCACGGGTCAGGTACGCGTCGACTGCGCCAGCACACCATCGCAACCATCCTTCGCCAACTGTGTCACTCCTCAGGTGGAGGGATCTCATCCTCACCTGTCTCCTCGTAATCACCTACACCATACAAATACACTATGAGATAAAAATCTCAGTAAGCTCTACGTAAATGAAATGCGTGCTGTGCATATGAATCTATAAATCATGCATCATTTTTTTTACTTTACTTTACTGTAGGTGTCACCGAGATCCTGACCCCCTAACCAGAGAGAGCACATCCAGCGGGCGGACTACTCTTTCCAGCTATAGGAGGGGGGTACACGCTTACAACACGTACAGCCGTGCTTGAGCCCCATCTCGCATGACCTATAAACTGTATGCCTTTCGGCTTGTAAGCCTTTCGGCCGGTGAACTGTAAGCCTTACGGTCGATTATATTCTTTCCATTATCTTTAAAACAATGTGCGGAAATTCGTTTTCATGTTTTTCTTTAAAACAAGTGATGGGTGAATAGTTCAATATCTTAAAGTAAACAATAATAATGTGTACCGTCAAGACTGTAAAGCGTAACCTATAAACCACTACACCTAGCTACCCAAACCCAGTAAAATTAAACAGACGCATCTCTAAAACTCCTCGAGACGACCACGACGTACGGTGTAGGCCAATCGGCCAGAAAAGATCACGAGAACTTACCTCGTGTCCAAAGCAGCTCAAGCTCCGTCCACGAGCGTTGTTTGTCTGAAGCAAAACACAATATCGACGTTAAAACTAATTTAAGCTTCTAAACGTCCACATTAACAAAACTTTAACTAAAGAATTTTCCTAAAGCTTTTAACTTAATTATTCGAAGCATATCGATGAACAATTTACGATCGATACCTCGAAACTACAATTTACGAGTTTTTCCCTAAAACCCGAAAATTCTCAAATTCTAATATTCGTCCAAAATCAATTAAATTCGTCCAATAACGTCCAATCCATTTACTATATCCTTAATTACGGCAAACCTATCAATTTCGGACTATAAATCTCGATTTTTAAAACGAAACCTAAACGAAACCCTAATTGTTCAAATTCCGTAAAACTTGAACGTAAACCTTCTAGAGCTGTAGAATCATACCAAGGGTCGGGATTGAAGAAGAAAACGTGAATGATCGGAAGAAAATCGGTCGTCGGAGAGAAGCTTCGTCGATGGCAGTGGAATCGCGCAAGGAGGAGAAATCGCCTGGAAGGGAGAGGTTCGCGTGGAGAAGAAGAAAAGTGGGGGAGAAAAGAGAGAATTTTTGTTTTTAATTAAATTGACTTGGCAATTTACCATTTTGCCCTTCTTTTGTTTTCTATTTATTTCGTCATTCGTTTCGTTAATTAACTAGCTATTCGGTTCCACCAAATCTCCTTATTTCACCGATAAGTCCAACTTATTATTTGAGATTTATTAAAACTGTCCGTTCACAAATCGGACCACGTTTACTAATTTTACTGAAACGTCCTTTGTATTACGAGAAACTTAATTACTCGGAATATAGCGTTATTACTCCGAAAATTCCCGTAAATTCCTTAAAATTCCAATTAATAATTAGGGTCATAATGACGCTTCCTTTTTTGTAAAACGAGTTTGATTTGAAATATTTATAGAAAATGCCGATATATATTATAATCTAAAATTCTGTACAGGCCGGATATTACATTCCACCCACCTTATTTAGAATTTTGTCCACAAAATTAAATCATACAAACAATTCAGGATACTTAGTCATCATATCCTGTTGTCGCTCCCACGTAGGTTCTTCCACCTCGTGGTTCCGCCACAAAACTTTGACCAGCGGAATCTCTTTGTTACGCAATACCTTGATGGAAGACTCTAAAATACGCACCGGCCTCTCCTCATAAGTCAAGGTAGGCTGTACCTCGATCTCTGTCGCTTCCACGGCATGTGATGGATCACGCAAACACTTCCGAAGCATGGACACGTGGAACACGTTGTGGATACCCTCCATAGAAGCTGGAAGATGTAGTCTGTACGCCAACTTCCCGATCCTCTTCAGAATAGGAAATGGTCCCATATAACGAGGGTTTAACTTACCCCTCCTTCCAAATCTCGCAACACCTTTGAATGGAGAAACTTTAAGATAAACTTCGTCACCTTCCTCGAACTCTAGCTCTCTCCGTCGTGTGTCAGCATAGCTCTTCTGTTTTCTCTGAGCTACTTCAATACGCTGTCGAATAATGACAATCTTCTCTGCCGTTTGTTGTAGAATCTCCGGACAAATGATGCTGGCCTCGCCAACCTCGTCCCAACATAATGGAGACCTACACTTTCGACCATACAAAGCCTCATACGGTGCCATGCCAATGGTAGCCTGGAAGCTGTTGTTGTACGAGAACTCAATCAGAGGCAAATATCGGCTCCACGAGCCCTGAAACTCCAGCACACAAGCTCTGAGCATATCCTCAAGAATCTGATTCGTCCTCTCTGTCTGACCATCAGTCTGAGGATGAAAGGCCGTGCTGAAATTAAGCTGAGTCCCCATAGCTTTATGCAGGTTCTTCCAGAACTTCGAAGTAAATCTCGGATCACGATCTGAGACTATCGAAACTGGCACTCCATGAAGTCTGAAAATCTCCTGCACATAAAGCTCGGCAAGCTGGTCCATCGAAGAAGTCATCTTCACTGGCAAGAAGTGAGCCAACTTTGTCAATCGGTCCACAATCACCCAAACACCATCATGGCCCTTCGTCGTCCTTGGGAGCCCCACAACAAAGTCCATAGAGATCTGCTCCCATTTCCACTCCGGAATGTTCCGGCTGGCCTCTGGTGCTCTGCTTTCACCTGCTGACAGACTAGACAGGTTTCAACGTACTTAGCGACCTCTCTCTTCATGTTCGGCCACCAATAGTGTTGCTTTAAATCCCGGTACATCTTAGTACTTCCCGGGTGCACTGAATACGCCAAAGAATGTGCCTCGGCCAATATCTCCTTCTTCAGATCCTCGTCGTTAGGCACGTACCACCTATGCCTGAACTTCAGAATACCATCCTCTGTTAAATGAAAATCTGACGAGTCTCCCAATGTCATGCTGGATCGAAGCTCCTCACACTCCGTATCATTTTGCTGAGCCTCACGTATCCGATCCAGAATAGTCGGCCTGAGAGAAATGTTGATGTGCATACTGGACAACTCTGCCACTATCTCAACGTCGAACCTCTCAATCTCAGACCGCAGCGTAACTGACATTGCTGCTAATGAATGCTGACTCGCAGAAGGCACTCTACTCAAGGCATCAGCAACCTTGTTCGCCTTTCCTGGATGGTACTTGATATCGAAATCATAGTCTTTGACGAACTCAAGCCATCGTCTCTGACGCATATTCAGCTCCTTCTGCGTAAATAAATACTTCAGGCTCTTGTGGTCGAAAAATATCTCGCACTGCTGCCCATATAAATAATGTCTCCATATCTTCAGTGCGAAGACCACAGCTGCTAACTCAAGGTCGTGCGTAGGGTAATTCTGCTCGTACGGCTTCAGCTGCCGAGAAGCATAAGCAATAACTCTCCCCTCCTGCATCAACACACAACCTAGTCAACCTCCTGACGCATCACAATAAATACTATACTTGTCACCTTCAACAGGTAGCGCCAATACTGGAGCGATGGTCAATCTCTGCTTTAACTCCATAAAACTGTTATCACAAGCAGACGACCATACAAATCTCTCGTTCTTCCGAGTCAATCGTGAAAGAGGAAGTGCGATCTTCGAAAATCCCTCTATAAACTTCCGATAATAGCCAGCTAATCCGAGAAATCCACGCACCTCACGTACGTTCTTCGGCTGTGGCCAATCTCTGACCACCTGAATTTTGATTGGATCTACAGAAATACCTTCCTGTGATATGATATGGCCAAGGAAACTGACCCGATCCAACCAAAATTCACATTTGGAGAACTTCGGATACAACTGATGCTGACATAGGGTCCTCAAGACTATCCTCAAATGCTCCTCGTGTTGTTCCTTCGTTTTAGAGTATATCAGAATGTCGTCGATGAAAACCACCACAAACTTGTCTAGATACTCCTTGAAGACACGGTTCATCAAATCCATAAACGCTGCAGGGGCATTAGTAAGTCCAAAAGACATGACAAGAAACTCATAATGCCCATACCTCGTTCGGAATGCCGTTTTTGGTATATCATCATTCCGGACCTTCAGCTGATTGTAACCCGAGCGCAGATCAATCCTCGAAAATACTCGGGCACCTTGCAGCTGATCAAATAAATCGTCAATCCGAGGCAATGGATACTTATTTTTCACCGTCAATTTGTTCAACTCTCTGTAGTCAATGCACATCCTGAGGGTCCCGTCTTTCTTCTTGACGAATAGAACAGGCGCACCCCAGGGTGAAACACTGGGTCGAATAAAACCCTTCTCTAACAACTCGTCAAGCTGAGTTCTCAGTTCCCTCAACTCAGCTGGTGCCAACCGATACGGGTTCTTGAACCTCGGCGCGGAGTTTGGATAGACATCAATAGTGAATTCGATCTCCCGGTCTGGTGGTAACCCGGGAAGGTCATCAAGAAAGATCCCAGAGAACTTTCTGACAATAGGAATGTCGCTCGGCTTTTCTCCGCTGAGCAACTGACAATCAAATACAGAGGCCAAATAAATAGAGCACGCACCTTTAAACTGCTCGTTGACCTTCATGGAATAAGAAATAGGCGAGCTACTCAATCTGCTCATCGCCTGATAAGAAAACTCGGCTTTACCCGGGGGTCGGAAGGTCACAATCTCGGATCGACAATCGATGGTGGCGAAGTGCTGTGATAGCCAATCCATCCCTAAGATGAGATCATAGTGCTCGATGCCCACAACAATAAGGCGAGCATAGAGGGTGCTGTCCCCAATCGAGATAATATTGCCCTGGACAACACGACCAGACTGCATACGCTCACCCGAAGGTAGCATCACACTATATTCACACTCTGCTAACTCAGGCGCAAGCTTCAATCTAGACACACAAGCAGTGGAAACAAAAGAATGCGTAGCCCCCGTGTCTAACAAAAAAAATACAGTTACACCCGTAAGCAATATAGTACCTGCTATCACGGCAGGCTGATCTTCGTCATCAACATCGCCAAGCTCTATAAATGCGAAGATCCTGGGCATGACTCTCTTCTGATCACCGCATGACTGACTTCGACCCTGCTTCGGGCAGTCTTTAATAAAATGGCCTTGTTCTCCACACCAATAGCACACATTCATGCCTAACCTGCACGGGCCACTGTGCCCTCTCTGGCATTTAGAGCAAATAGGTATCTGAGAAGCCGCCTGTACTTGCTTCCCTTTACCCCGATCATTACCTCCCTCAAGAGGTCTCTTGACACCCCTCTGTTGCTGCTGAGGCTGTGCTCTAGGCTGCCAACCTTGGTTCAGAGACTGAGGACGTATCTCTCGGAAGAAACCCTTAGATGGCTCCCTCGGTTTGGCAGAACTCTGATCAACTGCCTCAATATCAAGAGCCCTGGCCACGATCTCGTCGTAGGATACATTCCGTACCCCAGATATAGTAAGGCGCATCCGAAATTCCCGGTTAAGCCCCTGTAAGAATCGGCGTACCTTGTCCTCGTTAATGCTGACCTGACGTGGTGCAAATCTAGAAAGGACCTTAAACTTCCTCACATATTCGGCAATAGAACTGACATAACTCAACCATCTTCGCCTCTCGTACGGTATGGCTGAAATACTTGTCATAAAACAACTCTTTGAATCGTTCCCAGCCCATTATCGTAATATCAGTGGTTGCCTTAACGGTGTCCCACCAGAATCGGGCATCTAAAGCCAGGTGGTAAGTCACCAACGCCACCTTTTCACCGTCTTCGATGCTAGCATAGGTCAACATATCCTCCATAGTACGAATTCACTCCTCAGCTGAAGCGGGATCCGTAGATTGTCCATTAAATATAGGAGGTTGGAGCTTTTGGAACCTCTCCATCCCCTTATTGCCGGGAGTCGCCGCCTCACGAGCTCTAACACCTTCACGGTCAATTAAGGTGCCCAGTTGTTGAGACTTTTTTTTTTTTTTTTTTTTTTTTTTTTTTTTTTTTTTTTTTTTTTTTTTTTTTTTTTTTTTTTTTTTTTTTTTTTTTTTTTTTTTTTTTTTTTTTTTTTTTTTTTTTTTTTTTTTTTTTTTTTTTTTTTTTTTTTTTTTTTTTTTTTTTTTTTTTTTTTTTTTTTTTTTTTTTTTTTTTTTTTTTTTTTTTTTTTTTTTTTTTTTTTTTTTTTTTTTTTTTTTTTTTTTTTTTTTTTTTTTTTTTTTTTTTTTTTTTTTTTTTTTTTTTTTTTTTTTTTTTTTTTTTTTTTTTTTTTTTTTTTTTTTTTTTTTTTTTTTTTTTTTTTTTTTTTTTTTTTTTTTTTTTTTTTTTTTTTTTTTTTTTTTTTTTTTTTTTTTTTTTTTTTTTTTTTTTTTTTTTTTTTTTTTTTTTTTTTTTTTTTTTTTTTTTTTTTTTTTTTTTTTTTTTTTTTTTTTTTTTTTTTTTTTTTTTTTTTTTTTTTTTTTTTTTTTTTTTTTTTTTTTTTTTTTTTTTTTTTTTTTTTTTTTTTTTTTTTTTTTTTTTTTTTTTTTTTTTTTTTTTTTTTTTTTTTTTTTTTTTTTTTTTTTTTTTTTTTTTTTTTTTTTTTTTTTTTTTTTTTTTTTTTTTTTTTTTTTTTTTTTTTTTTTTTTTTTTTTTTTTTTTTTTTTTTTTTTTTTTTTTTTTTTTTTTTTTTTTTTTTTTTTTTTTTTTTTTTTTTTTTTTTTTTTTTTTTTTTTTTTTTTTTTTTTTTTTTTTTTTTTTTTTTTTTTTTTTTTTTTTTTTTTTTTTTTTTTTTTTTTTTTTTTTTTTTTTTTTTTTTTTTTTTTTTTTTTTTTTTTTTTTTTTTTTTTTTTTTTTTTTTTTTTTTTTTTTTTTTTTTTTTTTTTTTTTTTTTTTTTTTTTTTTTTTTTTTTTTTTTTTTTTTTTTTTTTTTTTTTTTTTTTTTTTTTTTTTTTTTTTTTTTTTTTTTTTTTTTTTTTTTTTTTTTTTTTTTTTTTTTAGGTGTCAAACGTTAAAACCTCAAAAGTAAACCTATCCACTATCAGAACCAAACATCCTAAAATGTCTATACAATTCACCATCAGCCCGACACATCCCAAAAACCCCAAAATCTATACATACGTCCCCACGGATCAGGTACGCGTCGACTGTGCCAGCACACCATCGCAACCATCCTTCGCCAACTGTGTCACTCCTCAGGTGGAGGGATCTCATCCTCACCTGTTTCTTCGTAATCACCTACACCATACAAATACACTATGAGATAAAAATCTCAGTAAGCTCTACGTAAATGCAATGCGTGCTGTGCATATGAATCTGTAAATTATGCATCATTTTTTTTACTTTACTTTACTGTAGGTGTCACCGAGATCCTGACCCCCTAACCAGAGAGAGCACATCCAGCGGGCGGACTACTCTTTCCAGCTAAAGAAGGGGGGTACACGCTTACAACACGTACAGCCGTGCCTGAGCCCCATCTCGCATGACCTATAAACTGTATGCCTTTCGGCCTGTAAGCCTTTCGGCCGGTGAACTGTAAGCCTTACGGCCGATTATATTCTTTGCAATATCTTTAAAACAATGTGCGGAAATTCGTTTTCATGTTTTTCTTTAAAACAAGTGATGCGTGAACAGTTCAATATCTTAAAGTAAACAACAATAATGTGTACCGTCAAGACTATAAAGCGTAACCTATAAACCACTACACCTAGCTACCCAAACCCAGCAAAATTAAACAGACGCATCTCCAAAACTCCTCGAGACGACCACGACGTACGGTGTAGGCCAATCGGCCAGAAAAGATCACGAGAACTTACCTCGTGTCCAAAGCAGCTCAAGCTCCGTCCACGAGCGTTGTTTGTCTGAAGCAAAACACAATATCGACGTTAAAACTAATTTAAGCTTCTAAACGTCCACATTAACAAAACTTTAACTAAAGAATTTTCCTAAAGCTTTTAACTTAATTATTCGAAGCATATCGATGAACAATTTACGATCGATACCTCAAAACTACAATTTACGAGTTTTTCCCTAAAACCCGAAAATTCTCAAATTCTAATATTCGTCCAAAATCAATTAAATTCGTCCAATAACGTCCAATCCATTTACTATATCCTTAATTACGGCAAACCTATCAATTTCGGTTCATAAATCTCGATTTTTAAAACGAAACCTAAACGAAACCCTAATTGTTCAAACTCCATAAAACTTGAACGTAAACCTTCTAGAGCTGTAGAATCATACCAAGGGTCGGGATTGAAGGAGAAAACGTGAATGATTGGAAGAAAATCGGTCGTCGGAGAGAAGCTTCGTCGATGGCAGTGGAATCGCGCAAGGAGGAGAAATCGCCTGGAAGGGAGAGGTTCGTGTGGAGAAGAAGAAAAGTGGGGGAGAAAAGAGAGAATTTTTGTTTTTAATTAAATTGACTTGGCAATTTACCATTTTGCCCTTCTTTTGTTTTCTATTTATTTCGTCCTTCGTTTCGTTAATTAACTAGCTATTCGGTTCCACCAAATCTCCTTATTTCACCGATAAGTCCAACTTATTATTTGAGATTTATTAAAACTGTCCGTTCACAAATCGGACCACGTTTACTAATTTTACTGAAACGTCTTTTGTATTACGAGAAACTTAATTACTCGGAATATAGCGTTATTACTCTGAAAATTCCCGTAAATTCCTTCAAATTCTAATTAATAATTAGGATCATAATGGAGCTTCATTTTTGTAAAACGAGTTTGATTTGAAATATTTATAGAAAATGCCGATATATATTATAATCTAAAATTCCGTACGGGCCGAATATTACATATACCGATAGAGAAATAAACCACATCTACCGGTCACTAAACCAGGTTTATATCATTCGGTGAACATGTGCTTCTCATGTGAATAATTAAAACATGACCCGGTCACTAATCTACCGATCACTGGGCGATGAAATAACACTTACATCATCCGGTAACTTAAATACACCTCATCTGCCGATCACTAGACGACAAAATTAAACTTATATCTTCCGATGGCTTAAACACTCTACATCTACCGGTCACTGGGCGATGAAATAACACTTACATCATCCGGTAACTTAAATACACCTCATCTGCCGATCACTAGACGACAAAATTAAACTTACATCTTCCGATGACTTAAACACTCTACATCTACCGATCACTGGGCGATGAAATAACACTTACATCATCCGGTAACTTAAATACACCTCATCTGCCGATCACTAGACGACAAAATTAAACTTACATCTTCCGATGACTTAAACACTCTACATCTACCGATCACTGGGCGATGAAATAACACTTACATCATCCGGTAACTTAAATACACCTCATCTGCAGATCACTAGACGACAAAATTAAACTTACATCTTCCGATGGCTTAAACACTCTACATCTACCGGTCACTGGGCAATGAAATAACACTTACATCATCCGGTAACTTAAATACACCTCATCTGCAGATCACTAGACGACAAAATTAAACTTACATCTTCCGATGGCTTAAACACTCTACATCTACCGATCACTGGGCGATGAAATAACACTTACATCATCCGGTAACTTAAATACACCTCATCTGCCGATCACTAGACGACAAAATTAAACTTACATCTTCCGATGACTTAAACACTCTACATCTACCGATCACTGGACGATGAAATAACACTTACATCATCCGGTAACTTAAATACACCTCATCTGCCGATCACTAGACGACAAAATTAAACTTACATCTTCCGATGACTTAAACACTCTACATCTACCGATCACTGGGCGATGAAATAACACTTACATCATCCGGTAACTTAAATACACCTCATCTGCCGATCACTAGACGACAAAATTAAACTTACATCTTCCGATGACTTAAACACTCTACATCTACCGATCACTGGGCGATGAAATCCCGTAAATTCCTTCAAATTCTAATTAATAATTAGGATCATAATGGAGCTTCATTTTTGGTAAAAGAGTTTGATTTGAAATATTTATAGAAAATGCCGATATATTATAATCTAAAATTCGTACGGGCCGAATATTACTATACCGATAGAGAAATAACCACATCTACGGTCACTAAACCAGGTTTATATCATTCGGTGAACATGTGCTTCTCATGTGACTAATTAAAACAGACCCGGTCACTAATCCGATGGCTTAAACCTCTACATCTACCGGTCACTGGGCGATGAAATAACACTTACATCATCCGGTAACTTAAATACACCTCATCTGCAGATCACTAGACGACAAAATTAAACTTACATCTTCCGATGGCTTAAACACTCTACATCTACCGGTCACTGGGCAATGAAATAACACTTACATCATCCGGTAACTTAAATACACCTCATCTGCCGATCACTAGACGACAAAATTAAACTTACATCTTCCGATGACTTAAACACTCTACATCTACCGATCACTGGGCGATGAAATAACACTTACATCATCCGGTAACTTAAATACACCTCATCTGCCGATCACTAGACGACAAAATTAAACTTACATCTTCCGATGACTTAAACACTCTACATCTACCGATCACTGGACGATGAAATAACACTTACATCATCCGGTAACTTAACCTTCACCTATTTCAAACTTCAATGGTATAACATTCATACTAATGAAAATCAGTAACTCATCCAGAATTCATATAGCGGAAGACTTAAGCAAACAGACCATCCAACTATCCTTAAAATTATTTCTAGATTCAGTGGTCAACAGACAACTTCAAAAGAGGACTCAATGTTAGAAAGAAATAGACTTGTCCTACTTAATCTATTATATTCATTATCATAACTAAAACCATAAAAACATTAACCAGAGGTCTCATTTGCCACCCAGCCACAGAAATTGCACCCTGATCACCTTCCAACAACCAAGCTCAGACATCATCATAGACTTTGGGATCCTCACCTGAAGTCTCGTCACCTACATCATAAGGTTTAAACTATAAGCCTAATGCTTAGTAAGGAATGCAATACTAACAAGCATGCATGAATGCTCATTTGAGAAACAAATGCTCATGAATATTTTCTTATTTGTAATTATACACAAAATCTCCATTCTTATTCATCATTCATATTCAACAATCATATTCATCATTCGTATTCATCATTCATATTCATCATTCGTATTCATCATTCGTATTCATCAATCATATTCCTCAATCATGTTGTGTGAATTAAGAAAGGATTTGTGCCAGTAAAGGGGGTTGACAATGAGAGTGTACATAATCCCTTGCGTGTCGTAATCATGGTCCTTCCTTTTGGACAGTGACATACGTCAAACCGCCCCCAACCCTCACTTAATTCACGTTGCATAAGATTTACTTCGTTATCTTACTTTATTCATGAGAAAACACTGCTCTTAAAATATTTTCATATGCATAAAATAGTCATGATGCATGTACATGGGAATTCTTAAATCATCAAGCTACAGAACAGAGCACTATCCAACATTTAACCTTACCATTGAACTAATCATCAACATAAATGCTAGTCAGTAACATAAGGAACTACTAATCATCGTATGAGTTTCTACCTAGCGTCCTTTGATGTAGGGTCCTAATGACCGAGAAACCTATATATTCACTTACCTGGTCTCCTTAGCAATTTGAGCTCCTTTCTCTTCAAACTTCTTCACCTAAAACATTTACATTGCAGTAGTTAAAAAAAATCCTATTAGTTCTAATCACAAGTCATCCTAGGATCTAATAGCTATAGTCACTCCCGAATCCTTAGTATAGTTCTCTGTGCAGTTTGAAATCCAAAACCCAAAACAGATAGATTCGATTAGCGATAACTCAGGGTTGGTTGTTTAATGTCCAAAATCGATTCGGAATGACATTACCACTTTCAGATTTCAAAATACACTTACTAATACTCGGTCATTGAAGAATCCAGAACTTCAACACATAGCTGAAAACAGAGCTTAACAACTAAAAGATAGCTACATTGCCAAACTCGTACCTCGAGCACAAAGTAGCCGAGAAGCAGCAAGGAAACCGATCGTCGAAGGAGGGATTTCCAGCTGACAGAGAGCGAGAGTTCGGGAGGGGAAATCGCCGAGAGTAAGAGATGACGGCTACAATGGTTTAAATGAGGTTTGAATCCTTTCATTTTTCTTTAAATACTGGTCTCAATCCTCCATTATTACAACTTTGCCACTCAACCTAGTTTAAATCCACATGTAATTAATTAAGTTTGGCATAAAACTCTAAACCGTGAAGATTGAATATTCATGACCGTTAATACAGTTAGGAAGTCACCTGGTTGAAGTTGTCGGGTGTTACAAATAGAGGGTATTAATCCCTACCGAGACGACGTTGCCTTGAAAGATACGATCAGACTGTATATATGCTCCGGAAGGCAGCATTACTTTATACTCATATTCTGCTAACTCAGACACTAACCCCAATCTAGTCATGCAAGCAGTTGAAATGAAGGAGTCCGTAGCTCCCGTGTCTATCAAAGAAAATACGGCTACGCCAGCAACTAAAATACTACCTGCAATAATCGAAGGCTGAGCTTCATCGTGGACGTCACCAGGCTCGATAAAGGCAAAGATCCTCGGCATGATTCTCCTCTGATCTCTGCCTGGCTGATCTCGGCCCAGCTTCGGGCAATCTTTAACGTAATGGCCAACTTCTCCGCACCGATAGCACTTATTAGTGTCCACTCGGCATTCGCCACTATGCTCTTTCTGACACTTAGAGCACCAAGGCATCTGAGGAGCCACTTGCACTTGATTTCCCTTTCCCCGATCGTTACCTCCTTTATAAGGCCTATTGATGCCTCTTTGTTGTTGCACTTGCGATTGTTCCTTTTGTTGCCAGTCTCTACTCCGGGGTTGAGGCCGAATCTCCTGACAATTTCCAGCGCCTGGCCACAATTTCAGTATAGGGCACGTTCCGCACTCCTGATATGATGACACCTTTTCGGATTTCCTGATTTAGCCCTTGCATAAACCAACGCACTTTGTCTTCATTGTCGCCGACCTGTCGTGGTGCGAAACGGGTTAGGGCCTCAAATTTTCTGACATACTCAACAATTGAATTAGCCTGTTGCAATTGCATGAACTCCACCATTTTTGCCTCCCGTACCGTATGGCTGAAGTATTTGTCATAAAACACCGTTTTGAATCTCTCCCAACTCATTATTGTCACGTCGGTGGTTGCCTTGATGGAATCCCACCAAAATCGAGCGTCTAAAGCCAAATGATAGGTGACCAATGCAACTTTCTCTCCATCCTCTATACTCGCATATGCCAACATGTCTTCCATAGTACGAATCCACTCCTCGGCTAAGGAGGGATCCGATGATTGTCCATTGAACACCAGGGGTTGTAGCTTTTGGAACCTCTCCATTCCTCGATTACTAGACTCTGCCACCTCCTGAGTTCTATTGCCCTCACGGTTAATCAGCGTATCAAGCTGTTGAGACTGTCTCTCCATATGCTGAGCCTGTCGTTCTAAGTGTTGGGATTATTGAGCTATAAACTCTCTCAATTAGTCTATAGTGTCATCTCGTTCGTCTCTATCATTCCCCCGACGCACCATTTTACAAACCTATAAAAGTTAGAAGCAATAACTCTAAAAAAAAAAAAACAAGAAACCTAAAAAAAAAACGTACTTATAGTTGAAGAAGCATGTCCGTGAAGTGGCTTGCGCAGTCGAGCGGTCTACAGAACCGATTTTAAAACCCGGGTGCTCTGATACCATAACTGTAACGACCCTTAATTTACCCGAAATATTAAGCCTATAATGTCATAAAAATTTGACTTTTCATCTAATTCATTTCATTCATTTAATCTTCTCATATAAAATCAATTAACTCATTCAGCGGAAGTCTATCTAATTGTGGAAACCTTAGTAAAAATTTAAACTTAGGCGTCAATGCTAAAACAATAAGGACGGGAAGAGAATTAATGTAATAACCCGAAAAATTTACTGAATAAATTTAAAGTCTTGTTAGAGTTCCATGAAAGATTTTAACTGGCTAATTAGCTTATTAAAACTTAAGATTTTATTTGGAAGAAGATTTCCAAAAATTTTAGGTCAAGGGGGACGCGAACTTAATGGCAATACGGAAGTTTAAATATGTGAGGGCAATTTAGTAATTTAGTTAAAATAAAAATAAAAATAAAAATAAAAGAAAGACCGAATGGCTTCAGAAGAAGCCATTCAGTTTTTCTTCTCTGTTCTTCAGCCCGAGCACCCGAGAGAGAGAGAGAGCCGAGTGTGTTCTCGCCAACGACTGACGGGAGGGAGAAGGAGAGAAGGACGCCAGCGTTCCATTACTCCGGCTAGCTGAAGTCAGAGCTTGGTTCAGCTTTTTTTGCGCTAGACCCGATCGAAAACAGGTAGCTTCTCCTCCCTGTTTTCTCTTTATTGCTCGGCCGAGGAGTGGTCTGCTAGTTAGGTCGATTCTGTGGTTGATTTGTGACGGTAATAAGGGGGGATTGGTGGTGTGTGATGAGTGATCTCCGATGGACTAGGATACCCCTGTTCCAGGGAGGAAGCCGAGGGGGAGGAGGGTGCTGTGGTTTGGGTTCTGATTGGGAAACTTCAGATTTTGTTAAATTATGCTTAATAGGGTAGAATGTGATAGATTAGTGAGGGATTTGGCGAGATTTGTTGAAAAATCGAAAAAAGGGAGATTTAGCTTCAAAGACCGGTTATGTTTTTGGAAGTTATGACCTAGCTGCGGCTGTTTGTTTTAAATTTTCTTTGGGCAGGTTAAACTAGGTTATTAGAGGAGTACGTGGCTGCTGGAATCGTTCGATTCTGATAACCGACGCGAAAGTTATGCACGTCCGAAGTTTCAAGACGGTTTTTACCAAACCCAAGTTAGTGACCCGTTTAGTTAGATGTGAGTTGGGTTAAGTTAGAAATGTTAGTTTTAGGATGAATTGGCGAGTTTAAGCCTAGGTACTAACGTGGATTTTGAATTGTGCCAGGTGAAGCCGTAGGTGACGTGACGTGCCAAACTCGAGCGAGCTAGGATGCCAGGTAAGTAGTAGTGTGGGTGTAATTGCTTGAGACTCGCCCAGAAGGGCCTACACCACAGTTGTTTGCATGTTGTGAGTCGTGTGTAGGTCATGAGTAGTCTGTATGTGATGTGTACGTGAAGTTGTCGTCAGTGGTATGTGGTGAGCCTTGTGAGGGTTGTGGGATAGTTGTACGTAGGTAGTGAGCCTTGTGAGGGTTATGGGATAGTTGTACGTAGATGGTGAGCCTTGTGAGGGTTGTGGGACAGTTGTACGTAGGTGATGAGCCTTGTGAGGGTTGTGGGACAGTTATACGTTGGTGGTGAGCTTTGTGAGGGTTGTGGGACTGTTGTACGTAGGTGGTGAGCCTTGTGAGGGTTGTGGGACGGTTGTATGTAGGCAGTGAGCTTTGTGAGGGTTGAGGGACAGTCGTACGTATGTTGTGAGCCTTTTGAGGGTTGTGAGATAGTTGTACGTAGGTAGTAAGCCTTGTGAGGGTTGTGGAACGGTTGTATGTAGATGGTGAGTCCGGTGAGGTCGTGGGTCAGTTGTGCGTAGGTGGGTGAGTCAGTCGTGTGTAGGTGGTGAGTCTGGTGAGGTCGTGGGTCAGTTGTGCATAGGTGGGTGAGTCAGTCGTGTGTAGGTGGTGAGTCAGGTAAGGTTGTGGGTCAGTCGGCGTAGGAGGTGAGTCTGGTGAGGTTGTGGGTAAGTTGTATGTAGGTTGTGAGTTTTGTGCGCGTTGTGGGTCGTAGGTATGCATGTGATGTGATGTGTGTGTGCAGTCGTGGTGAGTACGGGGCCACCTGACTACGTGGGATGGCGGGACATAACGCCACGTGGTCGAGGTTAAAACCGAGGTATGACGATTCGTAACGCCTCCAGGACTGTTATAAAGGTAGAGTACGAGGCCACTTGACTATGTGGGACAGCGGGACGTAACGCCACGTGGTCGAGGTTAAAACCAAGGAATGATGATACGTAACGCCTCGGGGACCGTTATAAAGGTAGAGTACGGGGCCACCTGACTACGTGGGACAGTGGGACATAACGCCACGTGGTCGAGGTTAAAACTGAGGGATGACAATACGTAACGCCTCGGGGACCGTTATAAAGGTAGAGTACGGGGCCACCTGACTACGGGGGACGGCGGGACAGAGGGACGGCGGGACGTAACGCCACGTAGTCGAGGTTAAAACCGAGGGATGGTGATACGTAACGCCTCTGAGACTGTTATATAGGTAAATAGTGCGATGTGGGGGTTTGGGTGTGACTTGTGGACCCCGTTCCTGGAGGAACCGGGACGGCGGTGACGTGCCGGTATACAGTGCAGTGTACGGACTGACTACCTGGTGTGGTTACATTTCAAACCTCGGTGAGATGCGATGCGGTGAGATGATGACAACGTGTGTAGAGACCTGCATGTGTTAGGATTGCATAACCCGTTTTCATACTTCACGTTTATTTTTCAGCACTTTACTTGCTAAGCTTTGAGCTTACGGTGTGTTCTGTGGTGTAGGTACTACTGAGCTGGTGGGTGTGTACTGAGAGTCTGACTAGGAGTAAGTGGCAGTTTGTGGCGTGCGACCAGGGCCCCGGTTAATGACAGTGTTAGGGCGACCAGACCTAGGAGGAGCCGTAGCATGGTGTTAATAGGGAATAGGACTTTTTGTTTTTTGTGGGGGTAGTTGTATTTGTTGTATATAGTCATAGTTAAGGGTGAATTGTCGCCCTATACTGTGAACTTTCTTCTCTTAGGGATGTTAGTATTTTAGTTTCCCTCTTTACTGCTATTTGGTGATTTCGTATGCTGGATAGTTGAGTAGGAGTATTCTGGATTGGTTGGATTTATTTGTTTGCAGGTACTTAGCATTTTGGGGGCGCCATTTTCAGGCGTTACTCTGCCGAAATTTTTGCGGAGGACGCCGTGGTGCTTAACGGTTAGGATTAAGGGAAATTAGTGAGTCGTTTAGCTCAGAGTAGTCACAGAGCGCACTGGGAGCCCGATCGGGTTTTCGGGGCGTTACAATTAAGTTTTTCCTATCGGGTTCCATCGAAGGAACAATATTTTTCCTCTCGGGTTTCATCGAAGGAACAGTATGGGTTGACAACACTTTTTATCGGGTTTGGACGAATGGTACAGTGGGGGTCGACGTGGTCTCAATAAAGAGATCGGTCGATGTCTATAAAACAGGGGGGAATTAATTCCCCTCGGCTTGCAACGCAGTCGTCTACTGACATTTTCGTCCACAGACGCAATCGTTCAAATACATAAACGTCCACGGAATCGAACATGGGCGCACCCAACATTCGGGTTTCGGTCGACGTCCTAAACTTACTGGGATTCATTTCCTTCCAATCGGTCAATGTCAACATTGGCTAAAATCGGTCGATGTGGCCTCTGTAATGAGATCGGTCGACGACACTTAACTAAATTTCATCAAAATGAATCTAATATACTGGGGTCGACAACCCCAACCGATTCACATTTAAAATCGATCGAAGTAGCCCCCATCAGTACACTTAACCTTACTTAGGCTGAATCGTCCACAACATCAGCCGATCGATCGCTACCCCAGGCGATCGATCAGCAATCTCTCTGGCTTTTAATTCCAGAGAGCGGCCTCCTTCTTTTTTACTACCCTGCACACCATGCACATCACAATTTAATAACATCCTCAAAATATTCATCCATAAACCAAACTTCTCAATCCTGAAATCATCAAAACCGACTCTAAACAACACATTTGTCTCAAAACAATAGCACAACTCTAAATCATCCAAATTCCACATAAAAGCATTATCATCGAATTCATTTCATCAAAAGGTCAGTACGTACACTATCCAGACACCAAGCATCCTAAAATAAGTTCTATACGTCTCTTTCCAGTTTCCAGGTTATCACCCATCATAAACCCCAAAACTACAAAACACATAGCTTATTGCTCCCACGGGTCAAGGTTCGCACCGATTGCTCAGCGCACTTCCACGACATTCTTCTTCAACTTTCTCGTTCATCTTGTAGGGGGCATCGTCCTCATCTGTCTCAAGTTCACCTACACCATAAAAACAAACTATGAGCTAAAGGCTCAGTAAGCTTCGTAAATGCAAATGCATGCTGTTAGGGGGTGGGCAAACCCGAAACCAACCCGAGGAATCGAACCGACCCGGTTTGGTTCGGGTCCAAGAGGTGTTTTTGTGTTCGGGTTGGGCTCACCAATACGCTTTTGGGTTCGGTTTCGGTGGAAGGCAAACCCGAACTGAACCGAAAAATCAAACCCTGGATGTTTGATTAATATGAATCATATTAGGGTGTCGGGGTCGGGGACTCAGCATTTCAATTTAGGTCAGAAACTCAAAACTGAGAACACCTCGACGGCTTGACCCTCATCCTCGCTCAACTCCTCCAGCCAGCCTCCACTCCTCGGCGCTCCAGCGGCAGCGACAGATTAGGTCAGAAACTCAGAACGCCTCGACCCTCGTCCTCGCTCAACTCCTCCAGCCAGCCTCCACTCCTCGGCGTTCCAGCGGTAGCGACAGATTAGGTCAGAAACTCAGAACGCCTCGACCCTCATCCTTGCTCAACTCTGCCAGCCAGCCTCCACTCCTCGGCGCTCCAGCGGCAGCGACAGAGGACTGACGGTGACGGCTCCTTGGTGCAGCATCTTTCAAACCTAAATTTTACAACAAAATTTAGGTTTCTTCTCATCATGCTTTCAAATTGTTGTTAATTTTGCAGCTCTCTGGCCCTGCTCCCTAGTTGCTCTCGGTCTCGTCAGACTGCTCCAGCCTTCAGCCTCCAATACAACAAATCAAACCTGTATGTGTAATGTGTTTATAATTTTTTATTTATGTACTAGTAAAAATTAGGGCTGTGGGAGACTTTTCAAAATTGTTGATCGAGAGCATTGTTTGCTGTTTAAAATTATAGGGTGTTTATTTATGTAATTGTTGCTTGCTGTGAGTATGACTATTGATTGTGACATATTTGTGATATTTGATATAGAATTACTGAATTAGAGTATAGAAATTTGTGATATTTGCTATAGAATTGTTTGAATTTGTTTCGTTAATTGAATGATGAATATGATTGTTGTTAATTATTTTTTTAGGATGGAAACTAATGTGAATGATAGTAATCCGAAGAAAAGAAGTAGATCCAAAGCTTGGGATAACTTCACTTTGGATGAAAATTGTGATGAAAATGCACCTAAAGCTAGTTGTAACCACTGTGATCAGTCATATGTATGTCATTCTGTACGAAATCGTACTTCAAATATTGTAGTACCCGGCAATTTATCGGCTCGGGTTGTAGCGAGTATTGGTAAATGTACATTTATTTTGAAGAAATAAAATAAATGTGAATATAGGGATTTATTATGGAATTTATTGGTAGGAAGAGTTAGTGGGTAATTAAAAATTAATGGTGTGAAAGTGGGTTTTGATTTGTTAAAATAAATAGAAAAAAAAAAATAAAAAAAAAGGGGGAAGTGGGATAAAATTATAAGGGTTCACGTGAGGTGAGAAAAAGAAACCCTCCCTCACCTTCTCTCTCTCCCTCCCATGCATTCCCTCTCTCTTGAAAACCTACCCCTCTTTTCTTCCAGTTCTGATTTTTGAGCAAAAACCAACACTATTCTCCTCCATTTCTCAAGCTCATTGAAATTCTAAGGTAAGAGCTTAGTTTTTTTTTTAATGGGTGTCATTTTTATTGGTGATTGTTTTATGGGTTTGATGAATGACGATTAGGGTTTCACGAAAATGGCATTCCTTGTTAGTTTTTCCTCTTAATTGATGCCTAATCATGTTATAGGAACATTTATGTGAATAAAGATGGAAGAAATGGGAAATTTATGGATGGTAGATTCAAAGTTTCAACTTTTGTTAAAAAAAAAAAAACTGGAAATTTCAGGGCAGTTTCGGGTATGGGGATTTTTGACCAATCTAGTGGGTTTAATTGATGAATGGTTTGTACCGTGTGAAAATAGACACTTTAAAGAAACTATAGGATTTGAAATCGAAGCGTTTCGATGTGTATAGCATTAATTACGAATTTTTGAAGTTGGACAAAAAAATTACGATTTAAAAACTGGGCAGTTTCGGTTTTATTGAGAACTGACCTAGCTCTTGATTCTAATTGGTTAAATGGCTAGAGGAGTCCATGGAAACTTGATCCACAGGATTTCATTAAGAATCGATTAAGTTATGAATTTTAGAAGTTATAGTACAAAAACTAGAAACTTTTGGAGAACAGTTCGGTTGGCGAAATTCTGACCTTAATTCCGATTCTCTTTTTATAATTGGTTGATTCCATGTTAAACTAGACATTATAAGGTTTCCAAAACATGTTGAATCGTTGAAATCGGATAAGAATTGAGTGAGTTATCGAGGTTTAAAGTTAAGTCAATTCTAAAGGCCAAATCCGAGAATAAAAGGTTTTATTCAAATACCTTGGTTATATTTTTGGTTTCAAGTTAGAAGTTTACTATGCTGAATCGGTTTGTTTTGTATTAGATTGCCTTGTTGATGGTTAGATGAAGTTGAGTAGGAAGTTGCGTAATTCTGGGATTTTGAATTTGCTGCTTGAAGTTTATATTGTGAACTTGTATTTGTTATTAGGTCGTGAATTGCCTTAGGTGGACACGACTTTCGGACGGTGCTCGGTGTGCTAAGGACGACAGGTAAGTTCTTGTGACTTAATGTGGCCGATTGGCCTACACCATATGTCGAGTTTTGTTGTTGAGGATACGTTGGTGCCTTATTGTTTATGTTGGTCTTTGGTTTGTCTAATTGTTTCGGTTGGGTAGTTTAGGTTTGGTTGTTTTATAGGTTGATTGTTGTGACGGTTTTGATGGTATTTGTAGTGTTTTGATGGTATGCTCGTTATTTATGTTTATATTGAATTGTTCATGCATCATAGTTTCCAAATGTCATGAAAAATGAATTTACGCATTGATTTCAAAGAAAAAGAATTGCATGCATGTGGCAAGTAAAGTATCATAGTAAATAACGCATGGTGGTTATTCGGGGAGAGGTTCAGACCTGGCATTCTGTGGTGAGCGGGTCTCCCTCCTTTCAGATGGTGTGGGCTGTCTACCCGCTTGATGTGCCCTATCCATCTGACTGAGAAAGGCCCCGATAACCAAGACTGACACGTACTAAAATAAAAATGACATGGACGGTTTTCTTAGCATTGCTCATATATGATCATGCATTAGCATTTACGTAGAACTTGCTGAGATTTTTATCTCATAGGTGTCTCTATGGTGTAGGTGACATAGATCCAGGTGAGGAGGATTTTCCTCTACCAGATGATCATGCAGATTGAAAGAGAATGCCCGTGAAAGTGTGCTGCGCAGTCGATGCTCCTTTTGACCCGTGGGGAAAGTAAGCGTACGTTTTGGGAATACAGTAGTTAGATGAAAATTGTATAGTTGAACATATTAGGATGCTTGGTTCTGATTAGTTGATAGGTTTACGTTTTGATGTTTTAAACGTTTTGTTAAGATTTTATCTAGATTTTTATGAACTGCTTGGTGATTTTAGCAGGAGGAAATGTTTGGTTTTCAAACGGAACCACGCAGTTCGTTTTCATGAAAATGTACTTGGTTTTAATTGCGTTTTGAGTCGTTTATTTTGGGTGATTGGTGAAGAGTGAAATGGGTGAGATTTTAGTGATCGTATGTTACGTGTTTATGGAGTAGAGTACGATGAAGTTTTAGAATGTGTTATGTGTACATGTATGTAGGGAAAAAGAAAGAGAGAAAGGAAAAGAAAGAAGAAGGAGAGAAAGGAAAAGAAAGAAGGAAAAAGGAAGGAAAAAAACAAAAAAAAAGAGAGAGAGAGAGAGAGAGAGGAGGCAGAACACTTGGCGATCAATTGCCAAGAGAGGCGATCGTGAACCAAGGGGATCGCCACGCTCTGAAAAAATTCCAGAGTGTGTGGCGATCGATCACCACAGCGAGGGGCGATCACGACCGCCCCTCCCTTTTATAACTGGCGATCGATCGTCTGAAATGGGCGATCGATCGCCCCTTGATTTTCAGGGACAAAAGTCCCTTTTGTCCCTCCCTCCATTGGCCGATGCATTTTCTAGTTTTTAAATGTTTTAATATATTATTTTAAGTTTTATTTAAATTGTTTTTAAGTTGTTAAATAGTTTAGAAGTATAAACTTAAACGATTTCAAATTTTTAAAGTATTATTTCCGCTCGAACCTAGGTTTAAAGTTTTAAGAATAAAATGAAAAATTTATACGGTAAAATTAGGAATAGTGTAAGGGCCGTCACAACTTATGGTATCAAAGCCCCCGGGTTTTAAAAACGGTTCTGTAGACTGCTCGACTGCACAGCCACTCAACGGACATACTTCTTCAAACTGTAAGTATGTAATATGTTTTATTTGTTTTTGTTTCTTAGAGTTATTGCCTTTAATCTTTATAGGTGTATAAAATGATGCGTAAAGGAAATGACCGAGATGAGAAGGATGACACCATAGACCAACTCAAGGATTTTATAGCTCAACAATCCCAACACATAGAACGACAGGCTCAACATATGGAAAGACAGTCTCAACAACTAGATCAACAAGCACAACATATAAACAGGCAATCTCGTCAGCTTGAGACGTTGATAAACCGAGAGGGCCCTGGAACCCAAGTGGTGATTGCTTCTAGTAGCCACGTTATGGATAGGTTCATTTTTTGATTTCAACCACACCCCGTAAAGGAAGGGCAACGAAGAAGTGTTAAAAGGCCGTACGAGGGAAGGAATAGCCAGCGTAAAGGGAAACAGGCACAAGGAACTTCCCGAAGAACTCGGTGTCCTGATTGCCAGAAAGAGCACTATGGCGCCTATAAAATGGGTACAAGCAACTGCTACAGATGTGGGGTGGCAGGCCACTACGCCCGCAATTGTCCAAGAACGGCTGCCGGTCAGCAGGGTTTTATCTTCCTAGTTCAGGTAGGGTTTTATCTTCCTAGTTCAGGTAGGGTTTTATCTTCCTAGTTCAGGTAGGGTTTTATCTTCCTAGTTCAGGTAGGGTTTTATCTTCCTAGTTCAGGTAGGGTTTTACCTCCCAGTTAATGAAATGAAGAATAATGAAATAGAGATGGGTAATTGGAGCGACGACTTAGTGACAATATGTGTACAGTGAATAAAATTAAGCTTGAGAATAGAGGGGCAATAGAATGGTGGAATATGGGTATGAAGGGGTTACTAAGCGAACCTCAACGGGAAGGCAGTAGGTTAGATGCAGAACGAGGAAGACTTATTAGAAAGAGAGTCATGCGTTAATGAGATTAACATGACTTAACCACAGGAAGTTGTACCCAAACTTAAGCTGGACCCCAGTTGATAGAGCCTTAGGGTTTTATCTTCCTAGTTCAGGTAGGGTTTTATCTTCCTAGTTCAGGTAGGGTTTTACCTCCCAGTTAATGAAATGAAGAATAATGAAATAGAGATGGGTAATTGGAGCGACGACTTAGTGACAATATGTGTACAGTGAATAAAATTAAGCTTGAGAATAGAGGGGCAATAGAATGGTGGAATATGGGTATGAAGGGGTTACTAAGCGAACCTCAACGGGAAGGCAGTAGGTTAGATGCAGAACGAGGAAGACTTATTAGAAAGAGAGTCATGCGTTAATGAGATTAACATGACTTAACCACAGGAAGTTGTACCCAAACTTAAGCTGGACCCCAGTTGATAGAGCCTTAGGGTTTTATCTTCCTAGTTCAGGTAGGGTTTTACCTCCCAGTTAATGAAATGAAGAATAATGAAATAGAGATGGGTAATTGGAGCGACGACTTAGTGACAATATGTGTACAGTGAATAAAATTAAGCTTGAGAATAGAGGGGCAATAGAATGGTGGAATATGGGTATGAAGGGGTTACTAAGCGAACCTCAACGGGAAGGCAGTAGGTTAGATGCAGAACGAGGAAGACTTATTAGAAAGAGAGTCATGCGTTAATGAGATTAACATGACTTAACCACAGGAAGTTGTACCCAAACTTAAGCTGGACCCCAGTTGATAGAGCCTTAGGGTTTTATCTTCCTAGTTCAGGTAGGGTTTTACCTCCCAGTTAATGAAATGAAGAATAATGAAATAGAGATGGGTAATTGGAGCGACGACTTAGTGACAATATGTGTACAGTGAATAAAATTAAGCTTGAGAATAGAGGGGCAATAGAATGGTGGAATATGGGTATGAAGGGGTTACTAAGCGAACCTCAACGGGAAGGCAGTAGGTTAGATGCAGAACGAGGAAGACTTATTAGAAAGAGAGTCATGCGTTAATGAGATTAACATGACTTAACCACAGGAAGTTGTACCCAAACTTAAGCTGGACCCCAGTTGATAGAGCCTTAGGGTTTTATCTTCCTAGTTCAGGTAGGGTTTTATCTTCCTAGTTCAGGTAGGGTTTTACCTCCCAGTTAATGCTTTAGGTTTAGCATATGATCAATCAAAGAAGGATTTGAAGCTCAAGTGTAAGACTTACTAAAGGATAACCTCGGTTGTCAAGATGTCGTTAGTACGTATGAATAAATAGGAAATCGTAGCAGAAATTTGAATATCCTAGATTCATGAGAAGTTGGGAGTGCCTAGACAAGTGTAACGACCCCTATACCCAGCAAGATATTGTCCGCTCTGGCGATTGGGCCGTAGCCCAATATCCTCCCCTCACGGCTTTGTTTTGGCGAGAACTTCCCAGAAGGTCACCCAACCTGGAATTGCTCTCGCTGAAGCACTTTTAACTTCGGAGTTCTTATGGGATCCGTTGCCAATTGTGCTCCAAAACGCGTCTTGCTATGATGGGAGGGTCTCTTTACATATGTTTCATTTCCAGATACTTCCCCAAGCGATGTGGGATTGTGACGACCCCCTTTTTACGACCCGTCACCTTCTGGTTCACCCGTGCGGACGTACCGCCATCCGGGTTCCGGTTCGTGCAGCCATCGTACACATACTTACACATCCGGGTCATCACAATCACCCCCCCCCCCTCGGGGGCCTAACGTCCTCGTTGGCCACATTTCCTGTTGGGTACAGGCTCTGATACCATTTGTAACAACCCCTATTCCCAGCAAGATATTGTCCGCTCTGGGGATTGGGCCGTAGCTCAATATACTCCCTTCACGGCTTTGTTTTGGCGAGAACTTCCCAGAAGGTCACCCAACCTGGAATTGCTCTCGCTGAAGCACTTTTAACTTCGGAGTTCTTATGGGATCCGTTGCCAATTGTGCTCCAAAACGCGTCTTGCTATGATGGGAGGGTCTATTTACATATGTTTCATTTCCACATACTTCCCCAAGCGATGTGGGATTGTGACGACCCCGTCTTTACGACCCGGGATTCGCCTATACTCGAGTCCGGGATTCGCCTACACTCGGCTTAGGTCCCGAGGTTTGCCCCGCAGTCGTACACATACATTCACATTCGGGTCATCACAATCACCCCCCCCTCGGGGGCCCAACGTCCTCGTTGGCCACATTTCCGGTTGGGTACAGGCTTTGATACCATTTGTAACGACCCCTTATCCCAGCAAGATATTGTCCGCTCTGGGGATTGGGCCGTAGCACAATATCCTCCCCTCACGGATTTGTTTGGCGAGAACTTCCCGGAAGGTCACCCAACTTGGAATTGCTCTCGCCGAAGCACTTTTAACTTCGGAGTTCTTATGGGATCCGTTGCCAATCGTGCTCTAAAACGCGTCTTGCTATGATGGGAGGGTCTCTTTACATATGTTTCATTTTCACATACTTCCCCAAGCGATGTGGGATTGTGACAACCCCCTCTTTACGACTCGGGATTCGCCTATACTCGAGTCCAGGATTCGCCTACACTCGGCTTAGGTCCCGAGGTTTGCCCCGCAACCCGAGGTTTGCCCCGCAGTCGCACACATACGCTCACATTCGGGTCATCACAACAATAATAGCCTTCAAAAGTTTAGTTTAAGTAAATTGTCGAGAGAGGATGTAGAGTATTAATTCCCTTGGCAAAGGGGCAAGGAGTCGAATACGACGTTGTAGATGAGAAATCGAAGTGATTTCAAAGGACTATTTGTATCGACCAATATCAATGAAGAAGATAAGGGATTTACTTTAAATTGGAAATTTAACAATCTCGGGACAATAAAAGAACCCGGGGTTATACGAAAGGTAATACTCGAGTACCAGAATTAGCCGATCTCCAAAGGATGTGCATCAACTGAAAAGATTAGTCGCTAGCGAACGATTACTCATTTCACGAAAAGATTTCGAGCAAAATACCATAAAGGAGAGACTTAAAGAAGTTAAGTGTGATCGATGATTTGTAGACACATTAGACATTTGAGAATTATTTGATAGAGGTTATGAAGCAGAAGCAAGAGAACTACAAAGAATTTAGAAACCCAAACACCTTAGCTATTCAAAGATGGGTTTAACGCCTTAAATTGAGAGTTATGTTTAGGGGTTAAGTGTGACGTGTGAAACGTTATGAGGAATGGTGAATTGACCAGAGTGAATATCACTTGTAAAAGAAAAAGGGGTGACGAGGTAAGAAGTTGCAAATCCTTTTGGCTTAAAAGTATAGGGATTTACTTACGAGCCTAAAGTTAATATCGTTCACAGCTTGAGGCTTACCTCTGGTATGGAAGTAGGAACATCACTGTTCGAATAACTAAGAAGGCTAGTCTTAATATAGAGAGCTATTATTCGAGAATTCAAGGAGACTAGATTAAGGGAGTGAACTTATCTGCAACAAGTTTGCTAACAAGAAGATCGTTGGATAAATCGTTTCAAGTGGACAAAGTAGAATATTCAGAACCGACTAGGAGGAACGAAAGAGGGTAGGATCATTTAGTTACCTCAAGGTAATCCTCGTATGATATTAGGGCTAAATGAAGGATATTGTTAGATTAAATGAGAGATTAAGGTTTGAAGTTAGATTGGTGTGTAATGTTATGCGATTTGTAAAATTCGCGAATTGTAGAATAAAGAGAATGCGGATTTTCATGGAAACTATTTAAGTGAACTTAGAGGTGGGACTAAATTATAAAAGTTCCAAAGGTTCATCTCGTATTTAACAAGGTTGAGGTTAGTGAGTACGAGAATGACTTAAAGTTGGAAGACGTCGTGTAGAGCGTATCAATGGCGGAATTTAGAGACTTGACTGTACTCGGAGTTTATGAATATTCAAGTAAGACGAATGGAGCGTAATATTGATAATGTGGGTATTTCCGTTAATGACATAACGATGGAAGTTCGTTATTGTAACTTAGAATGAACTTGGATGTTTGTAGGATCTTGGCTGCAAAGGGGCTAGGATCTCAAAAGAATAGTGACTTTAGCTCCCAGATGGACTCGTTGAGACCTTGAAGTATTTGGATGAGTTGGTTCGCGAAATATAAGATTGGAAATTTAGTTGAGAAGCCTATACGAAGATTTGAAAGGTATGCATTCCGACTATGGATAGAGTCGATGATATTGTGTAGAAATTCGGGTTACAGCCCAAGAGCATTTTGGACGATGTTCAATCTAAATGGCATTAGGAAGTCTGGATATAGATGCGATTTAAAAGAATAGCTAAGAGAGGATTCGATGGAAGAAAGCCTTGAAGTTGCTTCATTAGAAAATTTAGGCTCGAATTAAGTATTAGTCGGGGAAACCCGAATATAAGACCAAGTCAGAAGAGTAAGGAAATTTAACGTATGAATAATTAAGTGTAAGCCAATATGGGGGTGAATTAGCTATGTACATATTTATGCAGTTGAATTATCAAAATTAGAGACTTAAGAAATAATTAGCACGCGATGCTAATCTGGAGCGTAGTAAGCCAAGTCAAAGATAGCCAACGAGGTTAGTGGCTAAGATTACACTGGGGGGTTTCGGAGTTTTGGTTAAGAATTATAGGAATTGACCCTAAGCATGATATAATAAAGTTCTTAAAGGGAGATTCAATTCTATGTGATGAAGGGGAAGGACTCGATTGGTTGTAAGCCGGAGTATAAAACTACAAAGCATAAGACGGTTATAACCTGGAATATAATATAAGTCAAATTTTAAGGACAAAATTTTAAATAAGGTGTATGGATTGTAGTACCCGGCAATTTATCGGCTCGGGTTGTAGCGAGTATTGGTAAATGTACATTTATTTTGAAGAAATAAAATAAATGTGAATATTGGGATTTATTATGGAATTTATTGGTAGGAAGAGTTAGTGGGTAATTAAAAATTAGTGGTGTGAAAGTGGGTTTTGATTTGTTAAAATAAATAGAAAAAATAAATAAAAAAAAGGGGTAAGTGGGATAAAATTATAAGGGTTCACGTGAGGTGAGAAAAAGAAACCCTCCCTCACCTTCTCTCTCTCCCTCCCACGAATTCCCTCTCTCTTGAAAACCTACCCCTCTTTTCTTCCACGTTCTGATTTTTCAGCAAAAACCAACACTATTCTCCTCCATTTCTCAAGTTCATTGAAATTCTAAGGTAAGAGCTTAGTTTTTTTTTTAATGGGTGTCATTTTTATTGGTGATTGTTTTATGGGTTTGATGAATGGCGATTAGAGTTTCACGAAAATGGCATTCCTTGTTAGTTTTTCCTCTTAATTGATGCCTAATCATGTTATAGGAACATTTATGTGAATAAAGATGGAAGAAATAGGAAATTTATGGATGGTAGATTCAAAGTTTCAACTTTTGTTAAAAAAAAAAAAACTGGAAATTTCAGGGCAGTTTCGGGTCTGGGGATTTTCGACCAATCTAGTGGGTCTTAATTGATGAATGGTTTGTACCGTGTGAAAATAGACACTTTAAAGAAACTATAGGCTTTGAAATTGAAGCGTTTCGATGTGTATAGCATTAATTACGAATTTTTGAAGTTGGACAAAAAAATTACGATTTAAAAACTAGGCAGTTTCGGTTTTATTGAGAGCTGACCTAGCTCTTGATTCTAATTGGTTAAATGGCTTGTATCACTGGATAGGGGACTCTTAGAGGAGTCCATAGCAACTTGATCCACAGGATTTCATAAAGAATCGATTAAGTTATGAATTTTAGAAGTTATAGTACAAAAACTGGAAACTTTTGGAGAACAGTTCGGTTGGCGAAATTCTGACCTTAATTTCGATTCTCTTTTTATAATTGGTTGATTCCATGTTAAACTAGACATTATAAGGTTTCCAAAACATGTTGAATCGTTGAAATCGGATAAGAATTGAGTGAGTTATCGAGGTTTAAAGTTAAGTCAATTCTAAAGGCCAAATCCGAGAATAAAAGGTTTTATTCAAATACCTTGGTTATATTTTTGGTTTCAAGTTAGAAGTTTACTATGCTGAATTGGTTTGTTTTGTATTAGATTGCCTTGTTGATGGTTAGATGAAGTTGAGTAGGAAGTTGCGCAATTCTGGGATTTTGAATTTGCTGCTTGAAGTTTATATTATGAACTTGTATTTGTTATTAGGTTGTGAATTGCCTTAGGTGGACACGACTTTCGAACGGTGCTCAGTGTGCTAAGGATGACAGGTAAGTTCTCATGACTTACTGTGGCTGATTAGCCTACACCATATGTCGAGTTTTGTTGTTGAGGATACGTTGGTGCCTTATTGTTTATGTTGGTCTTTGGTTTGTCTAATTGTTTCGGTTTGGTAGTTTAGGTTTGGTTGTTTTATAGGTTGATTGTTGTGACGGTTTTGATGGTATTTGTAGTGTTTTGATGGTATGCTCGTTATTTGTGTTTATATTGAATTGCTCATGCATCATAGTTTCCAAATGTCATGAAAAATGAATTTACGCATTGATTTCAAAGAAAAAGAATTGCATGCATGTGGCAAGTAAAGTATCATAGTAAATAACGCATGGTGGTTATTCGGGGAGAGGTTCAGACCTGGCGTTCCGTGGTGAGCGGGTCTCCCTCCTTTCAGATGGTGTGGGCTGTCTACCCTCTTGATGTGCCCTATCCATCTGACTGAGAAAGGCCCGGATAACCAAGACTGACACGTATTGAAATGAAATGACATGGACGGTTTTCTTAGCATTGCTCATACATGATCATGCATTAGCATTTACGTAAAACTTGCTGAGATTTTTATCTCATAGGTGTCTCTATGGTGTAGGTGACATAGATCAAGGTGAGGAGGATTTCCCTCTACCAGATGATCGTGCAGATTGAAGGAGAATGCCCGTGAAAGTGTGCTGCGCAGTTGATGCTCCTTTTGACCCGTGGGGAAAGTAAGCGTATGTTTTGGGAATACGGTAGTTAGATGAAAATTGTATAGTTGAACATATTAGGATGCTTGGTTCTGATTAGTTGATAGGTTTACGTTTTGATGTTTTAAACGTTTTGTTAAGATTTTATCTAGATTTTTATGAACTGCTTGGTGATTTTAGCAGGAGGAAATTTTTGGTTTTCAAACGGAACCACGCAGTTCTTTTTCATAAAAATGTACTTGGTTTTAATTGCGTTTTGAGTTGTTTATTTTGGGTGATTGGTGAAGAGTGAAATGGGTGAGATTTGAGTGATCGTATGTTACGTGTTTATGGAGTAGAGTACGATGAAGTTTTAGAATGTGTTATGTGTACATGTATGTAGGGAAAAAGAAAGAGAGAAAGGAAAAGAAAGAAGAAGGAGAGAAAGGAAAAGAAAGAAGGAAAGAGGAAGGAAAAAGAAAAAAAAAAGAGAGAGAGAGGAGGTAGAACACTTAGCGATCAATCACCAAGAGAGGTGATCGTGAACCAAGGGGATCGCCACGCTCTGGAAAAATTCCAGAGTGTGTGGCGATCGATCGCCTGGTGAACGATCGCGATGCAATCATTCACCACAGCGCGATCGCCCCTCCCTTTTATAACCGGCGATCGATCGCCTGAAATGGGCGATCGATCGCCCCTTGATTTTCAGGGACAAAAGTCCCTTTTGTCCCTCCCTCCATTGGCCGATACATTTTCTAGTTTTTAAATATTTTAATATATTGTTTTAAGTTTTATTTAAATTGTTTTTAAGTTGTTAAATGGTTTAGAAGCATAAACTTAAACGATTTCAAATTTTTAAAGTATTATTTCCGCTCGAACCTAGGTTTAAAGTTTTAAGAATAAAATGAAAAATTTATACGGTAAAATTAGGAATAGTGTAAGGGCTGTCACAAATATGACCCGACATTTAAAGGTGTGTAAAAAGTATTTGTCACAATTGGATGTCAAACAAACAACATTGCCTTTTTTAAAGAAGGAAAGTGGGGGAGAATGTTCTAAAGTAGCAACATTTACTCAGATAGGGGGCGTAAAGTGATTGCTAGCATGCTAATTAAGGATGAATTGCCTATGAGAATGGTTGAATGAGAAGGATTTAAAGAATGTCTTCAATATTTTCAAAGTTCTTTTGTTATGCCTTTCTCATAGAACAGTAGCAAGAGATATTGAAGCTATATACAAGAATGAGAAAAGAAAGTTGAAAAGTCAAAGAGTGAGTTTAACTACTGATATTTGGACTTCGAATCAAAATATTAATTATATGGTTGTGACCGGTCATTTTATTGATGGTGATTGGAAGTTGCATAAATTTTTTTTTTAATTTTGTTCAAATAGAAAATCACAAAGATGAAACCATTGGAAAATTACTTGAAAACAGTTTGTTTGGCTGGGGCATTGAGAATGTTATGACCATTACTATTGATAATGCATCATCTAATAATGTTGCAATTTCTTGTTTGGTTAAGACTTTGCGTAATTGGCAGAGTTCGGTTGTTTTAGATGGAGAATTTATTCATGTTAGATGCTTTGCGCACATTTTACATTTGATTATTAATGATGAGTTGAAGGAACATCAACATTCAATTAGCAGGGTACGAAAAGCTGTTAAATATATCAAATCTTCCCCAGGAAGATTACAACAGTTTAAGAATTGTGTTGATAGTTACAAGATTACATTTAAAGAAAATGTAACCCTGGATGTGTGCACTAGATGGAACTCTATGTATTTGATGCTAGATAATGCTGAGAAATATGAAAAAGCTTTTGAAAAAATGAGAGAATGTGACAGCAATTTCATATCAGACCTCGATGAAGAAGGGCCTCTTACAAGTGAAGATTGGACAAATATTCGAGTATTTTGCAAGTTTTTGAAGGTTTTTTATGACTCAACTAACATTGTTTCAGCTTCATTACATGTTACATCTAATTTGTATGTTAGTGAAGTATGTCAGTTAAAGATGATCATTCAACATGTCATGGCTGACAATATGCTATTAAGAACAATGGCTTTAGGCATGCAGAATAAATTTGACAAGTATTGGGGCACTTTTGAAAGGTTCACTATTTTTGTCTTCGTGGCGGTCCTTCTAGATCCAAGATGCAAGTCAAAACTATTAAAACATTATCTAAGCATCTTGTTTGGGAATGATAGAGTTGCAGAGCTTATGAACAAAGTGGAGAATGTAATGGAAATACTATATTTGGATTTCAAAGGTGATTCAGATGATGGATGTCTAACTTCAAGGGTTGAGATTCCAAAGGCAACTAATATTGCAACCTTTGCCTTCTTTGACAATTCTCTAGAGTTTGATGCTTCTATTAATATGTCTGAAATTGATGAGTATATGACCGAAAAACTTGAAAAATACTCAGATAGTTTAGATATATTGACATGGTGGAAGTTGAATGGCCACAAATATCCAATTCTGAGCAAAACAGCCAAAGATGTTTTCATCATTCCAATTTCGACCGTCGCTTCAGAGTCCGCATTCAGTTGTGGTGGTCGTATTGTGGACTCATCGCGTACATCTTTATTACCAACGACGGTGGAAGCTATTATTTGCACTCAAAGTTGGATCCGTTATAAGAGTCCAACTTTGTCTGACAGTGATTATAAAACTATTGATGAAGGTACTTCATTTATTATATATGAACTATTATATTGCAAATATTATTTTTATTCTTACTAGTCACTAGTTTCATATTATTGAATTTTTGTTATAGAAATTGATGCTTTAACTCAAAGGAATGAAGAAAAAGAGAAAGATATTATCGAGTTATAGCTAATGTACGATTAAGCAATTTGATCAATTTCTATTTTCTACAGATTTTGCATGAAGAGGAAATTATGATAGATCATAGATGACTAATTGTGCTTTATCATTTTTGTTGTGCAGGTTGAGTTCCATGTCAATTTTAAGCTTAGATATTTGGGCATGGACATCTACCCTTGAATTGTGTTTATGTTAATTCTTACAAACTATTTTGAAGATGAAGTTAGGGATTAGTGGAAGTTGTGTTATTTCCTATTTAATTGTTAGAGCAAGATATCCTGCCATGTTCAAAATATGAGAAGTTGTTCTTCTAATATGGAAATATGAGTGCTTGCAGCTTGTAATTATATGAATTACCAATGTAATGCTCCCATCAATGTATAGAATGAAGTGAGCAGCGCTTAGTGAGCAATGAGCAGTGTTTTTTTGAACTAGAAAGCAGTGTTTTTTAAAAATATGTAAATAAGGAGCAGGAACCGACTCGACCCGTACCGAACTAAACCAAAAATTTCGGTTCGGGTCTGGTATAAGTCAGTCGGTTTCGGTTTCGGGTTCGGGTTCGGAAACTGAAACCGAAACCGATTAGTTCGGTTCGAAACCGAACCGAACCGAACTCTTGCCCATCCCTACATGCTGTGCATATGCAGTTCATAAATCATGCAGACATTTTTAACGTTTCATTACAGAACAGAAGATTACCGAGGTCTAACTCTCACCAGATGGAGAGGGCACGTCTGGCGTTTAGACAGCCATTTCCATCTACCGGGGGAAAAACATGCTTCCATCCGTAAACAGCCATGTCTGAACCCCACCCCGTCGTGACCAGATTACGTACATTCGTTTCTTTAATTCATTTATTTTCTTAAACACATGTAGAAATCCATTTTCATGCTATTTTGAAAAGACGTGATGCATGGATAATTCATATTGCATAACGTATACAGAGCCCTAGACATAAAGAAAACGATAAGCAGTACATAAAACCTAGGAAAAACGTTCTAACCTAACAAATATCTTAAACTACCCATCCAACCTACACTGAAGATATTATCACCAAACATCCTCGATCAACAATCTCTTCTATGGTGTAGGCCAAATCGGCCAAACAAATAACGAAGACTTACCTCGCACCCTTTTTCAATCCGAGTGCTTAAATCTTCACAAAAGGAGTCAAATCGTAGGAGGAGAGTGGTTTTCTTCTCGGCGATGAAAGAAAGCTGGAGGAGTAGCAAATGAGGGTGTTCTCACGTAAGGGAGTTAAGAGGCAGGAAGAAGCTTCTCCCACAAGCTTTGCCACATGCCACATTCTTATTGGGTGCTCCCAACCACCCACTTTCACTTCATAATTTGCCCCTCCATTAGTTTCTAACTAAATGTTTTGTTTCCTTATTTATTTCGTTATTTAGTTAACGATTCGGTTTCTCCAAATTTTTTTATTTCACCGAGTACTCCAATAAATTACTAGGGCTTTATTAAAACTTTTCGTTGGCAAAACGGACTTAATTTGACATATTTACAAAAATTTCATTTTGTATCGAATAATAATAATCCCGTAAAATTAGGTGTTACAAATTTGACTGTCAACATTACACCTAGTCTGGCCAGAAGAGCAAGAAGCGTAGCTCAAACAGTTAACAAAGGCAAGGGCGACGAACATTACAAGCTAATCTAGTCGTACGCAGTAGAAATATGTAGATCAAATCAAGGTAGCAGATTAAAAATACATACTTACAAGATGAAAGATGATTAATTGATATGCCAAAGAATGTATATGTACATGGCTGCTTACAAGGCAAGATTGCTGCAGTACGGTCGCCATGTTATCTATTTGGATTGTTGTCATCTCAAGGGCTCGTGTACCGGTCAATTACTCACAGTCGTTAGTATTGATAGCAACGATGTAATGTATTATGTTGTTGTTGCCAACGTTGAAAAAGAATCCACAGACACAAGGACGTGGTTTTTGCAACATTTGAAACGAGACCTAAACACTGGATCGGGCGAGGGATGGACAATTATTTCGGATCGACAAAAGGTATAATGCATTTCTCGTACCACTTATTTAGTGGTATAATTGTACTGTGTAAGGAAGTTCTGTCTAGAAGACTGAATTTTAAATGGGACCATTTGTAACCCCTCTAGCCTTTCCTAGGAACTTACTTAGAAAGGTAATTCTGTCTAGAAGATTGTCTAGTATAGTCTTTCTTGGGAATTATCTGATTAGTACTCTCCAGGTTATATTGTTTTATGTTGACTCTGATTTTCTTTCAAATATTAGGGTTTGCTGAAGGCTGTGGCAGATGAATTAGAACACGCTGAACACTGCTACTGCCTCCGGCATATATACGCCAATTAAAAAACCTATTTCGGGGCAGAGCATACATAGATGTGATGTGGAATGCAGTCAGAGCAACCATAAGTTATCATTTCGAGATAAAAATGAGGAAACTACACCAGCTTAACTCGGATGCCCACGCATGGCTTCGAGAAAAAGAGTCTAGATATTAGGTCAGTCATGTCTTCTTTTCGATCTCCAAGTGTGAAATGTGCTTGAATAATTTGTACGAGTCTGTAACGATCCCAGTTGGAGTCGCCACGTAATTCATGACTTTTTTAATTAGTTAATTCTCACTTTCTGCACCTTGTTCATTATTAGTATTATTATTTTTAATACTTAGAACTTAAAACTTAACTCACAGACCACGGATCATCTGACAAAACTAAACCATCCAAAACTCCATTCTTTCACTAATCTAACAACTCATTAGTTCACAGAATCGAGCGACTATGCTCGGTTATCAGATCCATGACATAATCGGGCAGAGAAGAAGTGCCCTCAGATCACTCGATGTGATTCTGCTCGGGCTGCATGGGTTTGCATGCAACGACTGATAGGGTACACATCATCCGATCTATCACGTGCACTTCGCGTGACTCAATGGACATCGCCTGGTAGAGGTCATCTACCGATGGACACGTGCATCTCTTGTGACTCATTAAACATCACATGACATTAGAAATACACTACATCGCCCGATCGCTAGACGACAAAATAACGTTTATATCATCCGGTGACCCAAATACACTACATCTATAACGTTTATATCATCCGGTGACCCAAATACACTACATCTACCGGTCACTAGACGACAAAATAACGTTTACATCATCCGGTGACCCAAATACACTACATCTACCGGTCACTAGACGACAAAATAACGTTTACATCATCCGGTGACTCAATTACACTACATCTACCAGTCACTAGACGACAAAATAACGTTTACATCATCCGGTGAGTAAAATACTCGACATCATCCGGTGAGTAAAATACTCGACATCATCCGGTGACGTCAGCCAAATGATACACTCATCTAGCTCCTATCATTCAGCAGTAAAACGCAATAATCATTAAACAACTACAGCCAACAGGGGATGTCTCGACTCTCACAAATTTCAACTTGATAGACATAAACCTTAAACGAATAAATGTCATAGACTTGTTCAGGATACGTAAGCGGAAGACTCATATAGTGTAACGACCCCAGAGAGATCGTCACATAATCCATATCTTTCTTAATCATTTAATTCTTATTACTCACACATTATTCACTATTAATAATGTATTTAATTTTTTTTTTTTGAAACATAATTTAACTTAATATGTCATACGCGATTCACTAGGCCTCATTCGGTAAAGGAAAACATTACACATCTGCCGGCGGACAGTGCAATGTGTATCGGCTGGTGAAGAGAAACTTAAACCTTTAGACTGCATCTACCGATAGAGGAACAAACCATGTTTACACCATCCGATGAAGAAAACCCTCTATATCATCCGATGAAATAAGGGGGACATCATCTGGTGAACATGTGCTCATCACGTGAATAATTAAATCATGACCCGGTCACTAAACGACAAGATACCCTCACATCATCCGGTAACTAGACGACAAACTATACTTACATCTTCTGATAGCTTAAACACCCTACATCTGCCGATCGCTAGACGATAAAATAGCACTTTCATCATCCGATGGCTTAAACACCCTACATCTGCCGATCGTTAGACGACAAAATAGCACTTTCATCATCCGATGGCTTAAACACTCTACATCTGCCGATCGTTAGACGACAAAATAGCACTTTCATCATCCGATGGCTTAAACACTTTACATCTGCCGATCGTTAGACGACAAAATAGCACTTTCATCATCCGATGGCTTAAACACTCTACATCTGCCGATCGTTAGACGACAAAATAGCACTTTCATCATCCGATGGCTTAAACACTCTACATCTGCCGATGACGTCAGCCGGATGATGGCCTCATCCAGCTTCTATCACACGGCAGAAAAACACTATAATCATCAAACAACTTCATCCAATAGAAAATACCACAACTCACCCGAATCTTAACTTAGTAACTATAAACCTCAATGAGTAGGAATCATAAACTCATCCAAAATACGCATAGCGGAAGGCTTAAGCAAAACAAACCATTCAATAATCTTTAAAATCATTATCAGGCTCTTAAGTCTAATCATTCAAATCTAAATCTCATGGTTATAAGAATTTCTATTCTACTTAGACATCCGTTTATCATAAACTTCACTGACATACTATGAGCATAACCAGAGGTCTTAATCGCCTGCCCAGCCTTGCACTGTCATACTGAGCATCCTCCAGCGACCAGCTTTAAACATCATCTCTGGACTGAAAATCCTCACCTGTTAGCTCTTCACCTACATCATAAGGTTTAACTATAAGCCTAATGCTTAGTAAGGAATGCAACTCTAACATGGATGCATGAATGTATAATTCGGGAAATCACATGCTCATAAGTCTTTTCTTGTCCATATCTTTGCTCGTAATCATAATTCATAGTCATGGATCATATTCATCATTCATAGTCATTGATCATACTCTTCATTCATAGTCATTGATCATACTCTTCATTTAAGTTGTGTAGATTGAGAGAGGATTTGTGCCGGTAAAGGGGGTTCGACAGTGAGTTTGATCTTGGTCCCTACTACGGGTCGTGTTCATATGTCCCTCTTTGGACTGTGACTTACGCCGAACCGCCCCCAACCCTCACTTAGTCCACGTTGCATAAGTTTTTATCATCTTACTTGATTCATGAGGAAAACATGCTCTTAAAACATTTTCATATGCATAAAATAGTCATGATGCATGTACATGGAAATTCCTAAACCATCAAGCTACAGACAGAGCACTATTCAACATAAAACCTTACCATTGAACTAATCATCAACATAAATGCTAGACAGTAACATAAGGGAACTACTAATCATCGTATGAGTTTCTACCTAACATCCTTTGATGTAGGGTCTTAATGACCGAGAAACCTGTACATTCACTTACCTGGTCTCCTTAGCAATTTGAGCTCCTTTCTCTTCAAACTTCTTCACCTAAAACATTTACATTGCAGTAGTTAAAACAAAATCCTATTAGTTCTAATCACAAGTCATCCTAGGATCTAATAGCTATAGTCACTCCCGAATCCTTAGTATAGTTTCTCTGTGCAGTTTGAAATCCAAAACCCAAAACAGACAGATTCGATTAGCGATAGTTCAGGGTTGGTTGTTTAATGTCCAAAATCGATTCGGAATGACATTACCACTTTCAGATTTTAAAATACCCTTACAATACTCGGCCATTAAAGAACCCAGAACTTCGACACATAGCAGAAAACAGTGCTTAACGACTAAAAGATAGCTACATTGCCAAACTCGTACCTCGAGCACAAAGTAGCCGAGAAGCAGCAAGGAAACCGGTCGTCGAAAGAGGGATTTCCAGCTGACAGAGAGCGAGAGCTCGGGAGAGAAGAAATCGCCGAGAGTAGAAGGTGTCAGCTACAGTGGTTTAAATGAGGTTTTTTTACCCTTTCCATTTTCTTTAAATACCGGTCTCAAACCTCCATTATTACAACTTTGCCACCCAACCTAGTTTAAAATCACATGTAATTAATTAAGCTTGACATAAAATTCTAAATCGTGAAGATTGAATAATCATGGCCGTTAATTCAGTTAGGGAGTCACTTGGTTGAAGTTGTCGGGTGTTACATCCACCCCTCCTTAAACAAAATTTTCGTCCCAGAAAATTGATTAAGCGAAGAGTTCTGGATATTTGTCCATCATGTCCTGCTGTCTTTCCCATGTGGCTTCCTCAATGCCATGATTCATCCATAAAACTTTCACAAGGGGGATTTCCTTATTCCTCAGAGTTTTCACTGCAGATTCCAAAATTCGTACTGGCTCCTCTTCGTACGTTAGTGTCGGCTCAATCTCAAAATCCACTGGTTTAACAACTTGAGTAGGGTCCCGTATGCATTTTCTTAACATTGACACATGGAAGACATTATGAATCCTTTCCAATGATGGAGGCAAATGTAATCTATAAACCGTACTGCCAATCCTTTCTAAGATGGGGAATGGTCCAATAAACCGTGGGTTTAGCTTTCCTTTCTTACCAAATCTTAAAACTCCTTTAAATGGTGAAATCCTCAGGAAAACTTCATCACCAACAGAAAACTCAAGGTCTCTTCTCCTCTGGTCTGCATAACTCTTCTGTCGACTCTATGCAGTTATCATTCTTTTCCTAATAGTAGCAATCTTGTCCGACATCTGTTGCAAAATCTCGGGACCTAGGAGTTTTGCTTCACCAACCTCATCCCAATACAGAGGTGACCTACATTTCCTGCCATACAGTGCTTCATAAGGTGCCATACCAATGGTGGACTGATAACTGTTATTGTAGGAGAACTCAACCAAAGGTAAGTATTGGCTCCAAGATGACTGGAAATCTAGTACACACGCCCTCAGCATATCTTCAAGTATCTGAATAGTCTTCTCAGATTGACCATCTGTCTGCGGGTGAAAGGCAGTGCTGAAGGATAACCTCGTACCAAGTGTGCCTTGTAGACCTTTCCAAAACCGTGAGGTAAACCTAAGGTCACGATCAGAGACAATAGATACAGGAATTCCATGCAGTCTAATAATTTCTTGTACATAAAGGTTAGCAAGCCGGTTCATCGTGTAGGTTGTCTTTACAGGTAAGAAATGGGCTGATTTCGTCAGTCTATCAATCACAACCCAAATACTATCATGTCCCTTAGTTGTCTTCGGTAATCCTACTACGAAATCCATAGCTATGTGTTCCCACTTCCATTCTGGAATAGGTAAAGGCTGAAGGGTACCTCCTGGACGCTGGTGCTCGGCTTTAACTTGCTGGCATACTAGACAAGACTCCACATACATAGCAACATCTTTTTTTAAGTTTGGCCACCAGTAGAGTAACCTCAGGTCTCGATACATCTTGGTGCTGCCAGGATGTACAGAAAAGGGAGACAAATGTGCCTCGGCCAAGATTAACTTACGTAATCCCTCATCATTAGGTACATACCATCGATTCCTAAACCTCAGAATTCCATCTTTGGAAAGACTAAACTCGGAGGTGGTTTCCTTCAATCTGCTCATTATACTGATATTCTCCTCTGAATTCCTCTGTTGTGCCTCTTTGATCCTTTCCAAAACCGTTGGTTGAATGGTCAATTCGGCAAGTAAGGCTGATAACTTTGGTACAATATCCAATTCAAATCTCTGTACTTCTGTCCTCAATGGTATAGACATAGTTGACATTACGGGTTTCATTGTTGTTGACATCCTGCTCAAAGCGTCAGCCACAGAGTTAGCCTTACCCGGGTGGTACCTGATCTCAAAGTCATAATCCTTAACAAATTCCAACCAACGTCTCTGTCTCATGTTCAATTCTTTTTGTGTAAAGAGGTACTTCAGACTTTTATGGTCAGAAAATACCTCACACTGTTGTCCATACAAATAGTGTCTCCACACCTTCAAGGCAAAAACAACAGCAGCTAATTCTAAATCATGGGTGGGATAGTTCTGTTCATAACTCTTTAGCTGCCTAGAGGCATACGCTACAACTTTACCCTCTTGCATCAAAACACAGCCCAAACCAACTTTAGATGCGTCACAGTATACGCTAAACTTTCCCTCTTCGGTTGGAAGAGTCAAAACAGAGGCTGTTGTTAACTTCAATTTCAAAGTTTGGAAGCTATCCTCACAAGCTTCGGTCCAAGAATACTTATTGTCCTTCTTTGTCAGATTCGTCAGAGGCTTAGCTATTAAGGAAAATCCTTTGATGAACTTCTTGTAATAGCCTGCCAATCCAAGGAAACTGCGGACTTCACTGGCGTTCTTCGGTTGTGGCCAATCCCTTACTGCCTGAATTTTGGTCGGGTCTACTGATATGCCATTAGCAGCCACTACATAGCCAAGAAAATTAACCTTGTTCAACCAAAACTCACACTTGGACAGCTTGGCATAAAGTTGGTGCTCCTTTAATGTCGTCAAAACTACACTTAAATGCTCTGCATGGTCAGCTTCAGTCTGCGAGTATATCAAGATATTATCTATGAATACAATTACAAACTTGTCCAAATACTCTCGAAACACTAGATTCATTAAGTCCATAAAGGCTGCAGGTGCATTTGTCAGCCCAAACGACATTACAAGGAATTCATAATGTCCATAACGGGTCCTGAAGGCAGTCTTAGGTATATCACTCTCCTTAACTTTCAGTTGATAGTACCCCGAACGCAAATCAATCTTTGAAAACACTTTAGCTCCTTGCAATTGGTCAAACAAGTCATCAATACGGGGCAAGGGGTATTTATTCTTAATGGTTAACTTATTTAGCTCACTATAGTCTATGTACATTCTGAGGGAACCATCTTTCTTTTTAACGAATAAGACAGGTGCACCCCAAGGAGAGCTGGTAGGGCGGATAAATCCTTTGTCCACTAATTCCTGCAGTTGGATTTTTAACTCCTTCAACTCAACAGGAGCCATGCGATATGGGTTCTTAGACACCGGTAAGGCCTCAGGGTACGTATCTATTACAAACTCTATTTCTCTATCAGGTGGTAAACCAGGCAAATCATCCAAAAATGCCTCAGGGAACTTTCGGACTATGGGAATATCCTGAAATTCCATTCTATCCTTCATCCGAACATCCATTACACTAGCCAGGTAACTCTCACATCCATTTTTCAATAATCGATGGATCTCTAAAGAGGATATAATCGGCATTTTACTTATCTTAGGGATAGCTTGGAAGGAATAATGATCACCATTTGGGGGTCGAAAATCAACCAACCCAGATCTACAACTTATTGTGGCATAATGCCTGAATAACCAATCCATTCCTAATATCACCTCATACCCTTTCATGTCAATTACAATCAGTTCTACATATAGTTTCTTACCTCCTAAGGACACAACATCACCTTTAACAACCTGTTCTGAATGTAGGGACTTCCCTGATGGTAACATAATATTATATGGCCTTTCGGCTGGTAAAAGTTCTAAGTTGTGATTGCATACAAACAAGGTTGATATAAACGAGTGCGTGGCTCCCGTATCTATAAGTGTGTAAGCAGTAAAACCACAGATCATAATGGTACCTGTTATAACTGTATGCGGCACTGTGTCCTCATCCTCCATCATAGCATAAACTCTAGGTGCTATCCTTGCACGGTTCGGATCTGGCGGCATGGGGCAGTCTCTGACTATATGTCCAACCTTATCACATCTGAAACAGCGGCCAGAACGCAACTTGCATTCGCCGGGGTGGTTCTTCTGACAGGTGGGGCATAGAAGGGCCATTGGTCGCTTTCCTTTTCCCTGATCTTCATTTGGATTGAAGGGTCTCTTTATACCTTGTTGTTGTTGTTGTGGTCCCCTGTTCTGTTGCGGCTGCCATCCTTTGTTCTGACGTGGTGGCGGCTGAGTTTCCTTCGTGAATTTTCTTGGCTGCTCACGCTGTGCATATGCTGTCATTTCAGCCTCTTCCAGCTCCAAGGCCTTAGCCGTCACTTCACCATAAGGTACATTGTGTATCCCAGCAATCTTTACTTTCATGTACAAACTCGGCTTCAGTCCTTGAACAAATTGGTAAATCCTGTCCTCATCATCCTCTATCATTCGGAGAGCAAACCATGATAAAGCATCAAATTTGCATATGTAATCTGTCACAGAGCCAGTTTGTCACAGGTTCATGAACTCTTTCTTCTTGTTGGCCCGAACAGTCCTATTGAAGTACTTGTCAAAGAAGGCAGCCTTAAACATTTCCCAGGTCATAGCTCCTGCATTAGCGGTGTTCTGGATTGAATCCCACCAATGCCTTGCTCCCAATTCCAAATGAAAGACAGCATACGTGACCTTATCTCTTTCGTCAACCTTTGCATACTTAAACATGTCCTCTATCTTTCGAACCCATTCCTCAGCATAAATAGGATCTGAAACATGTCCATTAAATACCGGGGGTCGAAGCCGGTGGAAACGCTCGCCTCCATGATCATGAGTTGCATTAGTACTGGAGTTGCCTTGTTCCTCTCTAGCAGTCATCAGCTGTTCGATCTGGCAAGATTGGCGCATGACCAACTCTGTCAATTGAGCAATGGCATTGCTATCCTCATTGGTCTCTCTCTGCTGACCTCTAACCATTTTGGGATTCCTAGACAAATAATTATAGATACATCTTAACTTAATGACATTTACTGAAATCATAAATACTTACAGTTGCTGGAGTGTGCTCATGTGACAGTCAGTGCTGGAAGGCAGTCTGCAGAATCGATTTTAGAACCCGGTTTTGCTCTGATACCATAATTGTAACGACCCCAGAGAGATCGTCACATAATTCATATCTTTCTTAATCATTTAATTCTTATTACTCACACATTATTCACTATTAATAATGTATTTCATTTTTTTTTGAAATATAATTTAACTCAAGATGTCATACGCGATTCACTAGGCCTCATTCGGGAGGCTTAAACACTCTACATCTGCCGATCGTTAGACGACAAAATAGCACTTTCATCATCCGATGGCTTAAACACTCTACATCTGCCGATCGTTAGACGACAAAATAGCACTTTCATCATCCGATGGCTTAAACACTCTACATCTGCCGATCGCTAGACGACAAAATAGCACTTTCATCATCCGATGGCTTAAACACTCTACATCTGCCGATCGTTAGACGACAAAATAGCACTTTCATCATCCGATGGCTTAAACACTCTACATCTGCCGATCGCTAGACGACAAAATAGCACTTTCATCATCCGATGGCTTAAACACTCTACATCTGCCGATCGTTAGACGACAAAATAGCACTTTCATCATCCGATGGCTTAAACACTCTACATCTGCCGATCGTTAGACGACAAAATAGCACTTTCATCATCCGATGGCTTAAACACTCTACATCTGCCGATCGTTAGACGACAAAATAGCACTTTCATCATCCGATGGCTTAAACACTCTACATCTGCCGATCGCTAGACGACAAAATAGCACTTTCATCATCCGATGGCTTAAACACTCTACATCTGCCGATCGTTAGACGACAAAATAGCACTTTCATCATCCGATGGCTTAAACACTCTACATCTGCCGATCGTTAGACGACAAAATAGCACTTTCATCATCCGATGGCTTAAACACTCTACATCTGCCGATCGCTAGACGACAAAATAGCACTTTCATCATCCGATGGCTTAAACACTCTACATCTGCCGATCGTTAGACGACAAAATAGCACTTTCATCATCCGATGGCTTAAACACTCTACATCTGCCGATCGCTAGACGACAAAATAGCACTTTCATCATCCGATGGCTTAAACACTCTACATCTGCCGATCGCTAGACGACAAAATAGCACTTTCATCATCCGATGGCTTAAACACTCTACATCTGCCGATCGCTAGACGACAAAATAGCACTTTCATCATCCGATGGCTTAAACACTCTACATCTGCCGATCGCTAGACGACAAAATAGCACTTTCATCATCCGATGGCTTAAACACTCTACATCTGCCGATCGTTAGACGACAAAATAGCACTTTCATCATCCGATGGCTTAAACACTCTACATCTGCCGATCGCTAGACGACAAAATAGCACTTTCATCATCCGATGGCTTAAACACTCTACATCTGCCGATCGCTAGACGACAAAATAGCACTTTCATCATCCGATGGCTTAAACACTCTACATCTGCCGATCGCTAGACGACAAAATAGCACTTTCATCATCCGATGGCTTAAACACTCTACATCTGCCGATCGCTAGACGACAAAATAGCACTTTCATCATCCGATGGCTTAAACACTCTACATCTGCCGATCGCTAGACGACAAAATAGCACTTTCATCATCCGATGGCTTAAACACTCTACATCTGCCGATCGCTAGACGACAAAATAGCACTTTCATCATCCGATGGCTTAAACACTCTACATCTGCCGATCGCTAGACGACAAAATAGCACTTTCATCATCCGATGGCTTAAACACTCTACATCTGCCGATCGTTAGACGACAAAATAGCACTTTCATCATCCGATGGCTTAAACACTCTACATCTGCCGATCGCTAGACGACAAAATAGCACTTTCATCATCCGATGGCTTAAACACTCTACATCTGCCGATCGCTAGACGACAAAATAGCACTTTCATCATCCGATGGCTTAAACACTCTACATCTGCCGATCGCTAGACGACAAAATAGCACTTTCATCATCCGATGGCTTAAACACTCTACATCTGCCGATCGTTAGACGACAAAATAGCACTTTCATCATCCGATGGCTTAAACACTCTACATCTGCCGATCGCTAGACGACAAAATAGCACTTTCATCATCCGATGGCTTAAACACTCTACATCTGCCGATCGCTAGACGACAAAATAGCACTTTCATCATCCGATGGCTTAAACACTCTACATCTGCCGATCGCTAGACGACAAAATAGCACTGTCATCATCCGATGGCTTAAACACTCTACATCTGCCGATGACGTCAGCCGGATGATGGTCTCATCAGCTTCTATCACCGGCAGAAAAACACTATAATCATCAAACAACTTCATCCAATAGAAAATACCACAACTCACCCAAATCTTAACTTAGTAACTATAAACCTCAATGAGTAGGAATCATAAACTCATCCAAAATACGCATAGCGGAAGGCTTAAGCAAAACAAACCATTCAATAATCTTTAAAATCATTATCAGGCTCTTAAGTCTAATCATTCAAATCTAAATCTCATGGTTATAAGAAATTCTATTCTACTTAGACATTCGTTTATCATAAACTTCACTGACATACTATGAGCATAACCAGGGGTCTTAATCGTCTGCCTAGCCTTGCACTGTCATACTGAGCATCCTCCAGCGACCAGCTTTAAACATCATCTCTGGACTGGAAATCCTCACCTATTATCTCTTCACCTACATCATAAGGTTTAACTATAAGCCTAATGCTTAGTAAGGAATGCAACTCTAACATGGATGCATGAATGTATAATTCGGGAAATCACATGCTCATAAGTCTTTTCTTGTCCATATCTTTGCTCGTAATCATCATTCATAGTCATGGATCATATTCATCATTCATAGTCATTGATCATACTCTTCATTCATAGTCATTGATCATACTCTTCATTTAAGTTGTGTAGATTGAGAGAGGATTTGTGCCGGTAAAGGTGGTTCGACAGTGAGTTTGATCTTGGTCCCTACTGCGGGTCGTGTTCATATGTCCCTCTTTGGACTGTGACATACGCCAAACCGCCCCCAACCCTCATTTAGTCCACGTTGCATAAGTTTTTATCATCTTACTTGATTCATGAGAAAACATGCTCTTAAAACATTTTCATATGCATAAAATAGTCATGATGCATGTACATGGAAATTCCTAAACCATCAAGCTACAGACAGAGCACTATTCAACATAAAACCTTACCATTGAACTAATCATCAACATAAATGCTAGACAGTAACATAAGGGAACTACTAATCATCGTATGAGTTTCTACTTAACATCCTTTGATGTAGGGTCCTAATGACCGAGAAACCTGTGCATTCACTTACCTGGTCTCCTTAGCAATTTGAGCTCCTTTCTCTTCAAACTTCTTCACCTAAAACATTTACATTGCAGTAGTTAAAACAAAATCCTATTAGTTCTAATCACAAGTCATCCTAGGATCTAATAGCTATAGTCACTCCCGAATCCTTAGTATAGTTTCTCTGTACAGTTTAAAATCCAAAACCCAAAACAGACAGATTCGATTAGCGATAGTTCAAGGTTGGTTGTTTAATGTCCAAAATCGATTCGGAATGACATTACCACTTTTAGATTTTAAAATACCCTTACAATACTCGGCCATTGAAGAACCCAGAACTTCAACACATAGCAGAAAACAGAGCTTAACGACTAAAAGATAGCTACATTGCCAAACTCGTACCTCGAGCACAAAGTAGCCGAGAAGCAGCAAGGAAACCGGTCGTCGAAAGAGGGATTTCCAGCTGACAGAGAGCGAGAGCTCGGGAGAGAAGAAATCACCGAGAGTAGAAGGTGTCGGCTACAGTGGTTTAAATGAGGTTTGAACCCTTTCCATTTTCTTTAAATACCGGTCTCAAACCTCCATTATTACAACTTTGCCACCCAACCTAGTTTAAAACCACATGTAATTAATTAAGCTTGGCATAAAATTCTAAACCATGAAGATTGAATAATCATGGCCGTTAATTCAGTTAGGGAGTCACCTGGTTGAAGTTGTCGGGTGTTACATATAGAACAGAATATCCTAGGTTCTTACAATCATCCTCAAACTCAGAAGTTGAATCAGACAATTTCAGGTCCAAATTAAAATATGATCCTATCCTACTTAGGCATCAATTTTCTCATAAGTCTTACTGACATAAAATGAACATATCCACGGGTCATAATTGTCATCCAGCTACAGGATTGCACCTTGAACACCTTTCAGCAACCAAACTCGACATCCTCATTAACTTTGGAATCCTCACCTGATATCTCGTCACCTACATCATAAGATTTAAACTATAAGCCTAATGTTTAGTAAGGAATGCAACTAACATGTATTCGTGAATGCACAGTTGAGAGAAAATCATAATCGTATTCTTTTCATGCTCTTTTCTTGTTCCTTATTCGTATTCTTATTCATCACTTTCAATATATGGATTAAGAGAGGAGTTGTGCCGTGAAAGGGGGATTGATAGTGATTTTGATCATATTCCCTTTCGGGTCATTTTCATGGTCCCTCTTTGGACTGTGGCTTGCGTCAATCCTCCCCCAACCCTCGCTTAATCCGGTTGTATAAGTTTCATTTTCATTCTCATATCTTGTTCATGGGAAATACATGCTCATAAATCATTTTCATATGCTTGAGAAGTAAATCATGATGCATGACATGAATGTTCTTAAATCATCAGACTATGGAAATATCATACTGGACAGTTGACTTCATAGACTCTATCAGAACATCACATAATATGGTTCTCAAATATCTGTAAATCATCCAAGTACAAACCATCTTACTAACTTAAAACAAACATCAAACACATAACTAATTTAGTACCTTTAAGATGTAGGGCCCTAATGGCCGGGAATTTTAATACATTCACTTACCTGGCTTCCTTAGCAAAGTCGTGCACTACACTTCAAACCTCTTCACCTGATATCATTTCACATCTCAGAGTTAATATAGATCCTAAATATTCTAAAATCAAAGCTAGAACAGTCCTAACTAAATGTTATCCTAGAATCTGTAGTTAAAGTCATTCCCGAATCCCTTAGTCTAGTTCTCTGTGTGCAGTCTGAAATCCTAAAACCGAAACAGCTAGGTTCAACTAACGATTAATCTGAGTCAGTGTGATAAATGTCTAGAATCGATTCGGAATGACATTGCTAAATCCAGAATATAAATGGTACTAATGTTACTCGGCCATTGGAGAACCAAATCCCAACACCATGCTAGAAACAGAGCCTAACAAATAACCGACAACTACATTGTCTAACCCATACCTTGAGCGTAGAGTAGCTGAGAAAAGGCAAAGGAACCGGTCGTCGGAGGAAGGATGACTGGCAGGCAGAGAGCGAGAGCTCGGGTGAGGAAAATCGCTGAAGGGAGAATGTCGGCTACAGTGAGGTTTAAGGTTTCCATTTCAAATTTATGTCAACTAAGTTCCTCATTAATTACCACACTGCCATCACACAAATAGAATCCAATAAGCATTGGCATGAAAATTAACTAAATAAAAGGTCGATTAAAGAGGTGACCATTGATTCCGTTAAGAAAATCACCTGGCTGAAAATGTCGGGTGTTACAGAGTCATTCAATGCAGTTCTATTGCCGGTCAGGAACAAACTGATCCTGACCATGTTCAAGATGATCAGACAGGACTTGATGACTCGCATTGTGAAAAACTTTGAGAAGTTGACCCAATCAACAGACCTCCTATGTCCTCAAATAAGCAAAAAGCTTGAGAAGCTAGAAAGTGCAGCTCGAAATTGGAGTGTTGTGCATGCGGGAGGTGCACGATTTGAGGTAAGCAACAACAACGAACAATACGTTGTTGACATGAATACGTGTATGTGCAACTGTAACAAGTAGGAGCTTACTGGAATCCCGTGTGTCTATTCCATTCCATGCGTGTATTTCTTGATAGTAGCACTAAAGAATTATGTGCATCGATGCTATCATTGGACAACTTACTTGCAGATGTACTCACACTTTATTCAACTTGTGAGCGGCCAACAAATGTGACCGCAAATACCAAATCTGAAGGAACTCCTCCCGTCAAGAAGATATCGCCAACCCGGTTGGCCGAAGAAGACAAAAGTGCAAGATGTCAATGAGCCATCGAGTTCGACAATTAGTAAAAAGAACTCAAAGATGTCGTGTGGTATATGTAGGCAGAATGGGTATAATAGTCGCAATTGTCCTCACCAGGGATCCAATTTAGACACTACTTCGCAAGAGACGTTTATTAATTTCAACACATTTGTTGGGATGCATGAAGAGTTCAACACATTTCGCTCATAAACACACTGTAAATCTATTTTAATATAGTTTTCATTATGTGCAAGAATCTTCTACACACGGCTATGGAAGAAGAAACATATGACTATTTTCAGGTTGTAATTTGTTCTTCGGAAAAGAAGGACATCGCAAAGCTTAATGCTTGAAAGGGTACTCAACTCTTTTCATAATCTAACGATTTTACCGCATATTCACTACATTTTTCTCTTTGAACAAATCTCATTTAATATATGTTTTGCTCTATCAATATCGGAAGATCCATCAATGTGATTGAGTACTCCACTCCTTTCATAATCTAACGAAACGTATTTTGACAACTTTTTCAAACCTGCCTTGCAAGCATTAAGCTTTGAGACGTCAAAATACGTTTTGTTAGATTATGAAAAGAGTGGAGTACTCAATCACATTGATGGATCTTTTGAGATTGATAAAGAAAAACATATATTAAATGAGATTTGTTCCAAGAGAAAAAAGTGGTGAACATGCGATAAAATCGTTAGATTATGAAAATAGTGGAGTACTCAATCACATTTTTATGTCTGCTTTGTGATTTAATTCACTAAAATGACAATAAATGGTATAAGTGTTATAAAATTATAAAAATTTATAGATTATCTTCCCATGATGTGGTGAACATGCGATAAATTTTTCAAGTAAATCTAATATCATTTGGTATTTTTATAAAATTAATTTGTTATAATATGTAAGGTACGTTTGTTTTATGATTTAATTCACTAACATTGCAATAAATAATACAAGCATTAGAAAATCACAAAAATTGATAAATTATCTTCCTATGGTGTGGTGAACATGCAGTCAAATTTTCAAATAAAGTCAATATCGTTTGATATTTTTTTTAAATTAATTTTTTAATATGTATAATCTACGTCTGTTTTATGATTTAATTCACTAAAATTGCAATAAATAGTACAAGTGTTAGAAAATCATGAAAATTTTCAAATTATCTTCCATGATCTGGTGAACATGTGGTTAAATTACAATTATTTATTTGTTTCAGTTTATTTAAAAAAACAAAAATAAAATTGAAAAAATGGACCGAGTTTCGTTTATTTTATGACTCCTCCATAGTTATCTTCACACAGTTCTTGCAAATTCAAATTACAAATATATACCTAACAGCCATATTCCAATACAAATACTATACATCAAGACATAAAATTAAAGTACATCAAATTTACAGACGACAAGTAAAATACATCAAATAAAATACAATATTTAAACTATACTACGCATGAGGGACATCGTCATCTTCGAACGCCATCCAATCCGTCATCCTCTCAGTGATATCTCTAAGGGACTCACTGAGATAGTCCTGTGACTCAACCATATTTTTCTGGCTCAAGACGAGCTCCTCGATCTTGCCTATGAGCAACTCCATCCTCTGCTTCCTCTGTTGCTCGCTCTACTGCTGCACCTGATACATCTGTTGCATATGTTGCATCATGTCCCATCTACTACTAGCCTCAGGGGCAAATGACGGCGCAGTCGCGGTGGCGGTGGCGGGGGCTAGGGTGTCCTCCTCTATCGGAACATCACGAGATGTGGAGGCTTCGAGATCTCCTCCTCTATCACAACGCCCTTATTTTGAAATAACAATCGGAAATGTATTATACCTTTTGTCTATCCGAAATAATTGTCCATCCGACTCATGATCCAGTGTTCAGATCTTGTTTCAAATATTTCAAGAACCACATCCATGTGTCCGTGCACTCTTTTTTGACGTTGGCAACAACGACGAGATATATTTCATCGTTGCCATTGATAACTCTTAAATTAGAGTTATTTTATATGGTATTTAATTGATAAAACTTGTATGATTTGAGTGAATGTATAAAGAAATTGGTATTAATTTAATACAATTGCTATGTAATGCTGCAACATTAGTGTTTTGATGAATTCAACTTATTTTATACAGATTTTCTCTTAAAAGCAGATTTTGTATCTTCAATTTAAATTTTATACTTTCATATTTAAATGCCAAAATAATAGCGGGAAAAATCAAGTTCAAAAGTTGAATTTTTTAGAGAAAATTATGGTTACCTAAAATAGAAGATTTATTTTGGTTGTAAAATTGATATAGAATACGAAGAAGAGAGAGAGGAGACTACTACAATTAAGGAAGATCAAATAGGTTGAAGATTTTGTGGAGAAAATAAAGAGATGCTGAAAGAAAAGCTGGGCAGCGGAATAAAGTATTTTGGGCAGCGGTAGATGTAAAGAAAATATGGCAGAAATCAATGTTAATAAGGGCAGCATTCGGATGATGGCAAAAGCTGGGCATCGGCAGATGTAAAGAAAATAGGGCAGCACTAGAAGACAAATCCAACGGTAGAAGCTGAAAGACAAAAACAGGGTAGCAGATGATTTAAAGAAGGAAGCTGGGCAGTTGGGCAGCGGAAGATGCTGAAAGAAAAGAAATAGTAAGGGCAGCGGAAGACGTGATGAATGGGCAGCACTAGATGACAAAACTGGAGGTGGCATGCAGAAAAGGACAAAAAGAAAATAAATCTAAATTAATTGAAAGAAGAAGATCTGGGCATTATGGAAACACGTGGAACAAGAAGCCAATGAGAGAGAAAGCTATTTTGAATAAAGGTGAAACAATAAAAACAAATAAAATTTGGAGAGAGGAATTGAAGATTTTGCTGCTGGAATTTAGGAAGAGAAAATGCAAAAACAAAAAGGGGAGATTATAAGGGTGTGACTACTGGCTGGAGAATGGAGCTCTGGATCCGGCAGAGGGAGACGACGTTCTTCTGCATTTTCCTTCTTCTCTTATTTTTATTTTTATGTTATTATTTTTTTAGTTTTATTTAATTATGCATAGTAGCTAAACTTTTTAATCTTGGTTAGGACGATAGTATTTGTTGCGATATTTTGCTACGATTTTGGTTTTGTTTCTGGAATTATCTATTGAACAATTATTTGTGAAATTTTCTTGCTAAGTCAGATCGTATCGATAGATAGGTTGACGATTCATGTTTATATTGTATCGATAGGTAGATATAAATTTTAGATGCACGAATAATTAATCAAATTAAATTGTTACAGCGTAGTTAACATTAATTTGATTGGCGATAAGAATGAGACAAATCTGAAAATTCAATATTAGTTACATTCTTTCAAGGTAGAAAGAAATTCTGATTTGAATTTACCTAGGCAATTCGAAAGAATCCTAGAATCAATTTTTATTCTTGCTATTTTTTAGATAATGCTGCAGAGCATTACCAGAGCATCAGTAGTGAAATCATCGTAACGAAGAAATCGATCCTAGCCAAGGCCTTCTTTTATCGTTTTTACCTCTTTTATTCTGATTTACTTTGTTTCATTGTCATTCTAATTTTATTTCGAATTATTTTCATTTATCATCTAATATTTTTATAAGATTTTTATAGTGATTAATTCAATTAACAATATCCTCGTGGGATCGATACTTTACTTACTCTATTACTTCGTTAGCGACACGTGCACTTGCGTGTAAAGGTGTAAAATCACTAACAGCCATCAATACTGACGGCTGTGAGCAATTGGTTGGGACATGAGCCCTTAACATAACAACCATTCAAATAGATAACATGGTGACCGTACTGCAGCAAACCTGCCTTGCAAGTAGTCATGCACATATACATTCTTTGGCATACCAATGAATCATCCCCTATCTCGTAAGTATGTATGTTTAATGTGCTAACCGGATTTGATCTACATATTTCTGTTGCGTACGACCAAACTAGCTTGTATTGTTCGTCGCCCTTGCCTTCGTTAATTGTTCGAGTTACGCTTCTTGTTCTTCTGGCAATATTGGGTGTAATATTGACAGTCAAATCATTCCTCACTGTCTCGATAATGGAAGAACTTTCCCACATAGGTTGACTTTTGAACTTATCCAAATAATGATCTGCCACCCATTTTGCTCTAGCTTGTCGATTCTCAATTTTTCTCGAATAATTGTGAGAATCGATCAAACTCTTTATTTGAAACGTAAACTCGTCTTGCATCTAAGAAACATGCAGTCGCCACTCGCACCAGTCTTCACACTCAACCGTCAGTCGCCGCTTGTCACTTTTGATGAATTTGATCCAATAATCATTTTTCAAAGAATATTTGACTATTTTTGCTTTAATATCCTTTAAATAACTATATTGTTTGCAAAAAAAAAAAATTCAATGAGATTTCTTCTCTTACTGGTATGCTTTCCACTTCATCATCCTCCAAACCGACCGCTGTTCGAAGCTCCTCGTTTAGAGTTCTGGAGGTATAATGCACCTCGATTTCTTCATTTCCATCTAAGTGATCGAATGTTCGAATATCACCATATGCGTGTGAATACCAATTCATATCAACATCAAAAGTTGTTGGCTCATCTAAATCAACTGCTCTAGGTGAATCAGAATCTATCGTCTTTGCTTATACAACGAAAATTCTACAGAGCAAGAAATATAGTAGAGAAATTTTAGAGAGTTAGAGAAAGTGGAGGTGATGAGAATGGAGGGGTGAGTAACCCTTTAAATAGGGCGGGAGAATGGGGGACTGCTCTCCCAGAACGGTCTCTCGTTCTCCTGCAGCGCAGCCTGTGATCAGCAAATAATTGATCACTGGCGGCAGCGTGATCAATTATTGGTTGGTCATGGGCTGCGATGCAGGAGAACTCCTCAACTGTCCCCCGTTCTATGTGTAAAATGCAGCACATGAGGTTATCGGTTGACCGCTAAAGATTTTTTTGATAGATTTTTTATAGTTTAAGGTTTATTTAGTTAGCATTAATATTTTGAAGGTTTTTTAAAAAATAGCATAGAGGTTAAAATGATTTTAACATTTTTGTTCTCTCTGTTTGGTGGTCTGTTTCCGCTGTCTTTTGTTTCCCCTACAGCGGTGGCGATTCCTTCTGTATGGTGTTTTCTTTGTCGTTTTCGATGTCTTCGGTGTGTTGTTTCTTTGTCGAGGCGTTCTTTGTGCTCTCTTCTCAGTGTGATCGGGAATTATTCTTGAACCTGGACTGCTATCTGACTGTCATCTTCTAATGTGTACCTGTTGGACTTCAAAATTCAGAACATTGTAGGGTCCTGTGATGTCAAGTTTCCCATAAGGCTCGAAGGTCTTGCTTATTCTCATGGAGCTTTTTCAAGTGTAAGTCTTATTGTCTCCTTGTCAGCCACCTTTTTGTTATTTTCCTTAATGAAGTGCCATTAACGAATCTTGCAGTATCTTATCGTAAAGAGGCCAATATTCATTAAGATAAAAATATCTAATCCTCAATCTTCATTCTCTGAAAAAATAGTTTTCTAACAGGACTTTATTTGCTCTTTAAGTATCTGTAAAGTTAAGTATGTTATTTTCTTGATAATTGTTTCATTATACTTCTTTAATTCTCGTGTTCATATCTTAAAATACAACGCTTGAAAACTGGTTCTTTGAAGCATCATAACTTAAAATCGTTTTATTTTTTGAAGGATGTTTTTGGTGACTTGAAATATTTTTACAAGGATATTTGTGACGATATTTGCGGATTTTCTCCATAAATACATCAGTTTTTTTTTTTTGAAGTTTTTGAAATGTTACATTGGAAACAAAACTATTGTACCAAATTGTGTTTGCCAAATGCAAATAGTTATTTTTAAACAGTATTATCAAATGTGTATTGCTTCTTATTTGGTGGAAATTTAATACTTTACGGATAAAACACCTCAATTTCTTCTGAAGTTCACATTCTTTTGTCACCTCAGTACGAACCAGAACTCTTTCCAGGCTTGATTTATAGGATGAAACAACCGAAGATAGTGCTGCTCATCTTTGTTTCAGGAAAAATTGTTCTAACTGGTACAATTTATTTCTTATATAATAACCCAAGTTTTTATTTTTTTTATTTTTATGCCACCTCTGTTAATTCATGCAATGTTTGAGTTTTTCAGGTAAGAGATGAGACTTACACAGCCTTTGAGAACATATATCCAGTTCTTACAGAGTTCAGGAAAATTCAGCAGTGGTAAGAATTAGACCCATTGCAAGCAAATTATCAATTGCGTGATTGCATTAGGGAAAATTAAGTACCACCTTCAGTAATTTGTCAATATTTTTACATGAAAGTTTAGGGCCATTATATCTTAATATTATGGTTGAAATTGTCATTTAATAAGAGACCACGTGTCCTATCATTATATGAAATAATTAAAGGCAACAAATATGTTCAGTTTAACAAGATACGAGAGAATTAATTTTTATGAGGAGAAGCAAAAATAATGGCTTCATTCATTATCGCTTAAATATTTAATAATATAAATAATAAGTAATTATATGAAGGGTCAATGGTCAAACTTCTAGTGATTCTAGTTTTTTTATCTTATTGTGCAGGAAGAGACGGCCATGGATGACGTCACTTTCCACCCGCTTCCTCCTCTGTCGGCCTCATTTTTTTATGCTTCCCATCTCAGAAACTCCTAATCCAAACCTTACTTTTATGTCTTCATCACTTATAATCTCTTCTCCCCCCTCTTCAGATTTGGTTGTCTCGTTCTGGTTCACTGTTCCGTTGAATTTTCTTGGTACTGTTCAGTTCTCTGCTTGGTTCGTCCGCTTAACCTGTTGAATCATGTAATCGTGCTTGGGCGAGTAGAATCTTCAAATTGGGCGTGTAGAATTCTTTCTTATTTTGAGTTTCTGGTGAAGTGGATGTGTGGAATACAGCTTGGTTTGGGAGTTCTTCGGCTCTGTGTTCGTGTGTTTGGATTAATCAACCTTCTAGTTTTGGTCTGTTGTTGAAATTGTGCGTATCTTGAAGGGAATTTGGAGCGCTTGCTTTAACAGCCCTTACACTTCTATGACTTTCTTCAAGTCGTGAATTGGGATTTGAAAATCAAGTTCTACATGAGACACTGCTGAAACCTTAACCATAAGTTAGTTGCATATATTTATTGAATCTTGTATTTCTAGGTTATTTTCATTATTTAGTGAATATACTGGGTTCTCCTCAAATCTTAATGTCAAATATGGCTGCCAAACGCAATATATCACTGGGATTGGCTACCGCAGTGACAAGTCTTCTACTATTGGTGCAACCAGTTAGAATTTTTGCATCTGGGATTGTGACGAAATCAGCAGTTTGTGGTGGTGTTCTGATGTTATATTCGGATTCGAATGGTTACGAATTTTTTTATATAAATGAAGATTCAGTTGACAAAATTGTGTTTTGCAAAATTCTCCAGTTCTATAAATCCAGTCATTGCTTGCTCGGGAGCTTTTATGGAAGTAATTTATGTGGGGTGGACTCTTCATTAGGTAAGCTTATTTGTAGCATTTTCTGCAGTAGAGCTCAAGGGATTTTAGATTAGATTGACACTCTTTAGTGGTAGATCCCTTTCAATCTTCAACTATTTTCATGTAATTATTGTTTATACCAAGTGGTACACCCTTTCCATCTTTAACTATTTTCATGTAATTATTGTTTAACTCAAAGTAGGGCGAAGACTTCTGCACATAGAGAAAAGAGAAGAATTATCTGTTGCTAATGGCGATCCCAAGGGCATTGCCTCTCTGAAGAAACAGAAGAATGATCAGCCGTCTCTGGCTACCCCTAGAAACATCGGAATTGGAGCAACAGGCACTTTTGTTTTGTGTTGCGCCTTTCTCTGTCCTTGCCTTTATAGAAAGAGAAGACCAACTGCCCAAGAAGTTCTTGCAAATGATTCTCATTCAAGTGAGTAAAACAAAACTTGATCTTTTGAAAAAAAAAATCCATGAAAAGCTTAGTTAAATACACTATTTTGCTTATTGAACTATCGAGAGTTGATTAACTTTCTCGCAGTGGATGGACCACACTCTTTTGAAGTGCATAAACCTTCTGAAAAGGCAAGTCCACTTCGGGTACCTGTACCACCTAGTCCATCAAGGGTACCTGTACCGCCTAGTCCATCAAGGTTACATGTACCACCTAGTCCATCAAGGATCTCAATTTCCCCTAAACTCTATAAGCTTGGATCGATTCATCTCAATGCAAGTCAGGCTGCGAGAGCAACTCGCAATTTCTCATCTTCACTAATAATAGGCGAAGGAGGCTTTGGAACTGTCTACAAGGCACAACTCGAAGATGGCCATGTAGTCGCTATAAAACGGGCAAAGCGGGTATGTGATGTACATAACTCATCCTAGTTTATATACTGCCACTACGCCATTGTTGAAATTATGATATTATGCTCAAAAGTTCTAGGGATGTTTGATATTTGAATTTCTAATGGACATGTGATATTTAATATTAATGTCTATGCGCAGGCTATTGTTTGTCTCATAAAAACTCAATGAGAAGACGTATAAGAAAACCGTCGGTTACCCTTGGGAGTGATGACTTCAAATTGATATTTTTTTAAAGTGCATTTTAGTCTCAAACTTGTGAGCTCTAGACTTGACATAATAGAGTTTGGACTTTAACCCGTTAGCAAAATGCATTATGTCGTCACGAAATTCGTTAATATTATATAGTGACTTGCGTTCACAGTTCAGTCAAAGTCTAATTTTATAGGTGTCACTCTATAGGAATCCACCTTTGAAATTCACATATGCAAGGAGGAAGAAGGGCACAACAACTATGGCCTAGATATGTTTTCGTATTTTCTCCTAACTATGTTTATTTTGGTATTTTTGTTTATGTAATAAAGAAGGGCAAAATAGGGAAAGGGAAGGATAATTCTGTTAGGGGGAGACGGTTATGTGGAGAGTGGGGAGGGGAGCAAATGATTAGGCAGAATTTGGAAGTGAGTGGAGAGAAGCGGGGCTCTCGAATTCCTCAGCGTACTGTTTCATTTTCTGGTGGTTCCCAGTTGAATGCCATAGCCTATTTTGAGCATTATTTTGCTGTGTATTTTTGGTTTGTTAGTTTGCAGAAAGTAGGAACCCTATCATTTGTATCAGAGCATACCTGGGTATGGCCGGCAAGAAGCAGCAACAGACGATGACAGGGAAGCAGCCTCTGTCGGAAGAATCGGGCATGCAGGATGATGTGTGCCAAGCACTGGGAAAACAGGGAATGATAGTCTCCGAATTGAAAAACGAGTTGGCAATGGTTGTGGCAAAGTTGAATTCCCTCGCGGAAGTTGGGAGCTCAGTACTTCCCAGACAGTGGCATACGGGTATGTCCCGAAGATGTTCTAACGACCGCTCTCCGTACACATGAGGGCTACTACGAATTCTTGGTTATGCCATTTGGGCTCTCCAATGCCCCTTCCACGTTTCAAGCCCTGATGAATCAACTGTTTAAGCCTTACTTGTGGCGTTTTGTGTTGGTGTTTTTTGATGATATATTGGTCTACAGTGAGAATTCCAGGGCGCCCCACGACCATCTCAATATTGTACTCACGGTTTTACGTCAACACAAGCTGTATGCAAACGCTTCAAAATGCTTCTTTATGCAGTCACGATTGGAGTATTTGGGGCACATTATCTCAGCTGAGGGCGTAGTTGTTGATACAGATAAGGTGGAGACTATGTTATCATGGCCGACACCGCGTAATCTAAAGGAGTTGCGGGGGTTTTTGGGTCTTACAGGCTATTATCGCAAATTTGTGGAGGGATATGGTAAAATAGCGGCCCCCCTCACTTCTCTTCTTAAAAAAGATGCGTTTGTTTGGTTGGATTTGGCTGCAGAAGCCTTTAGTAGGCTAAAGGTGGCTATGACTACAGTTCCAGTTTTAGCTTTACCTGATTTTTCCAAACCTTTTGTGCTGGACACAGATGCCCCAGGCAATGGTATAGGGGCAGTGCTAATGCAAGGTGGCCGGGTGATAGCTTATTTCAGCCAAGCATTGTCGTCACGTGCGCAGTTAGAATCCGCGTATGAACGTGAATTACGGGTCATTGTCTTCTCCATCATCAAATGGCGACCGTATTTACTGGGGCGACATTTCATTGTCCGTACTGATCAGCGCAGCCTCAAATACTTGTTGGAATAGCGTCTTGTGAGCTCGGAACATTAGAAGTGGCTTACTAAAATTATGGGGTACGATTTTGAAATCCAGTATAGAGCCGGTTTGGAAAACAAGGCAGCTGATGCCTTATCTCGGAGACCACCTACGGCATCTTTGGCTACCCTATCATTCACCACCCTTATGCCATGGGAAGATATTCATAAGGAAATTTTGGCCGACGAATCCTTATCAGACATTTTTCCTCGTCTTCAACATCTGGAGAAGGCCCCGCCAGGGTATTTCCTGCGGCATGGTCGACTATATTATAAGGGTCGGCTGGTATTGGCTCCAACTTCAGCATTGATTCCATCGTTGCTCCAAGCATTCCATGCTTCACCTATTGGGGATCATTCGGAGGGATTCAAAACCTTCTAACGCATAGCGGCGGAGTTCTTTTGGAAGGGGATGCGTAACTGGGTGCGGCAATTTGTGGCTGCTTGTGATATATGCCAACGCCATAAGTATCAAGCCTTGTCTCCAGCAGGGCTCCTACAACCCCTACCGATTCTGGCCTTAATATGGGAGGATGTTTCCATGGATTTTGTGGAGGGCTTACCTCGTTCCGAGGGATACAACACCATTTTGGTGGTTGTCGACTGATTAAGCAAGTATGCTCACTTTATGGCTATTAAGCATCCTTTAACAGCTCAATCAGTGGCGGCTGTATTTATCAAGGAAGTGGTTCTTTAACATGGATTTCCCCGGTCGATTATTAGTGACCGCGGCAAGGTTTTCTTAAGTATTTTCTGGAAGGAGTTATTTAAATTACAAGGCACAACGTTGCATCGGAGTTCAGCCTATTACCCACAGACGGATGAACAAACCGAGGTCGTTAATCGATCGCTAGAGACTTATCTGCGTTGCTTTGCATCTGATAAACCTACTTCGTGGGCTAAATGGATTGCTTGTGCCGAATTTTGGTATAACACTTCCTTTCACACGGCAATTCAAATGTGTCCGTTCAAAGCCGTTTATGGCAGAGATCCACCTCCTTTGATTCGTGTGGGCACGGGTGCGTCAGTGGTCCAGTCTTTAGAGGACCTTCTATAGGAACGGGATGCTATCAATACAGATTTACAGGTTTATTTGTCTTGGGCCCAGGCCCGTATGAAGGAAATTGCCGATGGTAAACACCAGGACATGAATTTTATTGAGGGGGATTGGGTATTTGTGAAGTTACAACCCTACCGCCAGCGTTCATTGGCCAAGAAACAGAATGAGAAGTTGAGTCCTCGCTTTTATGGGCCGTATCAGGTCATGGCTCGAGTGGGTAAAGTAGCCTATAAATTACAGCTTCCAACATCGGCGCGCATCCATGATGTCTTTCATGTATCTCAGTTGCGACGTGCAATAGGTGCTCTTGCGGCCTCGACTTCACTTCCCACCACTTTATCGGAGGACTTGGAGCTTCAGGTGACGCCCAGTGAAGTATTAAACATCCTGTAGGATCGAGATTGTCTAAGAGGGGGGTGAATTAGACCTTTTTAAAATTATTAATCTAACAGTAAACCAACATAACAATAAAAATAACAGAGAGAGAGAGAAAAATCAACACAAGAGTTTTTACGTGGTTCGGCCAAAACCTGCCTACATCCACGCTTCAAGGTTCCCCCTTGAAGATCCTTAACCTTTTCCTCACGAGAATAAGCAGATCGAAATTCCGGGCTCCAATCAACTGCCTTTTACAGATCTTGATTGTTCTTCACCGGCGACAATCCACTGTCTTATACAGATTTTTTGAGTTTGTAAATTGCAAGCTCAGACTACACTTTCACAAATATTAAATCTCAAGTTAAAATCGAGAGGTGTAGAAGAAATACAGAGTATGATAAATTTCGCAGATTAGGGCTCAAGAGTAAAATTCGCAAAAGTTGTTCCTTCGTGCTGTAACCTCGGCTTAAATACTCTGTCTCATTTTTTCTTCACAGACTTGAATGCTCATTTCTTCAAATGGAAAAATGTTACCGTTGGGAAGCATCCGTACTTAAGCAGATATCCGTTGCATCTGAAATTGCTGTTCGTCGTCGCCATTAATGTTCTGGAGTTAAAGCTGAAAACGACGTCACTGTAGCTTCGCGCTAACTTTGAATTCTGGCGGAAGACAATGTTGTTTTAGTCTTGAACCGCCATCGGAGGATGCAACTTCAAAATGTTGAACCGGCATAGGATGATGAATTCTTTAAACGCAGAACCAGTGTCGGATGATGCAACTTTAAAAATGTTGAACCGGCATCGGATGAGAAAACGCTATCCTGCTAGAACCGGTATCGGATGATGAAGTTTTAGACGTCTTCTGCCTTTGTCGTTTAGTGAGCGTAGGATGTCTTATTGAAGTCTTCCGCCCTTGTCGTCTAGCGAACGTAGGATATCTTCATTTTTCTCATCCGCCTTTGTCGTTTAGTGAGCGTAGGATGTCTTATTGAAGTCTTCCGCCCTTGTCGTCTAGCGAACGTAGGATGTCTTCTTGAAGTCTTCCGCCCTTGTCGTCTAGCGAACGTGGGATGTCTTCTTGAAGTCATCCGCCTTTGTCGTCTAGCGAGCGGTGGAGTTCTTCATTTAACTCTGTTAAAAAAACTATGCAGCCCTGTACACTTAATCACATGCATTAGATAACTAAAATACCCTTTCTAAGGGCATTTCCAATAGATTAAACTCAAATGCATAATTCATTATTCTCATTTAATAAACATAATCAAATTATATTACAAGCATATAAACACATCATCAAAAACATATTTAAACTTAAACACTAATTAAGTCAACACATCCGTCCCAGTTCGGATGGTACTTATGCTCGAGGTGAAGTCCTTATCCGCTGGCATGGGCAACCGTCGGAGGATGCCACGTGGGAGCAATTTGACGTCATTTTCGATCAATTTCTAGAATTTAACCTTGAGGACAAGGTCAAAGTTTGGGCGGTGGGTATTGATAGCAATCCACCTTTGAAATTCACATATGCAAGGAGGAAGAAGGGCACAACAACTATGGCCTAGATATGTTTTCGTATTTTCTCCTAACTATGTTTATTTTGGTATTTTTGTTTATGTAATAAAGAAGGGCAAAATGGGGAAAGGGAAGGATAATTCTGTTAGGGGGAGACGGTTATGTGGAGAGTGGGGAGGGGAGAGGATGATTAGGCAGAATTTGGAAGTGAGTGGAGAGAAGCAGGGCTCTCGAATTCCTTAAGCGTACTGTTTCATTTTTTGGTGGTTTCCAGTTGAATGCCATAGCCTATTTTGAGCATTATTTTGCTGTGTATTTTTGGTTTGTTAGTTTGCAGAAGTAGGAACCCTATCACACTCACTCAGTGGGTGACCTCTCTTCCTCTCTATTATGTTGTAAAGTCATATCCATCATCGTCTTTTCTTTATTTCAAGATTTTGCAGGCATTCTCAGTCATAATCACATTATTTGAATTTAGATTTCTATATTTTAATAAAATTAATTTTTATTTTGAAAACGAATAAGAACCGAAACTCACAATTTAGTTCGGGCTGGTTTTGGATATCCATGGATCCCGTCTCGGTTCTGAAACCTAGGAACCATTAGATTACTGGTTGATTTAGTTCGACTCCAAAACTGAATTGAACTTGACACCCTAATTAAAGTTACAATTTAACTAACAACTTATTTATCTCAAATTAGAAAGAATCATACTGATAATGTAACTTTTAAACATTTAGAAGAATAAGCGTACTTAGCAACGAAGAAATTAATATTTTCCTCGATATCGTTGTATGACGATTTTTCATGATAATATTATTGCTATGTAGCCAAATATTTAAAAAGACTACCAAAACTATCTTATCTCGAGATAAACTTCTTTTTGTGTCCTTTTTCTCTACACTAACAATATCATAATGCACCTTCAACCTCCTCTTTGGGAGCAAGAAGAATGGACTCCATATGCCTCTAACAAACATTGGTTCATGATGTTGTTGGTTTCGTCATCTTGCTTGTAGAATGGGCAACAATGTAGTGATCTAGACGTAGAAAGGTCTCTCTTCTGAATTAGATCTTTCATATGTTGCTTTCCTTTTATGAAGGTTCTTGAAGAAAGACAAATTCGAGAAAACTTCAATCAACAAAGTCATAAGCTTTCTCAAAGTCATGTTTAAGCACGATCCTTTTTTTCTTTTTTCCATTTTTAATCTCCCATGTTTCTTTTGCTAGTTAAGCAGAGTCCAAAATGTTCTGGTTTAATCTCCACACTTTCTTTGCCATTTTAGGAGAAGTCCAAAATGTTCCAACTCGCAGTGAAAGCACCTTGTTCCTTCAAATTGTGTCACCAATAAATTGACTCAACCAAAAAGACAAGGCCATTGCAAGGTTTTGACCAAGCTAATTGGCATATGGTCTTTCAAATGTTTTGAGAAAACTTCAATCAACAGAGGCAAGCTTTCTCGAAGTCATGTTTAAGCATAACCCCTTTTTCCTTTTTTACCATTTTTAATCTCCAATGTTTTCTTTGCCAGTTAAGCTGAAGTCCAAAATGTTCGGGTTTAATTTCCAAACTTTCTTTGTCCTTTAAGAAGTCCAAAATGTTCGACCCACAGTGAAAGCACCTTGTTCCTTCAAAATTGTCTCACCAACAACTTGCTTCAACCAAAAAGACAAGGCCATTGCATGGTTTGACTCCAAGTTAATTGGCATATGGTCTTTCAAATGTTCCGAGTTACTTTTTTTTTTGAATTAAGTACAAATAAGTTTTATTAGTTCTTGCATTAATAAACCCACTGCGATAGAACTCCTCCAAAAGTTTAAGAAGATTGCCTTTAATCATCTCCCATGACTCTTGAAAAAAGCCACAGTAAGGTCATTGGCCTTGGCGCTTTGTCTAGATCACTATTAAATACAACTTTACAAATCTCGTCTTCTTTGGAGCTTCTAGAAAGAGGATGAGTCATATTGGAATTATTGAGATTCCAATCAAGGCTTATAAGCTCCAAAGTGGGGCCTTGGATTTAACCCATGGCATTTGCCCAGCAGTCCATGGAAGTTGACCTTTTGAAGGGATATGAGCAACTCAAAGTTAGGCGAATTTAACTGTCTTTGTGCAATTGTCTCCTGTATATCCAAGGAGAGAATATTATCGATTCTCAAAAATGGATTTGACAATCATTTGCTTATTTTTCTTATTTCTTATTTCTTATTTCTTATTTCTTATTTCTTATTTCTTATTTCTTATTTCTTATTTCTTATTTCTTATTTCTTATTTCTTATTTCTTATTTCTTATTTCTTATTTCTTATTTCTTATTTCTTATTTCTTATTTCTTATTTCTTATTTCTTATTTCTTATTTCTTATTTCTTATTTCTTATTTCTTATTTCTTATTTCTTATTTCTTATTTCTTATTTCTTATTTCTTATTTCTTATTTCTTATTTCTTATTTCTTATTTCTTATTTCTTATTTCTTATTTCTTATTTCTTATTTCTTATTTCTTATTTCTTATTTCTTATTTCTTATTTCTTATTTCTTATTTCTTATTTCTTATTTCTTATTTCTTATTTCTTATTTCTTATTTCTTATTTCTTATTTCTTATTTCTTATTTCTTATTTCTTATTTCTTATTTCTTATTTCTTATTTCTTATTTCTTATTTCTTATTTCTTATTTCTTATTTCTTATTTGTATATCCAAGGAGAGAATATTATCGATTCTCAAAAATGGATTTGACAATCATTTGCTTATTTCTTTTCAAAATCTTCATTTCCATAACTTTATATAGGGAAGAGAGGAGCCCCATTTGAAAATAAAGTTTTCTCTTGAATTTTGTTCAAAAGAAAATTGTTTACTAATAATCAAATTCAAAGAATGAATTTCTCTATAGCTTTATGCCTTTTCTGTAAAGCTCAGGATGAAACTAGCGACCACATCATGATTTAATGTGAGTTTGTTGAACAGTCGTGGATACTTCTTTTCTCCTCTTTCAACCAGATGGTGGGAGTTCACTCTAATATTAGAAACTTCATCAGTGATGCCTTTATTATGGCGGAAACACACAAGAAGAAGATGAAACTAATTCTGTAATGGGGATTTGTAGCTATCTTTCAAACTACATGACTTTATAGATTGAGATTATTTTTGCAGATAAGCCTATCAATAATGATGGTATATGGCTAACTTTTTTATTCCTAAACGGGTTTATAGTTTTAAGTATTTTAATAGTTACTTTTTCAATTAGGTTATTTTCAACTAAAAAGAAATTGTTTGTTAGTTGATGTTTATTGTTTGGGTGGAGTTCTTTTCTCCCAATTTCTCGTAACTTTTCATTTTTAATGCAAAGTTTCTTCTAGAAGAGTTGTGACTTCTTTAAAACAATCACTTTTCCATCGTTAACGTATAATAATCTATTTATGAGTTTATTAACCCTCTTTGAGCTCACACCTTTGTGGAAGATAGTTCCACAAGAACATTGTTAAAGTTTCGATGCTCATCGTATTGTCTACTTGGTGGGAAATGACGATGGGAACATTTCTTATAAAAGCAACAATCTAAGCATGAATACTCCAATATAGTTAGAGTTTCCATTTCCTACATTGACATTCGTGCAACACACTTTGATATATGTCTGACACATCAAAGTTGTAGCCATTTCTTATTTCTTATTTCTTAGTTTCTTAGTTTTTTGGATAAACCTCACAAACATACATGCACATTTGGGGCATAAATAAAAACTTCGTAATTTCAAAGAGTGAAAATGACAATTGTTTAAGAAGGAAATAAAGAAGTGTAATAAATAAGTGAAAAAGTAATATAAAAATATGACACGAAAAGAAAAGGGAAGATACTTCAATATTTATTTAGAACATTACATGCCATGACTAAAGAAAGAGCGGGTCATGTGCTCGATTCATCAAATAGAGTGTTCAAGTGTTACACCTGAAGTTAATGGACGTTTTGGAAGGATTCATAGGCGTAGGAATAAGCCATTAACTCAAGGGTAATTTGTAGAATTCTAAGTTTGAAAAGGGAGTTAATCTGAATTGTGGGAAACGGTTAGGGGGGAGTAGTATTTACGGAGAGGAGAGGGAGTTCTTTTACTATGTCTTCTGTATTTTGGTTGTGTGGTTCACGTAGAATCCAAGTTTGAAACTAGTTCCATTCTTGTAGAGTAATGTAGTCTGGAATTTAGTTTCAAGAAGTCTGTAATTTAGTGTGATAATCTATAACAGGTTTCTTTTCCATCATCAAGTTTTTATAATATTGTTTCAACTTGGCCAAGGTCGGACACGCTATGGAGATGCCCATGCACAACTTTATTTTCAAGTAAAATAAAATATATTTGTAGGATTACATATTCAGAAACCCCAATAAACTCCTTTTTTGGTCTTTTTATGATGTCCATCTTTACTTAAATGTTGGATCATCTCGTTAACTACTGTCTGTTTAATATGTCCTTGTTTGGAAACGTCAATATTATGCATAAAATTATGTTTATATCATTGAATAAAGAAATGCACTATATGTATGTATGTAAATATCGTTTCCATCTCAACTTAAATGTTGGACTATTTTATTAATTACTTTATTGGGTTGATAATTATCTATTTCAAATGTCAAACATTACAAATAAAACGTTTATAGTGCTAATTTTTTGAGTAAGAAAATGTGTTCGATATTTATGGATGTCTTGTGTTTGTGTTCCTGCTTCAAGATTATACAAGAATAAAATGTATATTCATATTTGTTGTGTACTCCACGTGTTTAAGTTCTAGTTTTCTAAAAATAAGTTGTCAAATATCTCCTCTTCATGATTGTATCTTTACTTCTCAGCAGAAATATCCATGGGTTGTAAGATTTTATTTGATTATGAATGAGGGATGAGAGTTGAAAAGTGATTTTAAGAACTCTACAACCCTTCAAAAATTTGTTTGTGGTTTATTGATCTTCGTTTTTTATTGGTAGCATTAGTAATGAGGATGTGTGCACAATGACATACTCTAATCAGCGAAAACATCATTTAGGAACACTTTCAGAATCTAAGAACTGAGTTCAGCAGCGAAATCGAACTACTGGCAAAGATAGAGCATCATAATCTGGTGAAGCTACTTGGTTATGTTGATAGAGGAAATGAGCGCCTTATTATCACTGAATATGTTGGGAATGGAACTCTCAGAGAACATTTGGATGGTAAGATCACTCTTTCTAAATATAATTGATGATTTCTCTGATGCTGGTGGCTTTGTTCAAATCGTTATAGGCCAACGTGGAAAAATCCTCGACTTTCATCAGAGACTAGGGATTGTCATTGACATTGCTCACGGGCTAACTTATCTCCACTTATATGCAGGTTCAATTTCTATTATAGTTGATCATTTTATCTTAAGAAGATTCATTCTCGAGATAACCTAATCCTCAAACTGGCCTAAACAATCTATTCAATGAGTTTATTTTTTATTAGATAAATCTCTTAATAATGACTTATGGTATAAGATTAAATTTCTTATTGCTAAGTGAACTTATAGTTTTAAGTACTTTAAAAGTTAAATTTTTAATATGATTCTTTTCAATTTGATGAAAATTATTTTTCATTAGTTGTTTATTGGTCGGGTAGAACTCTTTTCCTCTAACTTCTTATAATTTTTTTGCATTTGACTCCAAGTTTCTTATCCAAGAAAAAAATTTGCATGGCGCATGATTAAAACATCTTATTATTGTGACACATTTTTTTTGTCATGAATAGAAATATGTTTTCTTAGCAATCCCACTTTTATTAAATCTCAACATTAATAGTTATATACGAACGTTTTTTGCATCTTTATGAGATTGTTGAATTGTCTTAGAACAGAGAAGCAAATCATCCATAGAGACGTGAAATCATCAAATATTCTTCTCACTGAAAGCATGAGAGCCAAGGTAGCCGATTTTGGATTTGCGAGGCTTGGCCCGACGGATACTAATGAAACACACATTTCTACTCAAGTGAAAGGGACAGTTGGTTACCTTGATCCAGAATATATGAAGACTTACCAACTTACTACCAAGAGTGATGTTTTCTCATTTGGGATTTTATTGGTAGAAATTCTGACGGGACGACGCCCCTTGGAGTTGAAAAGGCGTCCTGAAGAACGGGTGACAATTCGATGGGTAAGTTTAACTTGCCATAGCTTACTTTCTTTTGGTGGAAAAAATAGTTTACCTTGTTTTTTTATATTTCGAGTCCATTCTCATTTCATCGAGAGATTTGTATATGCTCAGCATAGTAAAAAGAAACACAAATTAGAATCCTAATATACATCAATTGGGTTTGGAAAAATGGATAAACGACCAAATATTTCAATTTGTTTCAGGCGTTCAACAAATACAGTGAAAGAAATGTGGAAGAAATGCTGGACCCACTAATGGAAGAAGTTGTGAATGTGGAGATTCTAATGAAAATGTTTGAGTTGGCATTCGATTGTGCAGCTCCTATTCGGTCTGACCGGCCAGAAATGAAGGTGGTGGGGGAGCAGCTCTGGGCAATACGAGCAGACTACGTGAATTCAAAACGACAATAATACCCAAAATTTTCACAATTTCTTCTTCCCTCTACCACGGTGTTCATGTTGACATTAGTTTAACATGTCTTTTGCAGCAAAGTGTCTCATTCTGCCTAATTCTGGGTAATTTGTTGTAAAGTAGTGTATATGTGATTTGCATAGTATGTTCTAGATGTGTTGCCACAATTTGATTGTCTCAAAAGAAAATACGAAACTCAATGAGATTCAATGCAAAGAAAGAAAAGACTTAATCCAGCAAGAATGAAATTCAATGCATTAATAACAGCAGTAATGTCAAGATTTTTGTATTTTTTGGATCTTAAAGAAGCTGAAATGTCAAGTTGGTCAAAGTATTATTTGGAATCTACACTCGGAATCATCGAATTCTCAAGCTCTGTTGCTAGAAACTATCCATCTGGGAAACTACACTCCTTATCGAGTATTTCTTCAGCCTTCGCCTGCGGCGGCTGCCAGTCCTGCACCACCAAAAAACAAGTTTGAGTTCATTGAGGGATCCAACCCCTCGACGCCTAAAACTTTATAAACTAAGCTCGCTGTACGTTATATTTGTGACCCTTGTGCAATTTTAAATGTCATTGCTTGTAATATACTAGAAAATGATAAATTAAGGATATCAACTCTAACTTTTTGAGGACTTAGAGAGAGAATTTCTTCTTCTGAACTTTGCAATTCAAACAATTTGAATTGAAAAACAAAAATGTTTCTGTTATTTTTTTTTTTAGAATTATTGTTAAAAAACAAAGTTTGATTAGATATTTAAAACTGTTTCTTACAAAAAACTGTTTTCTGAAGAAGTAACAAGCAAAAGTAAATGTAGCAAACTTTGTTCTTACCAGTATTGATTGTGTAGCACGAATGCATCAGTCAGTACTTTCTTGCCGTCGTCGTTCCGATTCCAATGGTATACCGCATGCGTTCTGTTTTTAATATCCATCATAGAATGCCCATAACTTGCTTCTCTAAATGCAGAAAAGTCTGGCTGAGGATCTCTAAACCTAATAACCAATCAAATAATTAGTTGTATAATCTGTCATTTTCTGTAACTATGGATTGATTTTCAATAAAGTTTCAAAATTTCTCAAATACCTTCCTGCAAGTCCTTCCTGATTTCCTCCATCTCCGACCGTTATGTAAATAGGGGCCGATTTGTCTTGTACAGGATAACAATCACCACTCGTTACATTGTATCGTGTATTTGAGATTCGATACTGATAGGATAAACAAAGTTAAAGCTTCAAATGACTAAAGGGGAAATGATGCTTGATGATTATGTGTAGACATTTTTTTTCTCCATACAAAATGATGTTTATTGATAGAAAGAAAATAAAGAGAAGAGGACAGAAGAACTATTACCGGAAAATTGCAAACCGAAACATTAATTTTCCTCTAATTAGATAGAACCAATCTAAAAAGATAAATTCTAAAAAAAACTTAAAATTATATGTTTATTTATTATTTAACAATCGTAAATTAATGTTGTCTCAAAAATTGATAGTTGTCTCTTTGTACTTGAAGAGAAGATCACATGTAGACGGTTGACAGTCCACATTTGAGTTTCTGAGTTTCTCATATTACCTCCAAAAATCTAAACCAGAAGCCAGAAAAACAAATTCAAGGAAGAAGATATAGCAGCTAGCCAAGCAGGTGATTTGTAATATATGATTTTAACAGTTCATACATGCGTTTTAATCTTTGATTTCAAATTGAATCGGCACACCATTTGAATAATTCATGGCATAGCCCTGAATTTTTCTTATAAATTGTTCAATCTTTCAGTTGATAAAAAGGAAGATAAAACAACAGATTTAGTCTATATGGGCGAAGAATGAGAAAATAGAGGTGATAGAGTCATACCGATCTTTCGTAGGCATGAACATGACCAGCAAAGATTACATCAGCTTTGTAAAACACAAACCATTTCTCAAACACTGCTCTCATACTTTCCCCCTCCATGAAGTGTGCTTCGTTGCTGTTGTAAATTGGGACATGCATAAGAACAATCAGCCAAGGTGTCTTTTCTCTGTCCACACGCTTCAATTCTTCTCTTAGCCACCTCCATTGAGGAGTGTATTTCACTGCAGCAGATTCAGCAATCTAACAAGTCAGTCCATTTCAGTCTCTTCTCTGCAGGAACAATATGAAAACTTCTATAGATGATTTTATTTCTTCTTAAAAAACAGGACCCTTTTTCGGTTCATATATCAGCATAATCGTCACACGAATAGTCTTGAACACAATATGAGATAATTTAGAAAGGTTAACACAAAAACACAAACCTAAAGTAAAGGTAGTAATAAAAAGTTACCAAATGGAGAGTAGCTGGAGAGCACGATTATATGGGCAGATGCACGACGAATAGCATACCAAAGAGGACTGCTACTTTGGGAGGCCAGATAAGGTGTGTCATAACGATAAAGAAAGGATTTAAAAGGAATAACTTCACCCTACAAAATCAAATAGTAATCATTTCTGTTTTTGTGAAGCAGAAGCTCTTCAAAGACTTTCTAGGATGGAACAATTGCTTTATTCATGTTCATTGTCCTATCTTTATTCGGGTTAAGATGAGTGCTATGAAAAAAAGTGTTTCTCAATCAGAGACTTCTTACCATGAAAGGTATGTACTCTATTTCATGATTTCCAGCCGACCAAATCCAAGGTTGATATGCAGTACTTTTCTCAACAAACCTGCCCCAAGTATCCCACCTTAAACCAACATCATTAAACTGATATCTGTCAGCATAGGACAGATCTCCAACAAATAGAACCGTCTGTCCTCCACTCGTCATATAATGATCAAGAGTGGATAGTGAATTGAATGTCTGGCCCAAATCACCTAGCATATACATATTAGAAATGATATATGAACAGAAATGGAGTTAGAAAACAGCTACAATGACAATAAATGCCAATGATATAAACAAAGGTCACCTTACTTTATCATAGGAACAAAGATCAAAGTATCTATCAAATTCAAATTACCTAATACCTGGGTTACTCACCAATTATTCCAAATTTGTAGGGAGTATCAGGATTGATTTCAGGCGGTGTCTCAAACCGAAATTCTCGAGCAGACTTTCCACTTCCAATCTTGTAATAGTACTTGGTGTTATACTGGGAACGAGACATCCAGTTAATATAAAAAATTTGGGAAGAAAAGCTGAAAGGTATAAATCTAATGCAAGGAAACAGAAAAGTTCATCATTAAGACTATGAACTTTAGTTTAGCTAAAGAAATTGTCGTAATTCATCAGTTTTCGACATTCCACTCGAATGAAGGGGAAAGAAAACTGCCAAACCTCAATGCCACTAACAAGACAGTGATGGATGAAGCCAGAATTGTATTTGTAAAAGGTATAGTTAGCCGTTCTCGCGTCTGCAGTAAACTCATACACTTTGTTTGATTTACCATATTGTACTTTATTAGGTCCTGCCCCATCAGCTGTCACCCATGAGATAATTACAGCTTTTCCATCATAATCGCCCTGGGTTATATGCACCTAAAAAGGGTATCCAAAGAAATCCAAGGTTATAACATTCATGAACTCAATAGAAAAAGTGGGGCAGGAAATTCTGTACTTTTTCTGAGTAGAAATATCTAGTTTCCTTTCATAACTAAGATTTCATGTTGAGTTCTGTCAAATGTTGATAGCTATGCCTTCGCTAGATGTAGATGGGCGAGTCTTGTTCCTTAAATAACTAATTTAAAAGTTCATAGAATTCATGCTGATGTTCATTGCTGTTCCATCATGAATATAGATAATGACTTCAAAAAATTGCCAGAAAACTAAAGATATTTCTACTAAAATGGGCCATGGGGATACTTATAATTTCTCCCCACTTTGCAAAGATGATTGTAGATAGTGTACAAATGGGCATACTTGCTGCGGTGCATTATGACCATTTGGGGCTGCAAATGCTTCATTATCAAGAGGAATATCGATAGATGGCCACTCAGACCGGACAAAAGTACTTGTCACTCCCGCATTTGCCACTTGAGAACTGCTCAGGAAGATACAAACACTAAATATGAGTTGAAGCAATAGTAGCTTCATCCTGACGTCTCCCGGCATGATTGCTGATCAATCGCCTGTTTACTAGACACACCCAAAACTCATTATCAGCAAAAATAAGACTTTCCATTAAGTAATTTGGCTAAGGCTCTCTCTGTCAAGCAGTATAGGAAGCCATAATCAGAGATAGAATGATGAGAAAAAAAGTTAGTGTGATGACCCAACACCCTCGGAGTCACAACTCAACATGGTTGGCCCCCCGAGTCACAGCGTGGCTTCGTACTCAAAAAACTTCTCCCAGCTGGTACGAGAGTTTTTATACCTTCTCCAAATTCTAACCCAGGACCTTCAGCTTAAGTACATCGGCTTATAGAATCTGGTACCACTTGAGCTACTAGGTCAAGTGGTACCAGATTCTGTAAGCCTATGTACTTAAACTGGAGGTCCTTTTTTTGTGACGACCCAACGCCCCTGGAGTCACAACCCAGCGTGGTGGGTCTCCCGAGTCACAGCGTGACGTCGTACTCACAGAACTTCTCCCAGCTGACTGGAGAGTTTTTATACCTTCCACAGATTTGAACCCAAAACCTCCAGCTTAAGTACATGGGCTTACAGAATCTGGTACCACTTGACGGTGTTAGGTCGTCACAAAAAAAGGCGCCTTTTTGTGATGGCCCAACGCCTCCGGAGTCAAAACCCAGCGTGGTGGGCCCCCTGAATCACAGCGTGACGTCGTACTCACAGAACTTCTCCCAGTTGGCAGGAGAGTTTTTATACCTTTCCCAAATTCTAACCCAGAACCTTCAGCTTACGTACATGGACTTATAGAATTTGGCACCACTTGAGCTACTAGGTCAAGTGGTACTAAATTCTGTAAACCTATGTACTTAAACTGGAGGTCCTTTTTTTGTGACGACCCAACGCCCCCGGAGTCATAACCCAGCGTGGTGGGCCCCCGAGTCACAGCGTGACGTCATACTCACAGAACTTCTCCCAGCTGGCAGGAGAGTTTTTATACCTTCCCCAGATTCGAACCCAAAACCTTCAGCTTAAGTACATGGGCTTACAGAATCTGGTACCACTTGACGGTGTTAGGTCGTCACAAAAAAAAGGAGCCTTTTTTGTGACGGCCCAACGCCTCCGGAGTCACAACCTAGCGTGGTGGGCCCCCCGAGTCACAACGTGGCGTCGTACTCACAGAACTTCTCCCAGTTGGCACGAGAGTTTTTATACCTTCCCCAGATTCGAACCCAGGACCTTCAGCTTAAGTACATGGGCTTACAGAATCTGGTACCACTTGAGCTATTAGGTCAAGTGGTATCAGATTCTGTAAGCCCATGTACTTAAGCTGAATGTTCTGGGTTCGAATCTAGGGAAGATATAAAAACTCCGAGGGCAGCTAGGAGAAATTCTGTGAGTACGACGCCACGCTGTGACTCGGGAGGCCCACCACGTTGGGTTGTGACTCCGGGGGCGTTAGGTCGTCACAGTTAGGACCTTGGCCCATTAAGGCGGTCAAGAATTATTCCACGATAAGGGTAACTATAATGAAATCTAAACAGGAATGACATGGTGAGCAAGACATTGGCCTGAAAAGATGATACAATAATTAATCCTAGCTCATTTCAAGCAAAATACTACTTTTTTTTTTTTTTTCCGACCAAATGTAGGCTATACTCTTAACATTCGTGTACACTTTACAGTGCTTGCATAAGTTCTTATACACGAGTCAGAAAAGTTGCAAATATTAAAAAAAAAAAATAAAATAAAACCTTTGATTTGTGAATATTAACCCTCTCTAAATCAATGTAATGAAGCCAAACACCCGCTCATCTTGAAGTGTTAAATGAGTTTGCAGAACCAACAGATAGCGCCATCATTTTCTACGACTAATTAACCAAGACGCCAATATAATCATCGTCTATTATATTCCAATATGAATCAGTACAAACTTTCTGTCTTATCGTCCCATCACTCTGTGAATCTCTAATGGAAGCTATTCAACGACATACCCTTGTAATATGTATCCATCGAGAACATGCAGAGTGAAAAACATTCGATTGAACACATTTCAAAGAACAAAATCCATAGACCGGAATCACTACGATGAGACATCGAGAGAGAGAGAGAGAGAGAGAGAGAGAGAGAACCTGAAAACCATATAAAAAAAAAAGAGTGAGGGGATCGCAGAGGGAGGAGGATTTGGATCAGAAGCACCCAGAGCGTGGGGAAAATGGATGTACATATGCAAGTCTGTACGAGAGGAGAAAGAAAATGAATATGACGTGGCATACAATGCTGCGGCGTTGGAGATGCTCGCGTTTAGTCAGTCGCGTGATGGTGCCCATTCATCTGGTCGAAATGTCTAATGTGGTTCTATGCCATTGGTTGATCATTTTTTTAAACGAACAATATTCTTATTATTTTAATTAATGTTTGCATGTGTTTCATACTTTGTCGTCGCTGATCTTTACTCGTTTCCAAACCTGGAAGAGGGTCCAGCTCAGCTGGGTATCTGCCTCTGGAATTGCAGAAGATCTGCTTCTCTTATAAACTGATGGAAAAATAATAAAATTAGTTGAAACAATAATAACATGGCCTCTATATACAGCACTGATTAAAATAATTTTCAGAAAAAAAATACGATAATTTTTTTAGACATAATTACCTTTCTAAATATGTTCTTAGAAAAAACTGGAGGATTACAAACGGTTCTACTTAAAATTCAGTCTCCTAGACAGAACTCACTTATACAGTACAATTATACCATTCAATAAATGGTACGAGAAACGATAGCAGATGCGATTTGAAAAATACCAGAAATATTTTCTCATACCGTAAGATTATAACGGCCAAGAAGTAGGATAAATAATGGCTAAAATGAACACCGAGATTTTTACGTAGAAACCCAAATAGGAAAAAATCATGGGGACCGAGTTCAGAAAGATCTCAATATGAAAAATAAGATTTACAATATTTTTCTAGATATCAAATATTGTAGAAAATATTTACTAAGAGAAATCACTGCTCTTAGAACTCTCAATATGCACAAAAGCACCCTCCTATTTTTCTCTCACACTCTTTCTTTTCTCTTCCTAAAAAATAATTCTCATTATTTATCTCAATCTTCTCAGAGAAGACCTTCGTCTCTTCTCTTTTTTGCAAGTATCAGATGCAGAAATCTTCAGATTCTGATTCTTTTTCGGATAGTGAAAAACTTGTTTAAAACTTCTATAGAGGCTTCAAGGAGACACCTTACTTGAAGAAAGGTGGGCACAACGAATGGTGTAACACCCGAAAATTTCTGTATGTATTTATTTATTTATATGTCCAAAGTGTGTAGGTGTAATTGTCATAATTACTCAAGTTGAAAAGTCAAGATGAAAGTAAAAGATTTATTTTTAATTAAGAATAGAAGAAATGATAATTGTAGAAATGTTATTATAGTATAATTAAATTGAATAAAGGAATTTGAAAAGTCAAATTTGTGCCATTTGTTATGGCAATTGGCGTCAGGTAAAGGAAAAAGAACCAAAAAGGGATAACCATTTTAGTTAGGGCAACTAACCATTAGTTTGGATTTGATGGAGAGTTAGAAAATAATAAGGGATATTTCACCAACCAACGGATGACACCTCATAATTTTCACCATTTAATGAAGAAAAACCCCATCAGTAAACAAAGGAGAGACAACGATGAACCCCACCCCCCAAAAAAAAAAAATAAATAAAAAAAATCCTCGCGCTCTCGATCTCGCAAGCTTCTTAAGGTAATAGGGAGATTTCTTTAATTAAAGATATTTTTCATCTGTGAGCTAGAAACCCACAGCTATTTCCTCCCTTTCAGCCGATCGCCCACTTTGGCAGCAACCCACCTCTCTTCTCTTAGGATTTTACGGTAAGGATTTGGTTAGAGTTTTAGATTTTTGAAATTTATGGAGTAAATGTTGGTTGTTATTGAACTTTTGGATATTAATGAATTATAATGGTTGAGTTTTGAATGGATAGTTGGTGTTAGTTTTGGATGCGCGAAAAATACAGAAATTTTTTCAACTCTTTCGATTTAATGATGCTAAATCTTATTTTATGGCTACGTAATGATCATGGATGGATTAGATTAGGAGAACTGTGCATGTTATTGTTTGGAATTAGGTTTGAAAAATGTTGCAAAACAGGGCAGTTTCGGGTTTTGATTTTCTGCCATTTATTGAGTTCATTTTTTGATAAATGAATTTCACCATGTTAAACTAGACTCTTTAAGGATTTCATAGTATTTTAAATCATTGGATTCCGTTAAGAATTGAGTGTGTTATGGATGTTTGAAGTTGAGTCAAAATTATTGGTGCAATCCGAGAATTTTGAATGGAATTGGTTGAAATGTCTTAAGAAATTGATGATTGAGTTATTGAATGGAAAATTTTGGTTTAGTTATAATAGAATTTAATGTTTTGATTGTTGAATGGTTATTATATTGTTGACGTATTAATGGTTTTAATGCACATGTATTAGGGTTGACATCACCGAGGAAAGTGATCAAGGTTTGCTTGAATTGCTAAGGACCGAGGTAAGTTTTGTTGTATGTGTTTGGCTTTTATGGCCTACATCACAAAGGTACTAGATATTATGTGTTTTATGGGGTATAGTTGACGGGTAGATAAGTTATAGGAGGTGTTCTATATTCGGTATTATGTCTGTTGAAATGTCATGAGGATTACCTATATACTTTACGTTGATGAAATGTCATTTTATTATGTTATGTGTATTGTGCATTTCGATGGTTCATGCATCACGTTTTTATGAAAGCATACAAAATGTTTTATGTACATGTTTTATGTAAGAAACTCAATAATATGTAATGTACGTAATGGTTAAGGTGTGGGATAGGGCTAATATGACATGTGTTTTGCCATTCTCTAGGACTATGTAAAATCGAGCACGCAGGGTATTTGTCCTTCTCTGGAACCATGTAAAACAGTCCCTACCCAGGACCTACTGTAATCTTTGCGCCTACTCCCCTATTCGAGCCCCCCTTAACCCATGTCAAGTGAAAAGTAAAGAATGTACAAGTTTTTATAAAACATGCATGCACAAGCATCCATTGCATTTTACATCTTTTGCTGAGTGTTAGGCTCATTAGTTTAAACTTTGTGATGTAAGTGATGACTTTACAAGTGAAGACTTCGAGCCTCAAGTCGATGGATAGATCCGGTTGGAGGAGTGAACTCATGATGGAAGGTTTGTGGCTGTCAAGCAATTTTGACCTGTGGGTGAACTCCAAATGTTTTGATATAAGTTTTCATGATTTAAAATCTATGTATAGAAGGATTTATGTTTTAAAAATACTGGACTTGCTTGGAGTTTAATTACGATGTATAGAAAATGTTTTAATGATGGGTTTTCATTCGTATTTTTTTAGACTTTCGCTGTGTATTTTGTTTTGTTTTTAATGAGCTATAAAATGTTTGAAAATTAGGGATTTTGGATGATGTTTATAGGTTATGTGAGGTTGGTTGAAGTTAGGGTAGTTTTTATGAAGTGTTATTAGCTGTAAAATGAATTTTTCCAAACTTATTTTATAAATATTTCCCACTTATTTTAAAATGATTTTAAAAAATTTAAAGTTCAAGTTCGGTTATTTTAATTTTTGAAAAAATTTACGTGAAAGTTTAAATGTATGTCAAGTGAGTCGCGACGTACGGGTCGTGACAAATAGAGACTTTAAAAGTCTCTATTTACACCCAAAAACTGCAGCCAATCTGTAGGATCGAGATTGTCTAAGAGTAGACCTTTAATTTTTTTTTTAAGCTAACAGTTAACAAACAACCAGTAAAAGTAAAAGAGGGATAGAGAGAAAATTCAACACACGAGTTTTTACGTGGTTCGGCCAAAACCTGCCTACATCCACGCTTCAAGGTTTCCCCCTTGAAGATCCTTAACCTCTCCTCAACGAGAATTCTAGATCGAGCTTCACGGGCGTCGATCTACAGCCTTACAATTCTGGATTGAACTTCACGGGCGTCAATCCACTGCCTTTCAGGTTTTACAGATTTGAGTGAATGAACACAACAAACTACAAACTCTCAAAACAAATTCTCAAGTTTGGGAATCAAGAGATGTAGATGAAAAATACAGAGTATGATGAATCGCACGTTAGGGCTAGAGATGTTAAACGAGCGAGTCGAGCCGAGTCGAGCCGATAAAGTCCCAACTCACCGAGCCTAGCCGAGCCAAACGAGCCTGGAAGGTTTGTGGCTGTCAAGCAATTTTTGAACTGTGGGTGAACTCCAAATGTTTGATATAAGTTTTCATGATTTAAAATCTATGTATAGAAGGATTTATGTTTTAAAAATACGGACTTGCTTGGAGTTAATTACGATGTATAGAAAATGTTTTAATGATGGGGTTTCATTAGATTTTTTTTTAGACTTTCGCTGTGTATTTTGTTTTGTTTTTAATGAGCTATAAAATGTTTGAAAATTAGGGATTTTGGATTGATGTTTATAGGTTATGTGAGGTTGGTTGAAGTTAGGGTAGTTTTTTATGAAGTGTATTAGCCTGTAAAATGAATTTTTCCAAACTTATTTTATAAATATTTCCCACTATTTTAAAATGATTGTAAAAAATTTAAAGTTCAAGTTCGGTTATTTTAATTAGCCTGCCGAGCCTAACGAGCCTGCCGAGCCTAACGAGCCTGCCGAGCCTAACGAGCCTGCCGAGCCTAACGAGCCTGCCGAGCCTAACGAGCCTGCCGAGCCTAACGAGCCTGCCGAGCCTAACGAGCCTGCCGAGCCTAACGAGCCTGCCGAGCCTAACGAGCCTGCCGAGCCTAACGAGCCTGCCGAGCCTAACGAGCCTGCCGAGCCTAACGAGCCTGCCGAGCCTAACGAGCCTGCCGAGCCTAACGAGCCTGCCGAGCCTAACGAGCCTGCCGAGCCTAACGAGCCTGCCGAGCCTAACGAGCCTGCCGAGCCTAACGAGCCTGCCGAGCCTAACGAGCCTGCCGAGCCTAACGAGCCTGCCGAGCCTAACGAGCCTGCCGAGCCTAACGAGCCTGCCGAGCCTAACGAGCCTGCCGAGCCTAACGAGCCTGCCGAGCCTAACGAGCCTGCCGAGCCTAACGAGCCTGCCGAGCCTAACGAGCCTGCCGAGCCTGAGCCTAACGAGCCTGCCGAGCCTAACGAGCCGAGCCTAACGAGCGGATCAAAAAAATTTTCAACTCGAGCTGGCTCGCGAGCCACGAGCCTAACGAGCCGAGCCGAGCTGGCCCAACGAGCCTAACGAGCCGAGCTTAACGAGCAGAAATTACATAAATAAAGATTTCCTTACATAATCACTTAAATTTAAAATAAATATGTCATCAAATTCTAATTCAATGCATAAAATAAATTAAAAACGTAGGTGAAAAATAACATAACTCATGACTGGTCGCCGTCGGGTTCATCGTTGTCCATGTCCTCACCATGTTGTGGAGGGCAATATGGTCTCAACAGGTGCTCTGAAAAGATAGGTAAATTTGGGTTTGGATTCAAATGGTCATGATGAGCATTTATTGCTCTCACATAACATGCAAAGAAGTTTGTCTGCTCCACCAGACATAATGTTTGAAAGAAAAGTATATAATCATAATAAATAATATTGTTAAATAGATATGTCACAAGTCAACTTCTAGTTACCTAGTATTTTAATATTTTTAATATAAAATATTCTAAAATTTTGCATATTATAAGATAATGTTTGAAAGAAAAGTATATATTATAATATTTAATCTTATTATAAATGAAATGGAAAGCGTGACATATGTATAATAAAGCCAGAGAATAAAATTCACTAACTGGAAGTTTAACGCTTAAATACTGATTTATAATGTAGTTGAAATATTAAAATAGAAATTCATGAAATGTAGGTCACTTAACTGTAATTAGTGATTAAGACAAACAAAATAAGTAATCATCTTATCCGATAGAACCATATAATGTCATCTTTCAATAAAGTTAGAGATACCCACTTAGCCAAAGACGAAGCCATCTTTATAATTAGACCTATTTTGTTACACCTCCAACATTTGGGTACAAATTTAATCTCTCCAAAGACTTTCACACCTTCTATCGATTCCACACGATATTTCATGAAATAAGCCGATAAAATTTCTTCCTAAATAGCTGCTCATTTACTCACCCACATACATATCTCCTTCACAATGATTGAATTGCAATGTCAAATGAGGAAAAGAGTGGAGAAATAGAATGAGAGGAGAGACTGTCAAATAGGAAAAAATACGGATGGATGTCAACATCGTATGAACCCTAAATTTCATGTCCTCAAATCAGTGTGAATTAGGGTTTGCAGCCACATGGGTGTCTCTGTTTTGCACTAATATCATCTACTAAAGAGTCTGTCTACAATTTTTTTATTGAAATTAATTTTTTTTAAAATTAAATAATACTTTACTGGTTTTGTTATATTTATTTTTTAATTTTATAATTTAACATTATATTTGAATATGTCAGTGATTAATTAAAGAAAGTAATTTAGTATATTATTAGATCGTAAATTTAATTATAAAATATTATAAATAATTAAATTACAAAATGAAATTAAAATGACGAGGTCAACCTAGTTATAGGCAATTTTCCGTGCACTTCAATACGACGACGTATGGGCTGAATGTTGTCTCGTTTCTCGACAAATGCGAATTTACTACGTACGTCTCATTAGAAACGGACCGAGGAGGAACAAGGAAAAGAAGGCGACGGAGAAAGGAGAGCGAAACTGGAGTCTCTCGGGAATAGAGCGAAAAATTTCACTGAAGAAGCAGCAAAGAAATCTCAAAACCTGACGAACTCCACAAAATTCTCCGATTTGGTCTCGGAAACTGCGAAGAAATCGAAGGAGATTGCTGCTGAGGCTTCCCGAACCGCCGACCTTATCAAATCGGCGGCCATTAAACAGGCTGATCAGTTAAAATCGCTATCCGTCTCCGACATTATTCTGCCACAGCTTTCTTCGCTTCCCATCGTCCATTCCCCAGCTCCAATGTTGAAGCTGGAATATTTATTTTTAGGTGTCGACCAGTTACATTATAGGTCGACACTTTCTGTGAACGAGGAAGAGCCGATGAATCGGCCTTCGAGTGTCGACTGTCTCTAGGAAGAGTTAATTGTCCATTGTCATTTTTTAATTGTTAATTGTTATTATAATATACTTTAATTTTATTGTAATATACTAATATTATAATTGAGAGTGAGGATTTTTGGTCGACCCTCGGAATAAAATAATTTTTTTATGTGTCGACCAGTTACATTAGTGGTCGCCACTTGCTTTGAACGAGAAATGGCCGATTGAGCGCTCATAAATAGCCTATAAATCGGCTATGTTTCTGGTTATTGTTAATTGTTGACTGTTGTTACTTGTTAATGCTTATGTTATTTGTTAATTGTTATTATGATATCATATGATATCACATCATCACGATCACAATAAATATAAATATATAATCAACTAATCAAATATATTTATTTCATTACAATTGCAATTTGCAATTTTGCAGGATAGCCGATGGCTGTGAATTGTGATTCACATTTCTTTTCAGTTTTCTTCCCCAAAATTTTAACATACGGCCAGAGGCAGAGCCGATCAATGATCAATCAGCATTTAGCTTCGATTTATCGCATTCGTGTCTTCTGTCGAGCGTCGGAGAGTCGCCGGAGAGTGCCCCGACCTGGGCATCAGATTGGGATTGAGTGATTGACCGAGATATCGAAGAGTGGGAGATTATCAATGGTCAGGCGTTGCCACGTCGGAGAGGGCTCAGCGCTCGCCGCAGGACCCAAGCTGGGCTTCCGTTGACGAGCCAGCTCGCGAGCTGGCTCGTGAACTCGCGAGCAGGCTCGCGAGCAGGCTCGTTGAGCCCGGTCATTCACTGGCTCGCGAGCCGGGATGTCCAAGCTCGGCTCGACTCGCCTGTGTGACTCGAGCCAAACTCGCTCGTTACTGTAGCGAGCCGAGCCAAGCTCGGCCCGCTACAGTAACGAGTCGAGCGAGCGAGCTGACGAGTAGCTCGCTCGTTTAACATCTCTAGTTAGGGCTCAAAGCTAATTTTCGCAAAAGTTATTCCTTCGTGCTCTAGCCTCGGCTTAAATACTCTGTCTAATTTCTGCTTCATAGAATTGAATGCTTCTTTCTACAAATGGAAAAATGTTACCGTTGGGAAGCATCCGTACTCAAGCAGATATCCGTTGCATCTGAAATTGCTGTTCGTCGTCTCCATTAATGTTCTAGAGTTAAGGCTGAAAATGACGCCACTGTAGCTTCGCGGTTATTTTGAATTCTGGCGGAAGGTCACCGGTGGAAGTCTTTAAAAACACAATCGGCAAAAGCACTTTGAAACGCCATCGGATGATGCGACAAGAAGTGCTTGAACCGGTACCTGCAGATGTATCATCAAACGCCATCGGCAGATCCAACTTGAAATGTTATCGGCAGATGTAAGCTTTGAACGTCATCGGTAGAAACACGTTGAAACTCCATCGGTAGATGTAAGCTTTGAACGTCATCGGCAGAAACACGTTGAAACTCCATCGGCATAAGCATTAGCACTGAACCGCCATCGGTATGAGTTTCTTTAACCTACTGAACCGCTATCGGTATATGCTACTTCAAAACGCCATCGGTATGAGTGATTCTGAAATGCCATCGACAGGAGTAGCTTCAAATGCCATTGGTAGGAGTAGCCTTGAACGACTCCGCCTTTGTCGTTTAGTGATCAGCATGAGTAGTTTGAAAACACCATCGGCAGAAGTAACCTTTGAACGACTTTGCCTTTTGTCGTTTAGTGATCGGTGTATGTCTACTTTTAACAAACCATCGGCAGATCAGTTTTTCAGCCCTGTACACTTAACCCGATTCATTAGATAACTAAAATACCCTTTTCAAGGGTATTTCCAAACAAATAATTTCATATTCAAAATACATTCTTCTAATTTAATAAACATAATCAAATTATATGACAGACATATAAACACATCATCAAAAATACATTTAGACTTAAACATTAATTAAGTCAACAATCTCCCCCTTTTTGATGATGACAACCTAAATTTGATTAAGTACAACTCTCCCCCATAATCCTAGCTCCCCCACAGAATATGCATATATTTCAATTTCGTTCTGATTCTCAAAACATGCATACACAATTCATATCAATTCTGATTAATTTCTCAAGCAACATCAATCACATCAAATATGTTCTCCCCCATTTACAAGATCAAAAAACAAGCAGAGGGACAACAGAAGCAATGCATTCAACACAAGAATATCAATAAAGAGACATCAGAGTATTCAACATTAGAGTAGGAATAAAATTGAGAAAAAAAATATTATCTATTTAAAGAAGGCTAAAAAATGATCCCAGAAGGCTTGGTGAATCCAAGAATGCTCTTCAAGGTGCGGGGAAAAGTAAGCAGCCACAAGTACTTGAAGTGAATCAATAGCTAGAGGTAGTGGTGCTTGATAGATCACTAAAGCCTGACAGGGAGAAGGCGCTGGATGAGGAGCAGTAGATGGAGAGGGTCCTTGAGAGACCACCAAATCCAAGTAGGGAGCTGAAATGGAAGAGATTTCTGGAAACAGCAGCATGTCCATGTAGGATCGAGATTGTCTAAGAGGGGGGGGGGGGGGGGGGGTGAATTAGACCTTTTTTTAAAATTATTACTCTAACTGCAAACCAACACAACAATAAAAATAACAGAGAGAGAGAGAAAAAACCAACACAAGAGTTTTTACGTGGTTCGGCCAAACCTTGCCTACATCTACGCTTCAAGGTTCCCCCTTGAAGATCCTTAACCTTCTCCTCAACGAGAATACAAGATCGAACTTCCGGGCGTCGATTTACTGCCTTTTACAATACTGGATTATTCTTCATGGGCGATAATCCACTGCCTTATACAGGTTTTGAATTTGTGACAAATCAATACAATCTAAACTCTCTCAAAAGTTAAATCTCAAGTTTAGGTTCGAGAGAAGTAGATGAAATTATTCAGAGTATGATAAATTTCGCAGATTAGGGCTCAAGAGTAAAATTCGCAAAAGTTGTTTCTTCGTGCTCTAACCTCGGCTTAATACTCTGTCTGATTTCTGCTTCACAGAGTTGAATGCTTCATTCTTCAATTGGAAAAATGTTACCGTTGGGAAGCATCCGTACTGAAGCAGATATCCGTTGCATCTGAAATTGCTGTTCGTCGTCGCCATTAAAGTTATGGAGTTAATGCTGAAAACGACGTCACTGTAACTTCGCGGTTATATTCAAATTTGGCGGAAGATCACCGGTGGAAGCAGCTTTAAAAAATCGGAACGTCATCGGTGGATGCAACTTGAAAAGTCATCGGCAGATGTATCTTCAAACGCCATCGGCAGATGCAGTTTGAAAACGCCATCGGCAGATGCAGTTTGAAAACGCCATCGGCAGAAGCACCTTGAAAACGCCATCGGCAGATGTATCTTCAAACGCTATCGGCAGATGCAGCTTGAAAACGCCATCGGCAGAAGCAACTTGAAAACGCCATCGGCAGATGCAACTTGAAAACGCCATCGACAGAAGCAGCTTGAAAACGCCATTGGCAGATGCATCTTCAAACGCCATCGGCAGATGCAAGTTTTGAACTCCATCGACAGATTCAAGCCTTGAACTCTATCGGCATATGTAATATTATAAGTGCTGAACCGCCATCGGTATGTGTTGCTCTAAGAGGCTGAACCGGCATCGGCAGATGTAATCTTGAACGACTTCGCCTTTTGTCGTTTAGCGATCGGCATGTGTGATTCTTTAAACTCCACTGTTTTTGTCGTTTACCTATCGATGGATGCCATTCTTTTCTTCAACCGGTGGATGTCTTCTTTGTCTTTTAGCTATTGGTTAATGTGAACATTTTATACAATTTCAGCCCTGTACACTTAACCAATAAGACAACTAAAATACCCTTTCCAAGGGTATTTCAAAAACGATTAATTTTATATGCAAAACTCATTATTCTCATTTAATAAACATAATCAAATATATTACTCATCATATAAACACATCATCAAAAACATATTTAGACTTAAACTCTATTTAAGTAAACAGTCCAGACAAGGAAGAGGCTCTACAGCAGGAGAAGCAGTAAGAGATGCATCCATAGGACTTGAGGACACTAAAAATGGCTCATGGACAGAAAGAGCAGCAGGTGGAGAGAATGTCAGAGCAGCCTCCTGAAGATCTAAGGGCAGTAGCCGAGCATCGTCACCTTCCTCTGGTCGGATGATCGGAGGGAGGAAGTCTTCAGAACAAGCCATTGTGACACAGACTGAACTGGATGGTCCAGGGGCGGGTTCGGGGTTCAGATCTGCAACTGAAGATCTGAGAGACTCAAGTTCCCTGACAACAAGGCGTCTGTGACCATCCACTTTCATTGCCAACAACTCAAGACCAGTATCCACAGCAATGCTCATGTTCTTTTGGGTCTTCTCAAGCTTGGCGTCTAGAGACTGTTCAAGCTGACAGAGGGCTGACCCTAGACTGTCAATAGTAGCCTTTAAATCATTGTACTGAGTCTCACTCAATGAAAATCTCCGCTGATAAGTCAGAGGAGTGGCAGGAGTAACTGACTGAATTGGAGAGGAGACTTGGACTAGTGGAGCTGGTTGGACAGGAGGAGGTGGTTGTACTAGTGGAGAAAGTGGGACTGGTGGAGGGGTTTGGACTGGAGGAGGGAGAGAAGGTACCAAAAGTATAGGTGGAGGGGAAGGTGGAAGGGATGAGGGCACAGATAATGGAGTGGAATGTGCTACTAATGTAGGATGTGGAGGAGGAGGAGGAAGACTATGAACAAAAGGTGAAAGGGAAAGGCTAAGAGGATGAGAACGAGACACCTGAGAGGTAGAATGTGAGTTATCTAAGGCAGGAATCTCAGATTCATCCATACCTTCTTGAACAGATTCCTCTTGCAGGATAAGTTTCCTCTTCCCAAGCTTAACAGAGGCTGCCTTGGTAGTCTTTATCTTAGCCACATCCAAGACAAACTCCCCTTTTCTTGTTTTCTTGATTCCCATTTTCTTCAGGGTAGTTTGGGAATAGTAACTGGAGGGTTGAAGACGGACAAGATCTTCATCCCCTGGAAATACAACATCAAGCTGTGACAATATCCTCATGATAAGCAAGTTGTAAGGCAGAGAAGTGGCCCTGGTTGACACAGCCTGAATCATCCATCTAACAACTACAAATCCCAGGTTGAAAGGGGTCTTGTGGTAAAGTGCAAACAGAACAAAGAGTTCCATTGCACTCACCTCATCGTGGTGACCACTCTTAGGGACAATGTTGTACCCTAACATTTGATGCAATAACCTGGCCCTTATGGTCAGGTGTTTGCCCTTAAGATGATCAGTGGTTTGGTTTGGGTCTAGAGCGATAGTCTTGAGAAAACCATGACCCTCAAGGGTACCAAAGAAAGGAAGCTCAGATCCTGAATCATAAAGGTGAGGGCAGCTATCTAGATAGGAGCACTCCAAAAGAGCATTTATTGATTGGAGTGTGAGTTCTATGTGCTTTCCATACACATAACTCTTAATGTTGGAGAAATCAGAGGTAAAACTCAAATTGGCATAAAACATACGGATGGCTTCAGGGTAGTAGTAAGATTCTACTTCAAACAATCATAATAACCCAAGATCCTTCAAGAGTTCAACAATGTTCATGCCATAAAAGTCTTCAAAGTAAATACCACGACAGGGAATCAGAGATTTATGCTTATAGTCGTCATGATACCTTGCTTCTGAGGCTTGACTGGTGAAGAAGAGAGATGGCCACGCGTTTGCACGAGGAATCACACGAGGCGGACGAGCTGAAATTTTAGCCTTCTTCTTGGCTGGTTTAGGAAGAGCGAGAGATGATGAAACCATTTGAACGATTCGAAGAAGAAAACCTAGAGAGAAAGAGGATTGGAAGCAGAGGTTTTCTGAAAGGGTGCAAAAGATGAAACGTCTCGGAGAAGAAATAAAGTTTAAATGGAATAGGGCATCGCCCGACGAGATGAAGTCACACGTGTAAAACAGACATCATCCGATGAGTCACACGTGTTAGCAGATTAAGATTATATCAACCGATGCCTATCTGTAGATGTGCATCTGCCGATGCCTATCGATTGCAATGCATTTACCGATGCCCTCACAGACAAAAACTGCTCTATCACTCAAGATTCACCAACAGAGGAAACTTAGCTTTTCTCAAACCGAATGAGACCTAATCTTATTCTTATATTAATGAAGGTCTTTTCATCCAACGGTTTTGTAAATATGTCGGCCAATTGATCTACAAAATTTACAAACTCTAAGGAGATATCACCTCTTAGAACATGCTCTCTTATGAAGTGATATCTGACATCGATATGCTTTGTTCTAGAATGCTGAATAGGATTTTTAGAAATGTTGATAGCACTGGTGTTATCACACCGAATAGGAATCCTATCATAAAATAGATTATAATCTTTCAAAGTCTGTTTCATCCAAAGCATTTGTGTACAACAACTGCCTGCAGCAATGTATTCACTCTCAGCAGTTGACAATGCAACAGAATTCTGTTTCTTAGAATACCAGGAGACTAAAGATTTACCTAAGAACTGACAGGTGCCACTAGTGCTTTTCCTATCAACTAGACTACCTGCATAATCAGAATCTGAACATCTAATCAGATCAAAAGAGGTGCCCTTCGGATACCATAATCCTAGGTCAGGTGTCCCACTAAAATATTATAAAATCCTTTTGACAGCAGTTAAGTGAGATTCCTTAGGAGCTGCTTGAAATCTAGCACAAAAACAAACACTAAAGAGTATATCTGGCCTACTTGCAGTCAGATATAACAATGAACCAATCATACCACGATATTTTTTAGTATCAACACTTATTCCTTTTTCATCTTTATCCAATTTAGTTGTGGTACTCATAGAAGTCTTGGAAGACTTGACAGATTCTAAACCAAATTTCTTTAGAAGTTCCTTGATGTATTTTTCTTAACAGAAGAAAATTCCATCAGGAGATTGACTGGAAACCTAAGAAGAATTTTAACTCCCCCATCATACTCATCTCAAATTCACTTTGCATGAGGGAGGAAAATTCATTACACATGTTGACATTAGTTGATCCAAAAATAATGTCATCGACATAAATTTGAACTAACAGAATGTCTTTATCCTTTTGCATGGTAAATAGAGTTGAATCTGTATTTCCTTTTTTGAAACTCCTTTCCTCAAGAAAATTCTTCAATCTATTATACCAAGCTCTAGGAGCCTGCTTAAGACCATAAAGAGTTTTCCTTAATTTGTAGACATGGTCGGGTTTATCAAATTTGCTCAACAAAAACTTCTTCATTGATGTAACCAGTTAGAATGCACTCTTACATCCATTTGAAAAGAGTGTGAAGTGTTTGTAGCAGGCAAAAAGCTAGAACATTCTTATTGACTCTAATCTAGCTGCAGGGGCAAATGATTCCTCAAAATCAATACCCTCTTCTTGGAGAGTAGCCTTAGCAACTAGTCTGGCCTTGTTTCTAACCACAATCTCATTTCCATCCATTTATTTCTTATAACCCATTTAGTTCATATAATGGGATGATCCTTAGGCCGTGGAACAAGTTCCCAAACATTGTTCCTTTCAATTGATTTAATTCATCCTGCATACCATAATCCATTTCTCATCATTCTCGGCCTCTTCAAATTTCTTAGGGCTCTACTTGAGAAATGAACCACATTGGCACAGAGGTTTCTAAGAGAGGATCTAATCTTAATTTCTAATGAAGGATCACACTTGGAGAGACCTATTTTTCCTCTCAACAACACCATTTTGCTGAGGGGTTCTAGGAGAGGAGAAGTTGTGCTCAATTCTATGTTTGAGACACAAGAGTTCAAATCTTTTATTTTCAAATTCTCCACCATGATCACTACGAATAGCGACAATGGTGAGCTCCTTTTCATTTTGAACTCTTTTCCTAAAGCTAGAGAAGGTATCAAAAGTCTCATCCTTAGACTTTAGAAAATGTACCCAGGTGAATCTAGAGAAGTCATCTACAATAACAAAGGCAGAGTTTTCATTAAGCATAGTTCGAGCTAGTTCTTGGAGAGACCTATTTTTCCTCTCAACAACACCATTTTGCTGAGGGGTTCTAGGAGAGGAGAAGTTGTGCTCAATTCTATGTTTGAGACACAAGAGTTCAAATCTTTTATTTTCAAATTCTCCACCATGATCACTACGAATAGCGACAATGGTGAGCTCCTTTTCATTTTGAACTCTTTTCCTAAAGCTAGAGAAGGTATCAAAAGTCTCATCCTTAGACTTTAGAAAATGTACCCAGGTGAATCTAGAGAAGTCATCTACAATAACAAAGGCAGAGTTTTCATTAAGCATAGTTCGAGCTAGTTCTTGGAGAGACCTATTTTTCCTCTCAACAACACCATTTTGCTGAGGGGTTCTAGGAGAGGAGAAGTTGTGCTCAATTCTATGTTTGAGACACAAGAGTTCAAATCTTTTATTTTCAAATTCTCCACCATGATCACTACGAATAGCGACAATGGTGAGCTCCTTTTCATTTTGAACTCTTTTCCTAAAGCTAGAGAAGGTATCAAAAGTCTCATCCTTAGACTTTAGAAAATGTACCCAGGTGAATCTAGAGAAGTCATCTACAATAACAAAGGCAGAGTTTTCATTAAGCATAGTTCGAGCTAGTTCTTGGAGAGACCTATTTTTCCTCTCAACAACACCATTTTGCTGAGGGGTTCTAGGAGAGGAGAAGTTGTGCTCAATTCTATGTTTGAGACACAAGAGTTCAAATCTTTTATTTTCAAATTCTCCACCATGATCACTACGAATAGCGACAATTGTGAGCTCCTTTTCATTTTGAACTCTTTTCCTAAAGCTAGAGAAGGTATCAAAAGTCTCATCCTTAGACTTTAGAAAATGTACCCAGGTGAATCTAGAGAAGTCATCTACAAGAATTGCTGAGGGGTTCTAGAACGGAAAGTGCTCACTTCTATGTTTGAGACACAAGAGTTCAAATCTTTATTTTCAAATTCTCCACCATGAGCACTACGAATAGCGACATGGTGAGCTCCTTTTCATTTTGAACTCTCTTTCCTAAGCTAGAGAAGGTATCAAAGTCTCATCCTTACTTTAGAAAATGTACCCAGGTGAATCTAGAGAAGTCATCTACAATAACAAAGGCATAGAATTTGCCTCCTAAGCTGGCTATATTGGAAGGACCGAAGAGGTCCATATGAAGGAGTTGGAGAGGCTTTGAAGAAGAAATTGCATTCTTAGATGCAAAGGAACTTTTGATCTGTTTACCCATTTGGCAGGCTTCACAGACCTTATCTTTCTCAAAGGATATCTTATGGATCCCTCTAACTAAATTCTCCTTAGTAATCTTAGCTAAGGTATCCATCCCTACATGTCCTAATTTCCTATGCCAAATCCAAGAATCATGGGAAGAATTAACAGTAAAGCATTTCTCATCAACATGCTCAATGATATCCATATCAATAATATAGACATTTTCTTTTCTATTGCCTTTGAACAATACATTGTTATTTGAAATGTCTTTGATCACACAAGCATTAGATTTAAAAGTGACTTTATAGCCTTTGTCACACAATTGACTTATGCTAAACAGGTTATGTTTTAATCCTTCTACAAGCAGAACATTTTCAATGGTAGGATTAGTAGGATTACCTATATTGCCAATGCCAACAATCTTGCCCTTTTGGTTTCCACCAAAAGTAACACTGCCCTTCTTCTTGTTGACAACAGCAAACTTGGTTGAGTCTCCCGTCATATGCCTTGAACAACCACTGTCAAGGTACCACAGATTCTTCCCGGGAGAGTAGCCAACCTGCAAAACAGTAGTCAATTTGTCTTCTTAGGTACCCAAATCTTTTGGGTCCTAGTGTTAGGTCTGGTCTCCTTAGGAACCCATTGAAGTTTACTACCAGTTTTGATATTGTTTACTTTTAAAGGACATACAAAAGATTTATGTCCTACTTCATTACACACATGACAGGTAGTGGATCTCACAAAATAATTCTTGTAAACTTTCTTTTTACTAGATTTATCATAATCTATTCCTGCTCTGTCAAAATTTACTCTCTGTTTACCTAATAACATCTTATATAACTTGTTGCCATTAGGAAATTTCAGAATAATATTATTTAAATCCCCATTTCTGCTTTTAAGTTCAGTAATTTCCTCTTTCTGCATGTTGTATTCCTTAACATACGAGTCAACTTCTTTTGCATGCTTTTCTACTAGTCTTGCATTATCCTTCCTTTTTTAACAGATTATATTTAGTTTTTAGCATATCAAACTGTTTAACTAAATCATTAAATACATCAATTAAGTCTCCATCCTCAGTTTCATTATCACTATAGAAAACACTAACCTCATTTTCATGTGCCATGAAGCAGAGGTTGGCTACTTTATCATCTTCTGAGGATGTATCACTTTCACTATCCTCCCAAGTGGCCTTCATGGCTCTTTTCTTGAACTTCTTGGGATTCTTAGCTTGTGGACAGTCGGCCTTCATGTGGCCTGGCTTTCCACACCCAAAGCATGTGATTTCCTTCTCCTTTTGTGGTTTCTCGACCTTAGGAAATCTTCTTCCTTGCATTTTTTTTCTCTGGAGGAATTTGCTGAACCTCCTTGTAATGAGGGCAATGTCCTCATCTTCCTCTTCTTCCTCAGAGTCATCTTGTTTGCTCGAGGAAGCCTTAAGTGCTATATCCTTCTTTTTGCTGATCTCCTTTTCTTTGAGATCTTCCTTGTCATTGGCTCTCATGGTTATCTCATGAGTCATCAGTGAGCCAATGAGCTCTTCAAGTTTGAGTTCTTTGAGATCCTTAGCCTCTTGTATGGCTGTCACCTTTGGTTGCCATGCTCTCGGTAGGCGTCTCAGAATTTTCCTTACCTGTTCTTCACCTGAGTAAATCTTACCAAGAGCTTTAAGACCATTAGTGATGTTAGTAAATCGAGTAAACATAGAACTAATGGTTTCTCCTTTTTCTATAGAAAACAGTTCATATTCATGAACTAACATGCTCAATTTACTCTCTTTAACCTGGTTTGTGCCTTCGTGTGTGATCTCTAATAAGTGCCAAATTTCTTGAGCACTCTCACACCCTTGTACTCTATTAAATTCATCTCTATTTAGAGCACAGTACAGAGTGTTTATTGCCTTGGCATTAAGGCTCAGATTTCTCTTATCGGACTCAGATAATTCAGTAGAGTCTTTAGGGATACTTTTCCCATCTACAGTTTTTATGGTCTTAAAAGGACCATTCTCTATTATGCTCCAAGTCTCATAGTCCATGGCTTGAATGAATATTTTCATTCTTGCCTTCCAGTAAACATAATCACTACCATCAAAGAAGGGAGGTCCATTTATAGCTAAACCTTCTACGTGTGTGGAGTTAGTGTTGAATGTCATTGTAAATATATCTCACAGAGTGTTTAAACACAACTTAGACAATGTTAAACCTTGCTCTGATACCAATTGTAGAATCGAGATTGTCTAAGAGGAGGGGTGAATTAGACATTTAATTTTTTTTTAAGCTAACAGCAAACAAACAACCAGTAAAAATAAAAGAGGGATAGAGAGAAAATTCAACACACGGGTTTTTACGTGGTTCGGCCAAAACCTGCCTACATCCACGCTTCAAGGTTTCCCCCTTGAAGATCCTTAACCTCTCCTCAACGAGAATTCCAGATCGAGCTTCACGGGCGTCGATCTACAGCCTTACAATTCTGGATTGAACTTCACGGGCGTCAATCCACTGCCTTTCAGGTTTTACAGATTTGAGTGAATGAACACAACAAACTACAAACTCTCAAAACAAATTCTCAAGTTTGGGAATCAAGAGATGTAGATGAAAAATACAGAGTATGATGAATTGCACGTTAGGGCTCAAAGCTAATTTTCGCAAAAGTTATTCCTTTGTGCTCTAGCCTCGGCTTAAATACTTTGTCTGATTTCTGCTTCACAGAATTGAATGCTTCTTTCTACAAATGAAAAAATGTTACTGTTGGGAAGCATCCGTACTCAAGCAGATATCCGTTGCATCTGAAATTGCTGTTCGTCGTCTCCATTAATGTTCTGGAGTTAAGGCTGAAAACAACGTCACTGTAGCTTCGCGGTTATTTTGAATTTTGGCGGAAGGTCACCGGTGGAAGTCTTTAAAAACACAATTGGCAGAAGCACTTTGAAACGCCATCGGATGATGCGACAAGAAGTGCTTGAACCGGTACCGACAGATGTATCATCAAACGCCATCGGCAGATCCAACTTGAAATGTTATCGGTAGATGTAAGCTTTGAACGTCATCGGCAAAAACACGTTGAAACTCCATCGGCAGATGTAAGCTTTGAACGTCATAGGTAGAAACACGTTGAAACTCCATCGGCATAAGCATTAACACTGAACCGCCATCGGTATGAGTTTCTTTAACCTGCTGAACCGCTATCGGTATATGCTACTTCAAAACGCCATCGATATGAGTTATTCTGAAATGCCATCGGCAGGAGTAGCTTCAAATGCCATCGGTAGGAGTAGCCTTGAACGGCTCCGCCTTTGTCGTTTAGTGATCGGCATGAGTAGTTTGAAAACACCATCGGCAGAAGTAACCTTTGAACGACTTTGCCTTTTGTCGTTTAGTGATCGGTGTATATCTACTTTTAACAAACCATCGGCATATCAGTTTTTCAGCCCTGTACACTTAACCCGATTCCTTAGACAACTAAAATACCCTTTTCAAGGGTATTTCCAAACAAATAATTTCATATTCAAAATACATTCTTCTCATTTAATAAACATAATCAAATTATATTACAGACATATAAACACATCATCAAAAACACATTTAGACTTAAACATTAATTAAGTCAACACAATCTTCATTGATGGCATGGGTCCCTCATCATTAAGGAGGGACCCTACAAATCTCCCCTTCCTGACGTATGATGAGATATTTGCAATACTGCTGGGCCTATACAAAATTCGTGTTTATTTCTTTGCAAAACCTTTGTCATCATGTCAAAGCCATTATCATCCGAGTGATATTTCTCAAGATATACTTATTTGGTGTCGAACAGATCTCGTATCCAATGATACCTAATATCTATGTATTTCGACTTCAAATAAAAGCTCGTGTTCTTGCTCAAATGAATATCACTTTGACTGTCACAATACAAGATATACTTATCTTGTTTATGACCCAATTATGTCAAAAAATTTTATATCCACAAAATTTCTTTACAGGCTTCTGTAGCCGCAATAAACTCAGCTTATGTTGTAGACAATGCAACTGATTTTTGCCGCTTAGATTGCCATGAAATCGCTCTCCCTCCAAATGTAACCAAATACCCTGATGTTGATTTTCTATAGTCAATGTCTCAAGCCATGTCTGCATCAGTATAGCCTACTAATAAAGACTCTTTACTTCCAAAACACAAACTAAATTCAAAAGTACCTCTAAGATACTTAATAATCCACTTTACTGCATTCCAATGCTCTCTGCCTAGATTTGAAAGAAATTGGCTGACTACTCCAATAGAATGTGAAATATCAGGTCTCGTACAAACTATGACATACATCAAGCTGCCAACTGTTGAGACATATGGAATTTTTTGCATTTCCGCTTTTCTTTCTTTAGTGGAAGAACTTTGTTCCGAAGTAAGTTTGAAATGTTTAGCAAGTAGAGTACTTACCGGTTTCGCCTTATCCATATAGAATCAGCTGAGATTTTTCTTGATATATTTATCATGTGATAGCTATAATTTTTCATTCTTCCTATCACGAGTGATACTCATCCCAAACATCTATTTTGCCGGTCCTAAGTCTTTTGTGGCAAAAGACTTGTTAAGTTCATTCTTTATCTTAACAATCTTTTCTCTGTTTGAAATCATAATCAACATGTCGTCGACATAAAGTAGGAGAATTATAAATGTACCATCCGTGAACTTTTTCATGAACACACAATGGTCTGAGGAAGTTTTCATGTATCATTGATTTCCTATAAATAAATTGAACTTCTTGTACCATTGTCTCGGGCTTGCTTTAATCCATATAGACTCTTCTTTAATTTAGATACCAGATGTTCCTTTCCCTTGACAATGAACTCTTCTGGTTGTTCCATGTAAATCTCTTCTTCTAATTCACCATGCAAGAAGAATGTTTTAACATTGAGTTGCTCAATCTCCAAATTGAGACTTAAAACTAATCCAAGTACCACTTGTATGGATGACATTTTCATGACATGTGAAAAAATTTCTTCAAGCCAACCCCCTTATTCTGACCAAAGTCTTTCACGACCAGTCGCGTCTTATACTTTGGTTGCAAATTTTCTTCTTTGAGTCTGTATAACTGTTTGTTCTTCAGTGCTTTTCTCCCATTTGGAAGCTGAACCAACTCATAAATATGATTCTCATGCAATGATCTCATCTCATCTTGCATTGCATTTAACCAGTTCTTCTTTTGTTGATGCTCCATAGCTTCCTCATAGCACTCAGGTGCATCGCCATCAGTGATCATTATGTACTCATTTACAGAGTATCTTTTCGATGGTCGACGATATGTTGTTGACCTTCTTAACTCTGGTTCTACAGAAGTCTTTGTTTCTCCATGGTTAACATCAACAGTTGCTTGATCATTAGATTCTCCAACATCTCCCCCGTCAAAAGTTGATTTCACATGATCAACTTTTACTAGATGTTCATCCGTGATCTCCATATCTTTTTTCTTGTCTTCAATGGTCTAATCTTCAAAGAAGACAACATCTCGGCTTCTGACAATCTTCTTGTCAACCGGATCCCAAAGCCTATATCTGAATGTATCACTTTTGTATCCGATAAATGTGCATTTTTTAGCTTTGCTGTCTAGCTTGGACCTATCATCTTTAGGAATATGGACGAATGCTCTGGATCTAAACACCTTTAGATGTTTATAAGAGGGTTCCTTTCTTTTTCACGATAGTTCTGTTCATTCTCTCTGCAACGCTATTTTGTTGAGGAGTCTTTGGAACAGATCTTTTGTGCTTGATCCCGTGCACTTTGCAGTATTCATCGAATGATCCCATATATTTGCCACGATTGTTTGTGCGAATGCGTTTTAACTTCTTTCCAGTTTCTCGCTTTGTGAAAGCATGAAACTGTTTGAAAACGTTAAACACTTCATCTTTGGTCTTGAGTGCATAAGCCCAAACATTCCTTGAGTGATCATCAATAAATGTGATCATGTATTGGGCACCTCCTAACGTTTTCGTTGACATGGGACCGCAAACATCTGAATAAATAACTTCTAACACGTCTGGTTTCCTTGATGCATAATTCTTCTGAAAAGAAAGTCTGTATTGTTTTCCCGCCAAACTATGAACACAAGTTGACAGAGGTTCATCTCTTAGATGTGGCAAATAATTTCTTTTGCCAAGCAATTGAAGTCATTTTTTGCTCATGTGACCAAGCCGTTTGTGCCATAACTCAACAGACGAATCATCTTGTGCAGTATTTACTGATGTTTCATTCACAGTCACTTGAGACACATACAAAATAAACTCTTTGATTCCTCTCGCTACAACTAGCGAGCCTTTGTTGAGCTCCCATTTACTATCAACAAATTTGCTCTTGTAACCAGCCTCATCAAGAACACCGACTGATATTAGATTTAGTCTAATATCTGGAACCTGTCTGACATCTTTAAGCACCAGCTCATATTCTGTGCTGGTCTGGATACCAATGTTCCATTTTCCAATTATTCTAGAAACGTGACTGTTCCTCATTTTAGCAATGCCAATATTACCATCGGTGTAAGAAGAAAAATACTAAACTTTTGAAGTAACATGATAAGATGCTCAAGATCACACACCCAACATGATTCATTCATCATGAGGTTGACAGCATCTTCACATACAATGACATCTTCACATTCAGAGACAGTTGCAGTCGTACTCTTCGTTTCTCCTTTAGCACCTTCCGTGCCTTGTTATTTCTTCAACTTTCAGCAATCTTTTTTCATGTGACTCATCTTGCCACAATGATAGCATTTAACTCCCTTTTTACTTCTCAACTTAGATCTTCCTAACGTGTTGGCTCCAGAGACCACACGTTCCTTTGATCTCCCTCTCAGTACTGATAAAACTTCCACGGAAGAGTGTTCATTGTTCTTTCGCCTACTTTCTTCGTCAAGAACCGCGACTGTAATATCATTGAACATCAATGTTGTTTTTACAGTGCCGTTGAGCAAATTTACAATGAGATGATCATATAAATTTGGCAAACTTTGAAGTAAAAGTTCAGCTCTTTCATTTTCATCGATCTTGTGCTCCATCGCTGTAAAACTTCTGACTTCCGAAGGGTATATAATTTTCTTTTCAAGAAAATTTTATTATACTACTACTTCTTCTCATATATTTTTGTCAACGTATCCCATATCTGTTTGGTAGTTACCATTTCTGAGATACTTGACAAAATTTCATCTGCTATAGTAAGATGGAAAATGGCTATAACATTTTCATCTAGTTTGTTCCATTTCTCGTCTTCAACGTTCGTCGGCCTGTCGCCGATGGCCATAGCACAACCATCTCTCCGCAATAGTGTTTTCATTTTTAATTTCCACGAAGATAAATTATTTCTGTTGAATTTTTCAATTTCAATCTTTTCCGCCATAATAACGAGGCTCTAATACCACTTGTTGGGAAAATAATAAAATTGGTGGGAACAATAATAATGTCACCGCTGTAAAACGTGGACAGTACTGGTTATGATAATTCTCAGGAAAAACTGCTCTTAACAGTTTCTTTAGACAGAATTACCTTCCCAAGTATGTTCCCAGGAAAGGCTGGAGGGTCACAAACGGTCCCACTTAAAATTTAGTCTTCTAAATAGAACTCACTTACACAGTACAATTACACCACTCAATAAGCAGTACGAGAAACGAAAGCAGATGTGATCTGAAAAATACTAGGAATATTTTCCCACACCGTAAGATTATAACGGCCAAGAAGTAAGAGAAATAATGGCTAAAATGAACACCGAAGATTTTAGGTGGAAACCCAAATCGGGAAAAATCACGGGAACCAAGTCTAGAAAGATCTCACTATGAAAAATAGGATTTACAATATTTTTCTAGATATCAAATATTCTAGAAAATATTCACTAAGAGAAATCACTACTCTTAGAACTCTCAATGTGTACAAAAACAGCCCACCTATTTTTCTCACACTCTTTCTTTTCTCTTCTTCCAAAATAATCATCACTATTTCTCTCCCCCTTCTCAGAGAAGACCTTTGTCTCTTCTCTTTTCTGCAAGTATCGGATGGGAAATCTTTAGATTCTGATTCTTTTTCGGATACTGAAAGGTTTGTTTGAAACCTCTTTTTATAGAGGCTTCAAGGAGACACCTTCTTTGAAGAAAGGTTGGCACAACGAATGGGGACTTTAAAAGTCTCCATTCACGCACAAAAACTACAGTCAAAGTCTCCATTAATGGCATGGGTCCCTTGTCATTAAGGAGGGACCCTACATAAACTCAAGAAGAAGAAGGACGAGGAGGAAACTTATCTATCCGTCATCTGGAATGAAACCCATTCTCATATCCATCAACCATCTCTGCCTCGATATCTCCTGCCATTCCAATCTTTTATTTCTCCGACCACTTTTGCTTGGCCTCCATCCTCCTCAGGCTCTACAGCTCTTTCTTCTTCCTCCACTCCTCTGCCAGACGTGAACAAGCTCTCGTCAAAAAAGAAGGAAAAAAAAAAACTGTTTTGGATAACTATTTCTTCTTCTCCGTTTCTGCTTATAAATTCAGCCCTTTCATGTCTACCTCGAATTGGCCATTTAACGAAAGACCTAAGCTCAGCTCAATCTCCTCCTTGCATTTTCCTAGAAAATGTTGTTGGTTGGTCTAGTTTGTGGGGTCTCTTTTGTGACGAGGAACCTATGTCCATACCTTCTTCCTTTACCATTCTTCTCTTCAGCAAGATCTACGGATCTTGTTGAAGTTTGTCACCTTGCAGAAGGATCTCTCTGTATAGAGAAAAAAAAAACAGAGATCTCCTAAGCCTACAGCATCATACAAAACAATTCACCATTGAATTTAAGATTGTTAAATGTTTAGAAGCGATTAATCTAATAGGAAAAAAACAATCCAAGTTTTGTAGACATCATGGGGAGAGGTATTTTCAATTATTTTGCACTTCGGTCTAAATGCTTTAATTTCGATTTCTAAAGCATGTTTAGATAGTTTAAGAAATCTAACATTTTGTATCAGAGCGAAATAAAGCCTTTGTTATGGTGTTTTTGAAAATAAATTTTGAAAAAATTTTGATTTTTAAATCATCCGTTTAGTTGTTTTTGAAGTGTGAAAATATTATGAAACATTCAGAATTTAAATACGACTGTTCTGCAACAAAAAAGGTCAAATTTTGGTGTCCAAAATGGTAAGAAACTGTCAGGTTTCATACAAGTATTCACGCCGGTTAAAGCAGGTAGAGCAAACCCGACTAGAGGTTGAAGACGACATGTGTGACATGTAGCTTCAGGCGATTTTTGAAACTACAAGTCGTTTTGAGTATTTAAGAAATTGAAACTAAATTTCAAAAACTACATTTTTTTACTCATGTAAGTGACTTAAATGTCAAAATTGCACCGCACTTCATACGATGAATAATAAGCGAGTTGCCACTCAGATAGAAATTTTTGATGATAAATTAGTGATTTTGGTGTCCAAAATGGTAATAAACCATTGGGTTTTAGCTAGGTATTCACACGGGTCAAAGCGGGTCGAGCAGACTCGGCTGGAGGTTGAAGACAAGGTGTGCGACATGTAGTTTCAGATGGTTTTTGAAACTACGTGTCATTTTGAGTATTTTAGAACTTAAAAATCAATTTCAAAAACTACGTCGTTTTACTCCTGTAAGTGACTTAAATGTCAAAATTGTGTCACGCTTCACAATACCGAATTGGTTGCCACTTTAGAATGGCGCCTAAAGTGATTTGAATATGTGCCTCCAATGTGGAGGAGAGAGTGGGTGGCCACTCTGATAAAATTCTTCTAGGTTGGTTTTTTATATTTAATTTATATTAATATTGTGTATTACATTTAATATAAAATTTAAACTTGTAAATATGCATATGGTGTGATTCTAACTTGCTTCTTGTATATGTTCATAATTGCGCCTAACTTATTCGGCTGCAACGACTTGCATATTTTTTTTTTGCATATTAATTACATTTGTATTATATTTGCATATTAATATGTTAACATAGATTATAATTTATTATGTATGCATAGCTCAGTATATTATGTGACATAATAAATATGAATATGTTAAGTTAGAACTAAATTTCATGTTTATTTAGTTTAAAATTATTTATTTTGTTTTGCATACATATTTTGGTTTTTATTATGTTTTACAAAATAATATAAATAATGATATGAAATTAAAGTTTGTGATAATCTAAATGTCGAGTGATTAATATAACTTTATTTAATTAAAAAGTAGCTACAACATTTTTGATTATGTAATATTATATATTAAGTATTTAAAATCACATTATGACATTTGTTGTGATAAATTGTATAAATATAATAGATTTTATCTCACATGAATTTCTATTATATTTGTATAATTGTTTGAGGTAAAATATCAAATTATATTTCTTAATTTACCCGTAGGTATTAAGAAATAGAAAATAATTCGATTGTTTTATTATAAAGTTTTACGAATCGTATTGAATTAAAACTTTAGCCCACCTTGATTCATGATATTTTAAGCATGATTTACATTGATGAAGCATGATTTACTGTTTAAGTCTCAACTTTAAGCATGTGTAATTTAATTTTGTAGCTACACATTCTATGAGTTATTCTGATATCAAATGTGAAATTCCCGAATTATAGGGTGATAATTATAAATTGTAGAATGAGATGATTCTTCTACACTTAGGGTGTATGATATTGATTATGTTATATGGAAAGACAAATTAATCATTACACCGACTAGTATTCCTGATGAGCTTGCTCTTTATGAACGTTGGATCGTTCAAATCACATCAGTATGATGTTCATAAAGACCAAGATCGCTGCTAGTATTCGCGGTTCTATTGATCAACATAATAATGTAGTGGCATTACTGAAGGCTATTGTTGTGCAAAAATTAACACTACACAAGTGCACATATCGCAATTAAGTAATAGTGATAAGTGTTGAATTCCACTGAGATAAAATTATCAAACTTTAAATCTAAGTAAAACAAAATAAATTGATTATGGAAATTGAATAAGATGAACTAAGTGGAAATTAAAATAATAAAACAGACTCAAACAATTGGATGAGAAAGTCAATAATGGAGAGATGACCTAGATTCGATTTCCATTTTCATATGAATGTTATTATTAACGCTGAGAGAATATTGCAGCAAAATGAATTAGATGACATAAAAATTCCAATTTAATACAAGTCTCGTTAGAGTTGCTTGATTAATTTCTATAATATTTTCTTCATGGATATGAAAGACAAATATAAAAAATAATTCATTTATGCACAATTCTAATAAGTCACGTGAATCAAACAAAACGATGTGTAAATGTTTGACGTTAACAACATAACATATATGAAGTCAATCTTTCACACAATTCAATATCGTTCTCAATTCCTATTTACTACTACGTATAATAAGAATTCAAATATTTATTCATACCTTTTGCCCACTAAATAAAATAAACATAAAAAATATATTGAATTATCTAAATTATTCAAGCAACAAACTTTAACGAAAATAAATAGCATTCACATAATCAGTGTTTAGTTAAAAAGGTAATTTTGGTTCATTCTTCATCCTTCTCCATCGTGAAAACCCTTGGCCTCCATTGTTGATGTTCTAAGCTCTCCTTTGGTGAAGAAACTAGCAAGGTTGGTGATTAATTGATTGGGTTTTGGTATTTATACATTTTAGGGTTAGTTTATGGTGATTTTAGGGTAGTTTTGATGGTTTTGGTTAGGGTTTGGAAAACCCTAACCATGGAGTCCGAATTTTTCGTTTCAAAGGAGTGTTTTCTTTCCAAATTTGATGTTTTAGTTGTTGAATGAATTGGTTTAGGTGGTTTGTGGAGTTAGAATAAGAATTGGAAGTGAGTTTGGAAAAAACCGGAGTTTGGCATCAAGGGGGCCGATTCTGTTTTCTGGAATTCGGGTTGGCCAAGTTGTGTATTTGGTTAATTTGAGTATTTCAATGGATAGTAGACGTGTAGAGGTTTACAGATTGTGGTGGCACGTCGAAATCCGATGAAAAACGAGGAAGTTATGGCCGTTTGAATGTGGACGGTAAAAATTGTATAAAAATCGGGTTTTGTGATTTTAGGTTGAATTGTGATATAGTTTTGGTTAGTTTAGGTTTAAGAATTTATTATAGTTTTATTAGTGGTTTACTAAGTTAAGTTTTTGTTATTTTAGGTAATCGAGCGTGTAATTCGGTTGGACGAAGTGAACAATAGAGTGCCAAGCAGCCAGGTAAGTAGAGGATATTTGTGTTTTGTCTTCAGGCCTACACCATGGAACGGTAGGGAATTGTTTGTTTGCTTTGTTTGGTTGTTGTTTGGTTGTTTATTTCGTTTGGTGTTTGAGTATTATCTGGACATGCATCATTGTTTTCAAACTACAAAACGAACGAGTTTTAGCATGGTTTTCAATGGTGAGCTTGAAACGTAAAGGGTGGTGTGAGTTGAAATGCAATGTGGTTGTGTTAGAGTCGCCCAGTCGCGTTAGGGTAGCACCTGTGAGGAACTCTGGTAGAGTTTTCCAGTCGCGTTAAGGTGGTACCTGCGGGGAGAATAGCAGAGTTAGAGTCACCCAGTCGTGTTAGGGTAGCACATGCGAGGAACTCTGGTAGAGTTTCCTAGTCGCGTTAAGGTGGTACCTGCGGGGAGACTAGCAGAATTGAGTCACCTAGTCGCGTTAGGGTAACACCTGCGAGGAACTCTGGTAGAGTTTTCCAGTCGCGTTAAGGTGGTACCTGCGAGGGACTACTCGGGTTGCAGTTTAGCACTTGCGATAAGCTCCGTTCTGTAAATGAGCAACGAAACGCACACGAAACAAGAGCAACTGAGCGAGTAGAAATTTCATGTGTTAGGGGTTGTGTTGCATTATGTTTTTGGTATGCATTATTCGCTACTTACTAAGCATTAGGCTTACGTTTTGTGTTCTATGGTGTAGGTGACGAGTTCTATACAGGTGAGGTAGATGAGATAGCCGAGGATTAGGCCGCAGTCGGAGGAGTACGGAGTCCGCCGGTGCAGGCTATTGTCAGGGCGTCTGGACCACTGTCTTCCTCGGGTAGTGTGGGAGGTGAATGTTTTGTTGTAGATGGTTTTATAAGTGTTTTATAAATATTTTGTTTGAGAAAAGTGAAAGGTTTTGGGTACATTGTATTCGTAAATGTTTTCGTAAATATTTTGACGGTTTGCGAGTCGATTGTGTTGATGGATAATGGTCGTAAGTATTTGTGGTTTGAAACTATATGTTTTCTGGTTTACTTACAGGTTTTGGTTTAAAGAAATTTAGGCGTTATGCCGTCCGTTTTGATTTTAAAGTAAATAACGTCGGATTTACGTTCGCTATTTTTTCCATTATTCGTTTTAAGTCGGTGTTCTAAAATTTTTACGGGACTTGAAGATTTGGGTGTCGGGAGTGTGTGGTTAAAATTTTAGGCTTTTTGGAAGTGTTTTGCTCGTAGAAAAATGAAGAAAAGTCAAAAAAGTTGTAAAAATTGAAATTTGGGCATTTTTGGGCTGAAAAGCAGAGCGTGTGGCGATCGATCGCCACTGGGCGCCGATCGATCGCCCACGGGCGCATTTTTGGGCTGGAAAACTGAGGGTGTGGCAATCGATCACCGTTGGGTGCCGATCGATCGCCCACAGAGCGCGTGCGGGGGCGCGCGCGGCGCAGAGCAGCGCCCCAACATATTTTTTTTTCAATTTTTATTTTTTTTCCTATTTCTAAATTGTTTTGACCCGAAATTTTTCGACGTATTTTAAACGTATTTCACGCACGTTTTCCAACATTTTCCGAGCGTTCGAAAAACCCAAAAATCGAGTAAAAAATTTATCAAAAATTATTTTAAACGTCGTTTTAAACACGGTTTGGGTTAGCAAAGTAGCGCACCGAGCCAGGGCGGGTTCGGGGGCGTTACACAGGTACTCTCTCCTCCCAGCCATTCGAAATTAGCTCATAAAAGTAGAAGACATAATCATATTAATCATAGATTTCATATATTTAAAACTGAAAAAATATGATTAAACTTATCTTTGTCGTGATGTTGTTGTACGATGCTACAACAATAGACTCTAGTATAAACTCTTCTAGGTTTTCACTTGAGGAGTCTTCTTGTTTCTTCTCCAAGTCTTCTCCTTCCTTTTCCTTTGATCAGCGGCCCTCATGCCCCTATTCGGCGTTGTCTTTCTAGCAAAAGTTGTCTCCTTTTAAAATAATAATTCTTCCAAGATTTTATCTTTTCTTATCTAATCAAAATATTTAATTTTGATTAGATCCTCTTTTTTCTCTTAAAATCTAGTTGTTTTTTTATTCTTCTCTCTATCTAGAATCTTTCTTTTGTAACTTCTACCTTTCAAATATTCTATTTCTTGAAATCTATTTGCATCATCAGCAATCTACAAAAAATACAGATTTTGAATAAATATTTTCTTAAAAAAATACAAAAATATATATTTTATGCAAATCTAATGCTACACGCGATGCTATAACATTATCTAACAAAATATGATTCTTTTATTTAATTAATCACCAATTTTTAATAACAATATTAATTAAATATACTATGTAATAACTCTTTTTTAAGAGTTATCAGCTATTGATGAACAATATGAGACTTCAAATAAAGCACTCGCCAATACCTTTATTATGAAATTTTTATCATTAAGGCTCATTTCAGTAATAGGTGTGTGGGAACATATTATGCAGATGAGAAACATTGTGACTCAACTTAAGATACTTGATGTTGATATGTCTAATTCTTTCCTGGTGCATTATATTCTGAACACTCTTCAATAATCATACAGTTCTTTTAAAATATCTTATAACATAGATAAGGATAAATGGTCGATAAATGAGTTATTAGTCATGTGTGTTCAAAAGCAAGTTAGGTTGACAATGGAGATTGGTGATAATGCATTCATAATATCTCATGGAAAGAAAATGACTCGAGCTAGAAAGAAAGATAAAGGGAAAGGTAAAATACCAATTCAAAGTGATGAAATCAAGGACCCTGAGTGTTACTTTTGTGACAAGATGAGACACATTAAGAAAGATTGCACCAAATTTAAGTTGTGGCTTAAAAAGGAATATCATTTGTTTGTTATGAAACTAATATGGTTGATGTTATTTATAACAAGTGGTGAATTGATTTTGATTCTACAATCTATATTTCGAAAACCTTGTAAGGCATGTGAAACCTTTAGAAACCAATAGGAAGTGAACACTACATCTATTTAGGAAGTAAGATGCATTCACATGTGGAAGCTGTTGGAACATGCAATTTAGTTCTTAACAGTAATTTTATTTTGGTTTTTTAAGAAAGACATTGTACATTCCTAGTTTTTCTAGTCATTTAATTTGAGTTTCAAGACTTGTACCTTTGAGTTTTTCCTTTAATTTTGCAGACATAAATTTCAGTTTATTTTATAAATTTGAACTTATTGGAAATTGTACAATGTCTAATGGTCTTTTCTCCATTGATTTACAAAATGATACTATTCATAATGATATGTATGCTCATACTGATTTGAAATGATGTGTTATAAATGAATATTCCTCTATGTTATGATACCAGAGATTGAAACACGTATCCATTCAGAGAATTAAAAGATTAGTAAAGGATAAATTACTTAGTACTTTAGATTTTACTGATTTTGATACTTGTTTGGACTGTATGAAGGGAAATCAAACAAACAAGTCTAAGAAAGGTTATAATAGGAGTTCACAAATATTAGAGATCATACATTCAGATATTTGCAGTCTGGTTATGAATTCAAATAGTCCTAAATATTTCATATGTTTCATTGATGATTACTCTATATACATATATCTCTATTTGCTTCAGGATAACAATGAAGCATTAGATGTCATTAAAGTTTTCAAGGCAGAAGTAGAGAAACAATGTAGTAAGCAAATTAAGATCGTGAGGATTAATAGAGGTGGATAATATTATGGTAGATACATTGAGGATGAACAAAACACCTAGTCCGTTTGCTAGATTTCTTCTTCAAGTGCACGAAATCGTCGCTCAGTACACCATGTCTGAATCTCCATATTAGAATTGTGGTAGAAAGAAGAAATCAAACATTATTAGAAATATTGAGGAGTATGCG
>CM039512.1:28300728-28312948 GCA_022432975.1 Begonia masoniana | reverse complement strand
CAGTCTATTTCGCAAAGCCTGACTCAGTCATTGAACTTAGAATACGTTTTAGTTTAATTGATTTGATTTAGGTGTAAATTATGTAATTGTGCGTGAAGACTTGTAAGTTTTGCTCTCCTGGAAATGTAGACCAGAGAGCAATGTTGAATTGTAAGCATGAAGAATGGTGAATTGCGTGAAGTGCTGGAGTGTTTGAAGGAGGATGCTGCATAGCAGCAGCGCGATGCGATCTCTGTATTTTTACAGAGATCGTCGCTGCTTCCTTTTGGCAGCCCCATTTCCGCTTCTGCCCCTCCTTTAGTTTATTAATATTAAATGTTTTAAGGTTTATGATTAATAGTTTTTGTTTATATTTGAAACGATTTACCAAACGAACTTCGATTCGCTTCCGTTTCGTTTTCGATTTCATTCCGCTTTAAACTTAGGTTTTAAAGGTTTTATTTTAAAAATGTAAAAGAGAAATGATTAAAATTTATACGGGTAAATTGTTTTTTTTTTTTTTTTTTTTTTTTTTTTTTGTTCAACGGGGGATGTGAACTACAGACAGAAATGAGTTCACCAGTGTATGTGAACTACAGACAGAAATGAGTTCACCGGTGGATGTGAACTACAGACAGAAATGAGTTCACCGGTGGATGTAATCAAAAGATGTAGTTTTAAAGACAGAATTTGACAACCTTTTTACAGGAAAACGTATAAGCAGGGAACATCAAAACAGAAGGCATAAAGGTTTCAGACCTTCAAAACCCGATTCGAAACAAGGTTGTAAAACATATTTGACAGGGATTCAAGAAACACAGACTGCATGGATAGCTCTAGAATTCGAGACCATCCATGCACAACCTAAAAAGGAAGAACCCTAGCAGTTCTAGAATATTTTCAATACATTTCAAAACATATATACAACTGTCAAATACAGAGGTTTTAGACATCAATACAAAACTGAACCTACACTTCAAACGTTTTAAAACTTCAAAAGATGATACAGAACTTGACATAATTTCAGAAAATACATTCTCACATGAATAACATTTGTCTAACTGTAGCAACAAACCCCCGCAAGCTCGTGCCACCAACCACCTATTCGTCGGCCTAAGGCACAAAATGTAACGACCTGGACCTTATTCCCGCGGGCCCAAGTTGTGTAGGTCCCACCGATGGGCTGCTGCCACGTGGTAGCCACACAGGCCTGCCACGTGTACTCACGATCTTCCCTCCCCCTGAAGAGGGTTTTTGCCTCCCCCCCCCCACTCGAACCCAGCTAGCTCAGTGGTACTCCTCATTCGTAGCCCAGGGACTTGTCCCTGAGGTTCTGGGTTCGAGTGGGGGGGAGGGGGAGGCAAAAACCCTCTTCAGGGGAGGGAAGATCGTGGGTACACGTGGCAGGCCTGTGTGGCTACCACGTGGCAGCAGCCCATCGGTGGGACCTGCACAACTTGGGCCTGCCGGAACGGGGTCCAGGCCGTTACACAAAATCCTCCTCCACGGGATCCGTACCTACAACAGAGAGTTCAACTATGAGTCTAAAGCTCAGTAAGAACATACAATGCAGTTATGCATATGCTGTGCATGAACATTTTGAAATACATGAACATTACATTACATTACGTTTCACTGGACAGGAAGATATAAGTGGGAAGAGGAGCTGGCGCAACAGGAGTACACGACAGGTACTTAACAGGGATAACAGGATGCCAGTCCTCGTCCACACTTAACCATACATTACATTCACATTTTTAACTTTCATAACTTCAAATCTGGTACTGAAACATTTGCATGACTTTCAGAGAAAACGTGTATGCATGAACATTTACAGTGCTTAACATCACATAAACAGGTGACAGGATATTAAAGCAGAACATAAAGCAAAAACACACTTAACCTAAAACATAACCTACGGTTTAACTACCCAACAGCGATCCCGACAACATAAAACCTAGTACCTCCGTATTGTAGGGCCTTAAGGGCCGAACCTATACGTATGAACTTACCTGCTGTCCGTGAGTTGTAAGTCATGAATGTCTCGGTGAGTCTCAGCGATCCACGGATCTACATCATGCACAATCGGACATTAACCCTAAAACTTGATTAAAACTGGAGAATGACTATCCTAACTCGTTAACTAGCATAAAACGTTTACCTTTACTGGAGGGACTGGAGAAAACAGGGAAGAGACGAAGTTGGAATCGTCGCACGTCGTCTGGAAGAGAGAGAGAGCAGAGAAGAGAATTGAGAGAACAGAGAAGAGAAGTGAAGAGGGTTTCATGTAGGAGGAAGAGTATATCTTGTTCAACAAGTTGAACACATGGCAGCCATTCATTGGTTTCCTCCCACCTACCTTAATTCCTACCTAAACAACCCCTCCATTGGTTTTCTAACTAAATGAATGCTTTGGTTACACTTTGGTTTAGTTTTCCACTAAACATCCCAACAAGTTTCACCAAAACATACATTATATTAATATAAACCTAATCCCATTGGATAATTCGAGGGATAATTTCCCGGCCAAAAATGCCGGGTGTTACAATTTTAATTATATCTTTTAAGATTCTTTAGATGATAATTATCTAAAAGAGAGATTGTAGCACGTAAAGAAATAATTCAAATATTAAAAATGAAGGGAATAACTACTAGACCTCTTGAATGTCTACATAATTTTCGTAAGTTCACTTAGTCAATCATTAAATTTTATAGGGCTCCCTAGCAAATCAATGCATATTCTCCAAAGTGTGACGATTCAGGTTGCAATTAGTTCTTTGTTTGTTGTTTTTGCACAACAATGCACTGGATTAACTCATAAGCTATCAGAAATTGAATAGATTATTCATGCATCAAATCATTTAATTACCACTTACTTCACAACCTCTTACATAATCAGATTCAACCTTCTCTGTCTTTCAATAGAGTTGTAGCAGTTTTCTAATAATATTTTATGCATACAATTGAAGGAACGAAGTTTTATATAGGTGCTGTACCATCCCAAATCTATAATTTTGGTGTCATTTTCTTACTCTTTTAGTGGCTATATAAATAATTTTTTTTAAATAAAAAGACAAAAAGTTAATAAATAGAAAATACAAAAATAAATAAACAAACAAAATAAAATAACCTTTAAATAATCAAACTAAAGGAGGACTTAAAGGTGGAGGAGAGGGATGGGAGGAAGGGCAAGGGGAGAATCCAAGAAAGGGGGTGTGGGCATCGGGGAGAGAGAAAAAGTGAGGAAATGTGAGATATATATATATATATATATATATATATATATATATACATACATATATATTAACTTCATGTGGAAATTCGAAATCATATTGAGAAAAATCTGTAACATTCTGAAAAGCAAGGTCAATTGCACTCTATTATACTTAATGACTATTATTATTTTATTTTTACTAGATTAGATATTTGGAATTGGAGACAAAGTTCCATAACTTTGATATGTTTTGAAATATTATTTGAGTTCAATTATAAACTAATATGAAATTGTTGCGAATTTAGGTTATTAATAAACTTTTCAGATTTTTATAATTTTTGTTTAGGTTTTAAAAGTAATTTGTGGTCATAAACTCGTTTTGAATATGTGATGACCTGGATTGGTAAGTATGCGTACGATGGCTGTACGAACCAGAACCCGGATGGCGGTACGTCCGCGAGGGCGAACCGAAAGGTGACAGGTCGTAAAAAGGGAGTCGTCACAATCCCACATCACTTGGGGAAGTATATGAAAATGAAACATATGTAAAGAGACCCTCCCAACATAGCAAGATGCGTTTTGGAGCACAATTGGCAACAGATCCCATAAGAACTCCAAAGTTAAAAGTGCTTTGGCAAGAGCAATTCCAGGTTGGGTGACCTTCCGGGAAGTTCTCGCCAAACAAAGCCGTGAGGGGAGGATATTGGGTTACGACCCAATCCCCAGAGCGGACAATATCTTGCTGGGAAATGGGGTCGTTACAGAATATGTATGAATTAGTTTAGTTAAAATATGTAAATAGATGAATTATGATAACTTTTGAAAAAAGTGATATATCCTTTTAATTCACATAAATATTTTACTTGATTTTAAAATTATAATTTTCGTACAAAATGTCATTATGAACATTATATAAAATTTTTGACTTTTATGAATTTAATTAGAAAATCTTACCGTGTTTTATGTTGTGATGCATATCAGCAAAAATATTCAAATGGAATTCAAAAACAACTAAATGAGATATTTATCTCATCTAAGGTTTCAAGCCAAGTCAAAAGAAGTTCAAAACGCTTCAAAGAATATTATATTATTTTTTAAAATAATTCAAAAAGATAAAGCGAATGATCAATCCTTTGTAAAAAGGAGATCCAACAAGTTAAAAGAAATTCAATGAGATATCTCATCTCATTTAAAAATTACAAAGGAAGATAAAAGGGGATTGAAAAAGTTTAATTGAGATATTTCATCTCATTCAAAAAATTAAGTAGATGGGACTAGAAGATAAGAAACTATTTGGTGAAAAATATCATTAAAGGAGGAGCCTTGCAACAAATAAAGTATACAACAATTTAGAAAGACTCAAAGGAACGGAGAGAATAAGTCGAAAAGTCGTCTCTATCGCTACTCAGAGGATTCAGTGCATCACGAGAACAAATGGTGAAGAGCATAATAAGAAATCGATATATTTGTTTTCTCGTTTCTTATTTCATCTTTAGTACATTTATTTATTATGTGATCAATACATTCAATATGTTTATTTTAATTTTATGTCAATTAAGTTGCATGTTGGTATTTATATCATAAACTAATTTTCTGCCTCGGGTTTAATGGAACCAATTCTATTAGTACTATCCGCAAATTTTATAATAGTTAAATTTCAAGTAAATTTTTTGCATTATTATTGATCAATTTGTTTTGTATTGACTCCAAATTTATTAATCTATTAGTGTTCGGGTGTATGTGATTTTCGGTCAAATTATCAAACCGATAGATTTTGAGACTTTCATGTAATTCAAGTTGGATAAATCAGAATATTTTCTCGGTTGTGTTTTGGAGATATTTTATGTTAACGTTTGGATTTCTAGTGAATCATGATTTAAATATTTATTTGAATTAAAATTTTATTTTATTTTATTTTTTTAAAGGAAGGAAGGAACTCTTCCTTTCTTTCGGCCGCTCTGTGACGACCCCAGACCCGATGGTGGTCGAAGAGCCTCACTCCGGACATTTAAAACGTGGACTATTTTTTTTTTGAACTTTTAAAATTTTACACAGAGAAAACCTTCTCTGAAATTGAAGAGTGGAAGACATATTTAAAAGGCATGGTAAATCGGATGACATATTTAAATCTGGAAGACAATTAAAATCGGACTACATAAATAAATGACAGAAGAAAATAAGAAGACAGGAACATTTAAAATTTGAACGAATGAGCTACTCTGGACGAGAGCAGGAAGACGGGAAGACATTAAAACGAGAAGACAGAAGTGGACGACGTTGTTGTGGTTGAAAACTAACTTAGGTGCCAATGTTAAGACAATGAAACAGGGTTTCGATTGACAAGACACAGCACTTAAAGAGCTATGATCCACAACAAAATCAGTCGAAGTGCAAAAGAGTAGTAAGACTGAGTTTCGGTCGAAGTGACCTCAGTGACGAAATCGGTCGAAGTGACCTCGGTGACGAAATCGGTCGAAGTGACCTCTACCTTAAACATTAAAATGGCAAGACATATAATAGAAGACACAAAACAGATGACAGGTTTGGACGACAAGTTTTGGACGACAGATTTGGATGACAGAATTGGGCGACATGTTTGGACGACAAGTTTTGGACGACAGAATTAGTCAGCAGAATGAACAACAGAAATGGACGACTGAGAAAGTTGGAAGACTTGAAAACTCGAAAGACATATATACTCCGCTGATCGATCGGTTACCCCAGGCGATCGATCGGCTACTGTAGCACCCGGTTCCTATTAAACCAAATTTAATTTATCAAATTATGATGTACTAATTTTTGAAGAATTTGGAGAAAAAGTGATTAGGTTAGTTAATGAGTATACGAGGGCAAAAGGGTAATTATATATTTAAAAGTGGATAACGTATTTAAGGAAAGAGGTTTTGGGTTTAATGCACTGTAGCCGCCATTCTGTTTATCCCTCTCTCTCTCAGCCATCAGTTCTCTAGCAGGAACCTTTAGGCGATTCCCCTGCCCGATTTTTCCTTCAACCAAGGTAAGTTCTGATTCGATTACTTGTTGCTTTAGCGTCTAGGTAACTGATGGACGGCCATGTATGCGTTTTAGAAGTGCTGTGAGTGAGGGATGGGATTTGGGGTTTAGAGAGGAATCGGGAATGGTGAAGAAAAGAACTCCTAGGACTAACCCCTTAGATTTTCGAATGTTTAGAATGAAGTTTAAGTAATGCTGTGCTTATGTTTTAGGTGAGCCAGCTCTTGGAATATCCTGCAACCAGGAACTTCTCGGGAAGCCAGGTAAGTGAAGTATTGTGCGTGTCTTCGGGCCTACATCACAAAACAGTAGGTTTATGCATGTTTGAGTGTCTTTTTTTTTTATATCATGCATCATGTTTTTGAAGAAATACGAAAATGAATTTACATGAAATGTTATGGCAAGGTATGAACAGATTGAAACAGATTAGCTATTAAGAGAAGTAATTCGCCCCTTAATCGAGTAGAGGATGTATGACTTTGAGAAAATTGATCCACCTCCCAATGGAATTGAGGGATCAGATCAGCTGTTAAGGGAACTAATCCACCCCTTAATTGAGAAGAGGATGTATGACTTTGGTAAAGTTGATCTGCCTCCCAATGGAACCGAGGGATCATTTCAGTGAATGAACGAAATTGCAACTGAGTTGAGAAAGTAAAAACTGCATGATTAGGATTTATGTTTCAATATTCCATTTCATTTGCTTTACTTGCTTAGCATTAGGCTAATAGGTGAGTTTTATGATGTAGGTGTTGAGGTAACCACTAGAGAATTCTCTGAATTTACTGAGGAATAGGCGAAGCTGTTGGAGCACTTTCTTGCCACGGTTTGGTATTTTGATGAGGCGGTTTAACACATGTCTATAGGTGAAGTTTCAGTAGATATTTGATGTTTTGATACCCTTGGATTTCTTCTCTGCCAAAGGAAACGTGATTTAAATGTAGTTGGAGTTTGTTATTTTCAAAGTTATGTCGAGGATACAGATGTTGTTCTTTTGTTTATGGTTATTTGTTGAATGTCAGACGTTATTTAGGGTCAGATTGTTTTGAAGGCTTTGAGTGAAAATTGTAAGTTCAACCATTGGTGAATGAAGTTCACCGGTGGATGTGAGGTAAAGTCGATCGGATAAAGGAAGTCATCCGGCTAACGTCACCGGTGGATGTGAGATAAAGTCGATCGGATGAAGGAAATCATCCGGCTGACGTCATCGGTGGATGCGAGATTTAGTCTTTCGGATGAAGGAAATCATCTGGCTGACGTCATCGGTAGATGTAGGAAGACTTTTGTCGTCTTATGACCGGTGGTTGCGAGCAATGGTTTTTGTCACTTAGTGACCGGGCGATGTATCCTGTTTTGTTTTGACTTGTGAAGGAAAAATGGATTTTGTCGTTTAGTCACCGGTGGACGTCATTTGTTAAATCCACCGGATGACGTAGCCAAAGTTTTTGTCGTTTTGTCGCTGGAAGAAGCCTTCTGTTTTCTGTTTCAGTCTCTTCCGTTGACTTTGCTCAGCGGCAGATATGTTTGACTTCTGTAACTTTTCAAGTATTTCACGATTAAACCTTTACTTTCTTTGGTCGATTATTTCTTAATATTCCAACCGATTATTCAAACATTGTTTTTATAGTTTTTTTTAACTCTATTTTTGTTTAAATGATTTCCGCTGCAAGTCTTTAAATGTTTTGAAGTTTTAGAAAATGTCAAATTTTGACTTTCGAGCGAAGTTTTAAATTTGGTCCAAAGTTTCTTGGTCAAGTTCTAGTTTATGAGTAACGAACCGGGTTCAGAAAACTCGGGGTGTTACAGTATGGTATCAGAGACATGTCAGTTAAACCGTTTAAAAGATTACTCATCAGTGCCAATCGGTGCATGGAAGTACTTCAATAACTGTAAGTATTTATGTTAACCCTAGCTATTAGATACTTAAGAGTGCAATTAACCCTGTACAGGAATTTAGTACAATGGCCAGACGCCCAGGAAGACCCAGAGTGCCAAGGGAAATGCCAAACCTGAGTGGTGGAGAGGAGCCTAGTGTGATTAGGCAGCTGACAGAGTTGGTGCGTCAGCAAACCGATTTAGTGCGCCAGCAGTCTGATCAACTAGGAGTACTGTTGAACCGAGAGGTACAAGGAAGTGCCAACTCGGGTTCTAGAAATGAACATTCTGGAGATAGATTCTGGAGACTAAGACCACCCACGTTTGATGGACAATCATCTGATCCAGTTATTGCTGAAGGGTGGCTTAGGAAGATTGAAAGTATGTTTAGGTGTGCCAACATAGGAGAAGGAGACAAGGTCACGTTGGCGACATTTCACTTGGCTGGTGAAGCTCAACTCTGGTGGGAAACAATAGAGACCATCACTGATGTCTTAGCGATGCCTTGGTCGCAATTCAAAGACATTTTCTACGAGAAGTATTTCAACAGTACTGTCCAAACTGCAAAGAAGTTGGAATTTCTAAACTTGAAGCAGACAGGGTCTGTAGCCGAGTACAGTAGGCAGTTCGAGTCCCTGTCCAGGTTTGCTGGACATTTTGCTCTCAGGGACGAGGATAAGGTATTCAAATTTGTGCATGGACTGAAGCCAGAAATCTACAGAGGGGTTAAATTTTGCGGTATTAAAGGCTTGACATTCAGCGAGGTTGTGTCCACTGCTCTGGAAGTGGAAGAAGCTGAAAGGAAGTGTGCTGGACCAAAAGAGGTCCCACAAAAGTCGATCCAGCCACATCATCAAAGGGGAATAAAGAGGCCTAGTGAAGGCCAGCATGGCCAAGGAATAGGGAAGAAAGTACCGGATGCCAGGAAGTTTCTTCTGTGCCCGAAATGTTCAAAGAGTCACCTGGGTGAATGCAGGTTTGGTTCGGGAAAGTGTTTCAATTGCGGGGAAGTTGGACACGTATTCAGGGATTGCCCGAGGCCCAGGGTCAGGCGGTGTTTCAACTGTGGCAAAGTTGGTCATCTTAACAGGGACTGCCCGGTCTTAAAGAATAGCACTGCTATGGTAAAGCGAAGGATATTCTCCATGGTAGAGTCGGGCGATGATGAACAGCCTGCTGTTGTGTCAGGTACTATACTGGTCAACTCTTTACCCGCTTTTACATTGATTGATTCTGGTGCAACACATTCATTCATAGCAATGACGTTTGCTGATAAGTTAGATGTAAATGAGCATGTGTTTAATGTTACATTACCCTCTGGTGAACGCATGCACTCTAACCAAGTGATACCTGGTAGTGTTGTATTAGTAGGAAACATGAATTTGCCTGCCGATCTCATTATTATGGACATAATGGGATTTGATGTAATCCTAGGAATGGATTGGTTGTTTAAGCATTATGCCACGATAGATTGTAGGACTGGAATTGTTAGTTTTCAACCCCCTGGTGGTTTAAACCATACCTTCCAAGCTCTGAAGAAGAGTAAGGAAATGACTGTGATTACTTCTGTCGATTGTAGACCCTCCTCATGCAAAGAGTATTTGTGCTTTTTGGCCAATGTTTTAGACACACAACTAATAGAAAAATCAAACTCCAAAAATGTTTTAGTTGTCCAAGATTTTCCAGAAGTATTCCTAGATGACCTTCCTGGCTTGCCACCAGATAGAGAAATTGAATTTGTTGTGGATGTCTACCCAGGCGTTGAGCCTGTATCCAAGAACCCATATAGACTAGCACCAACAGAACTTAAGAAATTGAAGAAGCAATTGGAGGATCTGTTGGAGAAAGGGTTCATACGCCCAAGCTTTTCACCGTGGGGTGCACCTGTCCTCTTCGTCAAAAAGAAAGATGGATCGATGCGTATGTGCATAGACTATAGAGAATTGAATAAGCTAACTGTCAAGAACAAGTATCCACTGCCGAGGATTGATGATTTATTTGATCAGCTTAATGGTGCTAGAGTTTTATCTAAGATTGACCTTAGGTCCGGTTATTACCAATTAAAAGTCAAATCCGAGGATATTCCTAAGACTGCCTTTCGCACAAGGTATGGACATTATGAGTTTTTGGTCATGTCCTTTGGATTGACAAATGCACCAGCAGCCTTTATGGATCTCATGAATAGAGTGTTTCATGAGTATTTGGATAAGTTTGTCATAGTGTTCATAGATGACATTTTAATCTATTCCCGTACTAAGGATGAGCATGCTAGGCACCTGACCTTGGTGTTGGAAGTATTAAAACAGCACCAACTATACGCCAAGTTTTCTAAGTGTGAATTTTGGTTGGACCAAGTTCACTTTCTAGGACATGTCATCTCTGGAGATGGCATATCTGTTGATCCAGCAAAGGTTCGGGCAGTTAAGGAATGGCCCCAACCGAAGAGTGCTACAAATATTAGGAGTTTTCTTTGACTAGCAGGATATTATAGAAAGTTCATTGAAGGATTCTCGAAGATTGCTACCCCCCTTACTAAGTTAACAAGGAAAAATGTGAAGTATATATGGACTGATGAATGTGAGCATAGTTTTCAGATCTTGAAACAGAAACTGACCAACGCTCCAATTTTGACCCTTCTTGTTGAAAATGGTAAATTTAGCATTTATTGTGATGCTTCCAAGATTGGTCTTGGATGTGTGTTAATGCAAGATGGGAAGGTAACAGCTTATGCCTCTAGGCAGTTGAAAACACATGAGAAGAATTACCCTACGCATGACTTAAAGTTAGCTGCTGTGGTTTTTGCTCTAAAGATTTGGAGACACTATTTGTATGAACAATCTTGTGAGATATTTTCAGATCATAAGAGCCTGAAGTATATCTTCACACAGAATGAATTAAATATGAGGCAACGTCGATGGTTGGAATTTGTAAAGGATTATGATTTCGAGATTAAGTACCATACTGGCAAAGCAAATGTTGTGGCAGATGCCTTGAGTAGAGTGACAACATCAGCCTCAGCCATAATTTTAGACATGCCACTAGCTTTAGAGTCTGAATTCCAAAAGTTTAATCTAGAAGCAGTATCCAGTGTATCAGCTATGCTTTCGGCCATATCCTTGAGGCCTACTATTTTGGAGAAAATAAAGGAAGCTCAAAGGAACGACACTGAATGCAATAAGTATAAGTCCTGCATGGACTCTACAGACAAGTCAGATTTTAACTATTCCGCTGATGGAATCCTTAGGTTTAGAAATAGATGGTTTGTTCCTGCCATTAAGGAACTTTGAGATGAGATTCTTTCAGAAGCACATTCTTCTCGATTTTCTGTTCACCCTGGAAGTATGACGATGTACAAGGATCCTAAATAGCATTATTGGTGGCCAAGTATGAAAAGGAGTGTGGCAGAGTATGTAGAATCATGTTTGTGTTGTCAGCAGATTAAAGCTGAGCATCAGAGACCCTCAGGAACATTGCAACCTCTGCCAGTCCCTGAATGGAAATGGGAGCAAATAACGATGAATTTTGTTGTGGGATTGCCTAGAACAGCAAAAGGACATGATGCAATTTGGGTGATAGTCGACCGTCTAACCAAATCAGCTCACTTCCTGCCAATAAAGATAACATACTCGATGGATCAACTAGTTGAGTTGTATGTGCATGAAGTTGTTAGACTGCATGGAGTCCCAAGCACCATAGTTTCAGACCGAGACTCTAGATTTACATCTAAGTTTTGGAAATGTTTGCACAAGGCTATGGGAACACACCTTAGTTTTAGCACAGCTTTCCACCCTCAAACAGATGGACAATCCAAAAGGACTATTCAAACATTAGAGGATATGCTCCGTGCATGTGTATTAGACTTTCCAGGTTCATGGAGCAAATACTTGTCCTTAGTTGAATTTTCTTATAACAACAGTTTTCAAGCAACAATAGGCATGGCACCATATGAAGCATTGTATGGACGAAAGTGCAGATCCCCATTGTATTGGGATGAAGTAGGAGAAGCACAATTGATTGGTCTTGACATTGTGCAACAGACAGTGGAGAAAATTGGTCTTATTCGACAAAGAATCTTGACAGCTCAAAGCCAGCAGAAAAGCTATGCAGACAAAAGATGAAGAGAACTGGAATTTGATGTTG